>CAUJNA010003524.1:250000-435000 GCA_963377175.1 Effrenium voratum | reverse complement strand
TAGATAGATAGGTAGATAGATAGATAGATATATCGATGGATAGATGGATAGATGGATAGATGGATAGATACATAGATAGATAGATAGATAGATTAGATAGATAGTTAGATATGATAGGATAGGATAGGATAGGATAGGATAGGGTAGGGTAGGATAGGATAGGATAGATAAGACAGATAGATAAATAAAGAAAGACACAAATACATAAAGAAGGACGAAAAGAAAGAACACAATAAACAAAGAAGGAAGGCAAGGAAAGGAAAGGGCAGGACAGGAAAGGGAAGGGATGAAAAGGAAGGAAGAAAGGAAGGCAAGACAGCGAGAAAGATGGAAAGAGAAGAAGCCATGAAAAGAAAGAAGGAAAGAAAGAAGGAAATAAAGAAGAAACTAAAAGAAAGAAGAAAAGAAAGAGAAAGATACCTACAGTATAGTCTGTAAGTTTATATTGTTTAGAAACTTCCGCCCACCGGCTTTGCAGAATCTACTCGTAATTTCAATCCCAAAATCCAATACCCTGGCAAAATAATGGAACATCTGTGGTCCCAATTTGGATGACCAATGTTCAACAGGTTGATACAAGGGATCATTTTACGTTGTAACAATGAACCACTCCTTGGGTTTTGTCTTAACACGGGCGGCACCTAAACAGGTTAAATGACTCTGTGATCTCCTTTGTATAACCGAAAGGTGACCAAGTGGATGGTTACAAACTTTTCCAGGGAACCTCACTAGGTCCTCCAGTAGAGAGGTTAGAATAAGGGTACCTTTCTTTTTTTGTAGTCACTGTAGTCTATTTTAGTAGGGGACCCCTCCCCCAAAAAAGAATCGGTAAAAGGGCACTACTGGGCGACCCACTCACAAAGAAAAACCAATGGGTGGACCCCCTCCACCCATAGGGGAGGGGGATCATTTTCGAACACCGATTTTGGATCATTTTCGAACGCCGATGTCCTGGATCTTTTCGAACACAGAGTGGGTCATTTTCGAACACATGGGGGGGCTATCCTGCGGCACCCGTGGGGCGGGGGGGGGGGTGGGGTGGGGCAGTTGCGTTCGCCTCTTACTGCCTGCCCGTGCAACTGCGCCCTGGGGCTGGGGGACTCGGAGCCAAGTTACCTTGGCTTTTTGAGCTAAGATGTCCTCGGCGACTTGCGCTCGTTGGCCCCCGTAAAGCCGTGAAAGCTCGGTCTAACGGCCGTAATAACTCGCGCGGGAAACTGAAAGGCCGCTACTACTCCGTGAAAAAGCCGTGAAAACTCGTGAAATTTCAAGCTCTGAGTTATCTTGTCCTCGCGACACAAAAAACCTCCTTAGCTCATACGGCCTAAGTAACTTGCGAATCGGAGCCTCCTGGAATTGCGATCGCCGCTTAATTACTGCGCGGCGGCGCAACTGCGTATTGGGGCTGGGGGGGGGGGTGGTGGGGTGGGGCAGTTACGTTCGCTTCTTGCTGCGTGACCGTGCGACTGCGTCCTGAGGGGGGGGGGGATGGGGTGGGGCAGTTGCGTTCGCCTCTTACTGCGTGACCGTGCGACTGCGCGCTGGTGGTGATGGCGGTGTTGTTGGTAGCGATGATGACGATGTTGATGATGATGGTGATGATGATGACGATGATGATGATGATGAATATGTTGACCATGTTGATGATGATGATGATGTTGATGATGATGATGATGATGATGATGATGACGGTGATGATGTTGATGATGATGGTGATGATGTTAATTAATGATGATGATATTGATGTTGCCGATGAGGATGTCGATGGCGATGACTTTGATGATGTCGATGATGATGGTGATGTCGACGTTGATGTTGATAATGGTGATGATGTTGTTAATGATGATGATGATGGTGATGATGTTCATGTTGACGATGTTGATGATAATTCTGACGATGGTGATGTTGATGATGATGATGATGATGATGATAATGGTGATGATGATGGTGGTGATGATGATGATGATGGTGATGTTGACGGTGTTGTTGATGATGATGATATAGATGTTGGTGGTGATGTTGATGATGGTGATGATGATGTTGGTGTTGGTGTTGATGATGGTGATGTTGTTGGTAGTGATGATGACGATGTTGATGATGATGGTGATGATGATGGTGATGGTGATGATGATGATGATGATGATGATGATGATGATGTCGCTTTGCGTTCCTTGTGCTTTGTGCTCCCGGGTCTACAGTTGACGATTGTCTCCCAAAAGCACGGCGCCATCCATGTGCTACACGTGCATCGTGGTGCGTGTTCGTGCGCCTCATCGTGGTGTGCATGGACACTTGGAAAATGGCCGTGCTGCTGTAAATCACATACACTTGAGCAAAACCGCGTTCAAAAACGAGCCAAAACACGCGTTCAAAAACGAGCCAAAACACGCGTTCAAAAACGACCACCTTCCCCACACCCCCCTCCACCCATAGGTGGCCTTTTGGAAAAATAGATGGCCCTGATAAATGGAAGAAACCATCTAAACCAGCGCCATCTAATTTTAATCAAACTAACCTAAAAAGGACACCTATGCCTCGATCCTCCACAGTGGCTGGCCTTCTCCAGTTCTGCAGCGGCAAGCTCTGCTCTGGCCTGCTGCTCTCGCCGCCTGAGACAAAATCCAAACTAATCCAGACCGCCAAGGCTGACAAGTTGACGTTGAGGGACCAAGGCATGCAACAATCCAAAGCACTTAAGCCAGAGCCACAAATTTCCCCAGCACAGGGGAATACTAGTGTCCTCCTGGTTTTTGCAGGCCATCTACCCGTCTGGCTGTGACCGAGCCAAGGAGTGCAAAACATGGGAAACCCTGCAGACTTGACAAGACTTGGGCACGCGATACCACCTTTTTGCCCATTGGGAACATGGGAATCCAAACCGGAACAAAGAGCACAAATCAAATGAGCACACTAGTCTTTCAATAAAGGGAACATGAAACACACAACAGTTAAAATTCACCCCGTCCAGCAGCCAAATCTAGGGAATGTACTTAAACAACCCACTCAGAAATCATCCTTAAAAACGAAAAAAAGCAATGTGTAAGTATTTTGCCCCTAATATCAATCAAACAATGAATCTGATGATGTTGCAGGTCCGCCTGTCCCACTTTCCCTCACTTCCTGAGTGGATGGACAACTAGCGTCAACCTATAGCTGACCAACTCAGGTTGCCAGTTGGGGAAACGGGGCACTCTTTCAAGCCCCTCCCCCCGACAGGAAAGAGGACAAGGCACCACTGTCCGAGCCATTCATGATCCCAACCTACGTCCTCCAGTAGAGAGGTTAGAATACGGGTACCTTTTTTTTCTTCTTCTGTAGTCTATTTTAGTAGGGGAACCTTCCCCCAAAAAAGAAACGGTGAGAAAGGGCACCTAGCTGGGGGTCTTTGCAACAACTGTCACGCCCATGAGGTGACCTCGGCTACTCCCCGTGTCCAAAGCCTTCGCAGCTTCACCTTCATCTCCTCCTCTGCTGCCAGGACCAGCGGAAGCCTGAACACACACGCAGCTGCTGTAGCCGTGTACCAAATGATCAAGAGGTGCAACGGGGGAACTCTCAGCGCTGGATGGGGTATGAGATCCAAACTGGCCAGTGAAGGAAGGACAACGTCAAATGCACTGACAAAAACAAGCGCCATTCTATTTGCGTGTGCCAAAGAGGATCTCTGGGCGCCCGTTGCGATTGGCTGAACAAGTTGATGCTTGTGCATGTTGTCCTTTGGCTTGGAGTGCAACCGAAGGGCTCGAACGAGCCAAAGGCACTATGTCCAGGTTGTGTCAACCAAGCTTTGCCCCTGGTGCTGGAAACAAAGATGGACTCATGGATCACATGCGTATCAGGCGGCACTGCTCGCACGTGAACAAGATTAGCAACAGAATGCAAACAACACACTTTTGATGCAAATACCGACAAACAAGTCGTGGTCGTGGTTGACATGTTTTGAGATCAAATCACACGCGCGAGCACGCAATACTACACAACACACACACACACAAACACAACGCCACACAACCACACAATACTGTAACACACACTACAACACAGACACACAGCTACACACACACAAACATGACCGCAAAATCACAAACACACAAAGCACATTCCTCCGCTTCGGCGCTCAGTCCCAGCAAATACGCATGGTTCATCAGTCCGTTTTCTTTTACACAACCACCCTTACGCAAAACGTGTGCGTAACAAAAGCAGAGACACATGGCGTTCGCGACCTCCATCGCGAAGCTTTCACCGAGGGCAACACTTGGATCAGAACTCATTCCCCTGGATATCTCAAGACAAGAACCTTTCGAACGACTCCGAAATATTATAAATCCACAGCGAGAGAAAAGCACAGAGACTAAGCAACATTCAGTGGCACAGACACAAGAACGGAGCCAAGAAACCACAGAGACATACGTAGGCAAAAAGATACAACACGGCACACACACACATACCTGACAAACATAAACATGCGCAAACAAAAAAGACGAACCAAAACAAGAAGGGCACCCAAGTATCACGTACGCGCATACGCATCAAGCTGGCTTCACTGGGTCAAAATGTGTTTGTTCACCGACCTACCTGATACATCCTTATGGGCACAATGCCCGCGGGAATCTCTGCTGTATTGACTCTACAGCTGCGGAACATTATGAATGGGCATTAGTTTCACATAACGCGAAGGCAGCTTTGTGCACAATATCGTCTGCACCCTTTCATAGGCTGTCGTTTCCTGTGCATTTTTCTCTTTTGGATTCTCCCTGAGCTAGTGGCACACTTGGTTTACTTTCAGCTTTGGGGCCAGTCTTTGTTGCTGCGTTTGGCAACTCTCCCCACGGCCCTGCCTTTCGCTCAACCACTTTGCCTTGCAATTGCCGTAGGCCTGGGCCAAACACGAGCATCCCTGTGCCAGCAGCCAATTGAAGGCTCCGCACCTCAAAACAGCCCTCATTTCGACCTAAGAATGATTTCCACCACTACCCAAAACCACTACCTCCGGAGGAACATGGGGCGTGTATATATATATATATATTTTGAATGCACTATACACTCATAGTGGTTGCAACGGAAAACATCTTCCAGAGAGTGGTCATGGTGGTCAACTGTTTGTTCTCAAGCGCGGTCTATTCCTGTACCCTAGGAAAGCAAATATGGCTGTTACCAAAATCGAAGACCCCAAAAGATGTTGGGTGTTTTTCTTGGTGTCCCTCAAAAGCAGCCCAGAAAGGGGAGGGAAGACAAGAAATGCACCCCCTGAGTGGAGGATGCCCAAATGTGAGGCGACGTGTTTTTTGTTGTTGTTTGTTTCGGTTGAAATGATGGGAAACCAAAGGGCACCCAGTCACGTTGCTTTCATCTCGTTTTGCTCTGGTCGCACAGCGCCTGGGGTTCCCTTGTCAGGTCACCCATTTGCGTCACCCGTCAAATCGTCCTCGCAAAACCACATAAAGATCCAGGAGGAAGGTCGCACCCATACGGTAGCGAAACCAAGGTGGATCCACGGGGGGTGTCCAGACGCGCCCCAAACCTTTCCTCTCGCAAAGGGATGCTGGCGTGAAAATAAGCATGGAATCCCACGAGTTCAAAGGAGCAGCATGTGCCGAAATAAGAATAATAATAATAATAGTAACAATAATAATAATAATAACAATAACAATAACAATAACAATAATAATAATAATAACAATAACAATAACAATAACAATAATAATAACAATAATAATAATAATAATGATAATAATAAATACATAACAAAACACATAAACATAATTATGCACATAAAACCACATATATGCATATATGTATATTATATTTTAACATATATACACATATATATATAGTAAACATCACCATCAAAATCAAGTGTTTCACAAGGGGATCTCAATCATATTGTCAACTCGACGGGCCAAATATGTTCAGGACCTGGTGTCACTTCATGTCGCCGCTTTGGAACAACCATCGCCTGTTGTTTGTGTTGCGAACCACTGTCGAAACATTGTGTTGTGAGCTTCTGCAATGGCACAAGGGTATAGTAGTACATAATTGAAGCCATCTTGCCATACCACCCACCCAGCAGCCCAAGCAACACGAGCCTTGCGCATGACAGGAGACATCCTGTTCCTGGCCATGTTACAAAGCAGAACTCATGAAACTAAGCAAAGCACGAGTGCCAAGCAAAGAACGTTTTAGACTGTGTATCCCTTCGTGGATCACAGCAAGCCAAAAGGGAGCAACCCATTTAATATGCAGCTGCCCCCTGTGTGGAAACAGAGCCCGCCTGTTTGCATCTTCTGGCTGCATCTTTGCGCTCGCACAAGTGGTTTTGGAACGGTGTCAAACAGATATGTTGCAATGCATGCGCCGTACTGGGTTATACTTGGGGGGAGGGTTGAGCAAATTCTCAACAAATCCATAAACTGGACAAAGTTGGACATGCAAAATCCCCCAGTGAGGAACCGTGACATAGGGCCAAAACTCGAGTTAGTCTCATGTCAGCTCGATATACTTTGGGAAAATTAGTGGCTTGATTTTTCGAAATCCGACCAGGGATTGAGCGGTTCACGCATCCAAGCCTTTAACCTAGCTTCTTATATCTGGGCAATTCATACACCTGCCCAAAACAAGCCCGCAACAACGGCAACATTTGCGGGCATCTGTTCTATATTGGTTCCATGTGAAGAAATCATGGAGTCCCTGGATGTCATAACCATTTCCAAGCGAAACAGTGTAGCTCTGTCACGCTGATTTGGACGACTGCTCCAAGCAACGGAAGAATGACTGATCAAATAAAATGAGGCCTGGACAACCCACTGCTTATTAGCTGGGCTGGCATCTTGGCCTTTGTTCCAACGTTACGTACCATTCCGAGGTGCCCTTCTCGAGCCCAATGCAAGGGCAAAATTGATCACCGAGGATGATGAACAAGCTAGGTCTATACAGCTAGGTCTATACATCAAATATGAAGGAAGCTATCTGGGTGGTGTGTGGGGAAAAAAGGAATCATGTCATAACCATCTCTTTGTCCAGTTCATGACCACTGCCGAGACTGCACCAAAACGCGCACACACACACACACGGCAAATGAACATCGCACCTCGCCGAGCACAGCCATTCGCCATCCATCATATGCACAGCTGCTCCCCACCAGGTGCTTCTTGCCCCTCTGTGATCCCAGTGCTACAGCACGAAACACGGATCCACTCAATATCTCCTAGAAGTTGTCAAACAAATCGTGCTCGCGGTGGGGTGCCCTTCCCGCCAAAGGTCTAGGAAAGCTTTACCACTTCCAAGGGCCAAGCCGATGCTCACTGGGTGCATTGAGCGTCTACACAATTACTCATATGGGGGATCATATAACCACCGTTGTTTACCAAGGGATTGTTATCCAAAATGGGTCACTTTTCTTTTAATTGGGGTTGAACCCTCGGGTTTGGGTTGGTCTTGGGCAAATGCGATACTCCGGCGATTTCGCACCCAACTCGCAGGCTTCCCCCTAACGAAGCGGCCGGCCTGAGGTAAAGGGCCAGCTCGGGTATAGAGGACCCGCGGGGGCCGAACCTTGGAAAACGTGAGCACGTTGCTGTGGGAAATAACCCGCTTCTGTGATGCCAGTGTGGTCCATCCCTATGACATGGTCACTTGAAGGACCAAGGGACCTTGGCATCACGGAGACTGGCCCTGCATCATATGGGGGTTGTACAAAATTACTTTGCCAGGGGACCCCCCAAACGCCGGCCAATCGCGATCCAACCGCGGCCCCACAGCGTCCAATCGCAAAGCAATGTTGGGCATCGCTGCTGTCTCTGCTCGGCTTTTCGCTGCCTCATCCCAAGCGCTGGCCTTCCTCCATCCATACCTGGAAAGAGGAAGGAACTGACATAGATCGGATGGGCAGGGGCTCACTGGCGGCTCTCGTCCAATCGCCGTCCAATCGCGGTCCAATCGAAAACTTTGTGCGAGCTCGCGCGGTCAACATGAGCGAGACGCGCGTCGGCACCACGACCTAAACACCATGCAGCGTCTAAACTCACAATAATTGTGTTGCCCTTTCGCGGTCCAATCGCCGGCGTTTCGCGGCTCGAGTTTTCCCAATCGCGCGGTTCAACAAGTTGCCGCTGTTCATAAGTTTTAGACATGCAATTACGGACGGCCCCCATATGGCCAATGTTGATGCCCCTTCAGCACTTGTCGGCTGACGACTAACGCAACTTTCCCAGTACAAACAAAAACACAGCTCCAGACTGTCCTTGCAGTACGCGTTGCTTGCAAAACTGACTGGGTGTCTTTTTTGGGGGTACTAGGTACCCTTTTTTGGTGGCTTTTAATGGGAAAATAAAGGAACACCACAATTGTTGGGGACCACTAAAAAGAAGTCAGATGTCGACTCAGGCCTCACAATGCTGCATCGTAGGCTTAGAATTCAGATCAACCATACCAGGCTTATCCTGGAGTCACACCGGACTTTCGCAAGGACAATCGTTGGGCGATGGCACGGGTATGCGTCACAATACGGCGATTTCAAGATGGTGGCTTTCCTGGTGGCAACAAGAATGCCCTCAACCAAATCGCACACCTACAACCTTCTGAGTGTATCTGTGCACACTCTCCTTCCAAACGCTTTGCCAAGGCACTTGGGAAGCAGCGTTTGAACCTTCTCGAAAAAATCCAGCTGGTCCTGATCGCGCATTGCAACTCATGATAGCAAAACCCCGCTTTCTCGGTGGCTTAATCATTACCATGATTGCCGTCCCCTGTGATCGGCACATCTTTCACCTGAATTCCCAATCAAATACCTTACTCCAAAGCTGCCACACTGGTTATAATTTGGCAGAACAGTAAGTACTCTCTTGCTGAATTCCACTTGCGAAATCACGCAAGTCAACCACATATTCACCAACCATTAACCATGACCATCAACAACTCGCTTGCATTCAAAGCCACCAGCCCTCTGTGATGAAACATACCACCCTGGGAACCGGACTGATCGTCGTGTTCTGTGAGGTAGCACAAATAACACCAATGCAGCAGTTGCCAACACACACGCATACAGTTGCAGCGTGAACAGCCACCACCAGGTAACTTCGTCTTCGGGATTCAGAGGTCCTTCAACAGCATTGGAGTACTTGTGCGCACCTACGACACTCCACTTTTTGCGGCAGAAATCGTGCCGCTTGATTTCGGCCAACAAGCATCAAAATTGTCAATACACGAAACCAACGACCAAGGAGATGCAACAGGCTCCGCTGACCTCTCCTTGCTGCTCTCCTTTTCACGCCCCTCATCCTCCGTCTCGGACAACCACCGCTGCAGCTTGTTCGCCAAGCCTGCCAAAAGGCCCAGGTGGATGTTGTTCATGTGTTTGTAACCAAGGTTGTTTGTTCATGCTTAACTATTTGCTAATTTGCTTAGTTGCTAGCTTATTGCTTGCTTGCTTGCTTGCTTTCTTGCTTGCGTGCATGCCTGTTTTTTGCTTTTGCCTTTGTTTTGGTCTGCGCGCATTGTGTTTGTGCATTTGCTTGAGGGGTTGTTTGTTTGTCGGTCTGCCTGCCCACCCGTGTCGTTTGTTTCTCTCTTATGAGCGACTGTGTGGTTTCTTGGATTGCTTGTTGTTTGCTTGGTTTGTTCCTTCATTTCATGTTCTATGGGTGTTGTGACTACTTGAATGTTTGGTACATGTATGCGAAACATTGCTTTTGCCTGTTGTTCAACTGTTTGAACAACATTCGCCTCGACTGGCCATGCATTTCTATTCAGTTCAATCAGTCCCACATCACTCCCCAAATGGGATGGATACAATGCGTCGGATTCCCTCCCCCAGACTAACATGGCAGCTCCCAGGACCCCTTTGGAAGACTTGGTTCCATTTGCAGAGGCTTCTGGGAGCTTCCATGTTCGCCTGAGGGAGTGGATGATTTGGCTTCCAAGTTCACTACGCCTTCCGAGCACTCATTTTCTCCCTCCTCCTGTCATGCGTATCGTGCGATAACTTCAGTTGGCTGGTGCCTATACGCAAACATGCTGGGCAAAAAGACTCAAGTCTAAAGCCAAACTGGCTACTGGAGCCAGCGCGATTCTCTATCATTTTTCGATAATTAAAGCTTTTCTCCAACACACATATCGCAAGCTTTGCTGAACATCAGACCAATCTAATCGGGATGTGAGACATGTGGGTGCCACTCTTCCGCCCATGCAAACTTCGAGAATCGATATTGCTCATTACAACCAACCTTCCGGATCCCGCTTCCTCGCGAAACAACTGGCAGTCATGCAACATTGAACTCTTGCAATCCATCAGCTCCATGGTTGGCGCGGTCACGCAGGTCTAGGAAAATGCCGATGCATCTGCCGGGCCTGTGTAGTTGAACTTCACCTGGGCCGCAAAGTTGGGAAGCCACATCCGAAGCGGCTTAACACATCCGGATGGCTCATGTGGGTTCTGAGGTAAGGTCAACAAGGCGCATTGCCGCATTTCATGCAAGAGGGGGGGGGGTCTTAAACTTGGTGCGGCCTATCTTCAGGGCGCCAATATTCATTATCATTCCAGTGCTGGGGTTTGGTCGCTGCTGCTCACATAGTGCCCATCGCTGTCTGTTGCTCTCCCTCTCTCTCTCTCTCTACGGGAGTCGCAATGTGCGAAGCTCTGGTGTGCTCTGGTGTCTGTGTCGTGTGCGCAGTATACCGTTAACTATACACAAAGACATATACCTATATTGCAGGCGCTCATACATAGATGGGTGTTCCCTTAACAATTAACGGTTCCCCCCGTTTGCCTTTGTTTGCTATCAAACCCAGCTTCGAAGCAAGATCCATGTTGCACACAGCGATCCAACGACCCAAACTTCCTCTCTGTGTTTTTACTCAAGCGAGGTCCGTGCTTCCCTGAATCCGGAAGAAAGGTTAAACATCTGTGTCTATCACATCAACTCACAAAACTGAACTTTCAATGCCCAAATTGCACGATGGGCAAACATAGACAAGCAAGGGACCATGATCCTTTTGTTGTCTCCTTTGGCTCCGTGATGCTTCAGCCTGCCAATAGAGTTAGGCAAATGAGACTCACAAACAACTTCAGTGTCTATTCGCCTGAATTCAAGGTATCAAGACTGGGTTCGCACCAGTGACGATGAAGAGTCCGGAGGCATCAGCAGTGTCAGCCAAAGAGCCAGGTATAGTTTTACTCAGAATCCAAATCCTGAACTCAGGACTCCCCAAGCACATTCCCTACATCATGGTTCAGCGCTCGGTTTACTCCCAGGTGAGCTCGCCATGGACAAAAACTCTCCGCACACGAGTTTCCTTTGGCCGGCCGGGCTTCGACTCTTGGCCGGGTGACGCCGCGCTTGTGGGTAGAGACCACGAGGATCGGGGCTGCTTCCACGTCTGAAGCTTCACTCCTGTGCGGCGTGAGCCCAAGGGCCCATCAAGTCCTTGTGAGAGGGTTTGGAATTTTCGGTCCGGAATCAGGGCTGGTTTAGAGTGGAACTGGATTGGTTTGGGAATGGATACTAAGAAACTTTCTGGGCCGGGCAAGATTGCGGAGGACGTTGGCTTTGTTTTGGGCAAGGTTGGGCTGTTTAGCGCAGATATGGGATTGTTTGGGGTTGGTGTTGGCTTTTATTGGGGTTGTTTTAGGTGGCATAAAGATGGGATTCAGCTTGATTCATGGTTGACTTGGGAGTTGGGTTTGGCTGTGTTTGGGATGAGCGTGTGGGCGGGGGCGGGGCGGGGGTGGCTTGATTAAGGCTTGTGTATGCTTTGGGCAGGCTTCGGGTTTGCTAGGGAGTTTGCCTTGTGGTGATTGGTGTAGGGTTTCTTTAGGGTGGACGAAGGGTGGAAAACCAAAGCCGCAAAAGCCGCAAAAGCCAAAAGCCAAACAGCCAAGCAGCCAAACAGCCAAATAGCCAAGAAGCCAACAAGCTGACGATGATCAGAGCAGCGATGGCTTTATGTCATTACTTTAGCAGGTGGCACTACGACGGGCGTTGTGATGGGGTTTGTTTGAAAACAGCTGCTGATAATTGCACAGTGGTTCAAGCGAGCAAGTTCATCCTACATTGTAAGTAGTTGCAACCACTTAGTCGCTACTCAACACAAACAGAGAACATTGTTTATGCCTCTGAGTGGCAAAGAAATCTCGGACCCTGCAATCTCAATGATGATGCTGCTCAAAAGGGAAGATGCTGATATTCACGGTGAGATCAATGAGAGCCAGGGATTGTCCCTCCATTTCAGTGGACAACACAACAGGCGGTGGGTGCCCCACTAGGAAAAGTCTGCTGTACCGGCTGTACCCGCCTCTTTGAATCAAAAATCAAAGCCCGGCATCAACAGTCTCGAAACCATGTGACTGATTCATATCTTTCCAGGCTTCGATTGCGCCTTTGCGTCCGCTGGCCTGGTTTCTTCAAAAATGCGGGAGGGGGGGTGTGCGATCCTTAGTCCCAATCCCAAATGCGTAGGAAACAAAAGGAACCACTCCACCTGAGTCATAATCAACACCCAGTATTCAAATGGTCGACCCACAACCATGTAGAGAATTAAGGAGGCGACCGCTGCTATTTAGGGTTGGGATTGTCCCTTGATAACCTCCGTCTACCCGAAGCGGCTTTGATTGTGGCTCACCTGGCAGGATCTTGCGTCCCTTCAAACCCTCTCGCTCCAGGCCGGAATCCAACTCTCAGAGGGCTCCACAAAGACCAGCACCTGAGCCCCGGCTTTTCATGGCTTCGAATGCTGAGGAGCCTTTTGGTTCAAACTGTTCAGAAGAGGTTGTCTCAAAATAAGTGACCGCGGAACTCGTGGTTGTCCTGATGGTTTCCCTCTAATACCAACCCAAAAAGGGTACCCTCAAAAGCAAGAAAGAAAGAATGAAAGAAAGAAAGAAAGAAAAACGCTAAACATGCGAGATTTGTCTCTAACACTGGAAACTCAGACCTCCGAAGCACCTTGTCTACTTGACACTATCCAAGAAATAGCAAGCTGCTCCTAAACATAAACGCCTAGCAAATGGTTTGCCTGCCCCTCTCCCCCACCAAAGGTGCCTCTTTCAAGTGAGCCCTCAACTCAATCCATTGGATTCCAAGGCTTTGCTGAAGGCGTCCTTTTCGCAATGGAAGGCCCCACAAAAAGGCCTAACACCTAAAACAAAACAAAGACCGCCAATTCAATGCCTCACACTTGCCATACGAGAAATCGACAACAGTCATGCATCCACTGCTGCAAAAGGCATGACAAGGGGCACACGGACCAAAAGAAGCCAAACTCCAATGCTGGGGGACACAATTAGTATTGACCACGACTCCACGGCCGACTCCACAGCAGCTTCCAAGCATCGGGCAAAGGAGTTGTTGTGGGAAATGATCTGCTGTGCATCAGGCGTGTCGGAGTACGTCATGACCTGCACAAGTGCACGGTAGCCATTGGTAGCGGGGTTTCTCAAAAATGGTGGACCGGGCTTTGGTTGGTGTTTAGAGGGAAAGAAAAAGGAAACCAGCCATTTTAGGGTCCCTAATATTTTGAGAAGTCAGAAAGTTACCCTGTAACCAAGCTCGGAATAGTAACCGAACCCTTTCGATGGATTCCACATCTTTGGAGGGGTTCTATTCTATAGAAAGGGCAACTGGGCACTGTTTGGCTTCGTTTCGACGCTCGGCAACCCAGCTGTGCAGCCACTGCCACTCTGCTTTCTTGAAGCGTTGCCGTGAATTGTGTGTGTGTGTGTGTCTAGCTAGAGTATTTTGTACGCATGCAGCAGGTTCATGGGGTTTTCCGCAATGGCCGAACTGAGCCTACATATCAAGGTGGACTGTACCACCATTCCCCTATTTCAAGACACGGCGAATTTCCATCAGCGCTGAAACATCTTGAGCTAGTGGCAACCATGGCAAACCTCATACGAAGACATCCGACTCCTGCCTCACACGGCACGTCCAAGTCGTCCTGAAGGCCGGCCAGCGGTTGTCAATCCAGCCGCATTTTGCTGGCCCGAGTGCCAGAATTCAAGCAGGATTCCATGAAGCAACACAGCAAACAACTCACGATGTATGTTGAGCCTCTCGACAGTCTGGTATAGATCCGGTGATCGAAGGGCGAGGCTTTTGAGGACCTGAGTATTTCCAAGCCAACCAAACATCGACACGCCACTATGGACCCTCTGCTTTTCATGGTGGCATGTGGGCTTGCTGTACCATCCTACCACACACATACGGCACTGCCAACTTTTCTTGGCCAACGTTTATTCATACACCTTGGATAAGATGGCACCAAACCTGGGTTGCTTTCTGCTCCCCTGCTAAAAGTTTAACTGTTAGTGGTTTAATGGAAAACCCATTAGTTGGCAAAAAGTTAAAGTCCTAACATCCAAGAAACATGCACCAAAGAAACATTGACCCCGCGCTCTGGCCACGAGCCGATAAGAAACCAAAACAAAAAGCGCAAGTCGGGCACATGAACTCCCCGCCTTGACATGCTCCCAGCGCTCCTGCAAAGATTTCTGCACTACAGGGCAAAAGGACCCCGCTGAAGGGCGACACGAAATCACAACGCAGAGGCGGTGCTTTCTCCTTTGAAGCAAAGCCACTGGAAAAATGAATAGAGTCTTGAAAAAAGGGGTCCTTACAGGCTCCTGAGAACATCTCTGGGGGATAGTGGGAGAGGTCCTTCTCCGAAATTACGCCTCAATCATGTGCGCATGCTTTGGATGGTGATGTATATCGCTGAGATGTCCGTTCGGTTCGGCAGGTAGCATCAAACTGCGTCAGTCATTTCACCGGCGGCATCCTTGCGTCTCATGCCGTCGTGGCCGAAACAGACCTGCTCCACTTGTTGGGACCACAGCTTTGCTATGCGGGCTGCAACAACGGCCCGCCTTGGGCACGACGAAGCGGCGCACTGCGTTCTTGGGGCCTAAAGAACGGAGCACATTCCTCATCATCCACCACCACTCCCTCAGTCGCGGAGACGGCAGTCATACTTGAACGTTGTAGTAGCTTGTTGAAAAGAAACCAACTGGAACCACTTTCCTTTGGCTGCTTGGGGAGCCAGAAAGGTCCCGCGAGTCAACACAAGGCCCACCACCTAAGCTGGATCGGATCTGGCTTTGGCAACTCCCGGCTCGGAAATTAAGAGGTGGTCTTGAAGGCTTGGCCAGGCTGTGGGGTTGGGTTGGTTCGCCGCCAGCATCACCAGCCTCACTTAGACCCTGGGCTGCCTGCTGGCTCTGGTTCGATGAGTTGCTCGGGATTGGTTGCGGGGAGGTTTAGGCAGGTCTTGGGTTTGTTTGGCCAGTCGGGCTCGTCAAAGGGCTGAGCTGGTGTTCGGCAATGGCCTAAGAAAGGGGATGGGACCTAAGTGCCAGCCTGCTCGCGCAGGTTTGACAAGAAGTGCATGCCAAGTGGTATTTCCGTGGTGCCCAAATGCTTGGGGGGTTGAATGTCTGACAAAGGTGCAAGATACAGGAAACTGGTCCCAAGACACGAGCTGGTGAGTTGAGGGAGCCCTGGTCTAACCTTGACACCTGGTCTTGCCTTGACATCTGCATAAAATGCTGCCTGGCCGCTTCTGGTCATTCATCTTGTGTGGGCTCGCAGCGAAGCCCCGCTTCTTGCTGGTCTCCTACACGTATCACTCTGCCAAGGTAAGCTCAGGTTGCGTCGGCAATCCATGTTGCCTATGAGTTGCACCTTTCGATGTATGCTTGCGTGCACGCGCAGGGGCTGGTTGTGTTCGCGCGTGAGTGCGCGGGCGCCGGCCTGCGTGCGTGCGTGCGTCGTGCGCGCGTGCGTGCGTGCGTGCGTGCGTGCGTGCGTGCGTGCGTGCGTGCGTGCGTGCGTGCGTGCGTGCGTGCGTGCGTGCGTGCGTGCGTGCGTGCGTGCGTGCGTGCGTGCGTGCGTGCGTGCGTGCGTGCGTGCGTGCGTGCGTGCGTGCGTGCGTGCGTGCGTGCGTGCGTGCGTGCGTGCGTGCGTGCGTGCGTGCGTGCGTGCGTGCGTGCGTGCGTGCGTGCGTGCGTGCGTGCGTGCGTGCGTGCGTGCGTGCGTGCGTGCGTGCGTGCGTGCGTGCGTGCGTGCGTGCGTGCGTGCGTGCGTGCGTGCGTGCGTGCGTGCGTGCGTGCGTGCGTGCGTGCGTGCGTGCGTGCGTGCGTGCGTGCGTGCGTGCGTGCGTGCGTGCGTGCGTGCGTGCGTGCGTGCGTGCGTGCGTGCGTGCGTGCGTGCGTGCGTGTGTGTGTGTGTGTGTGTGAGTTTGCTTGCATGCTTGCTTGCTTGCTTGCGTGCCTGCCTGCCTGCTTGCTTGCGTGCCTGCCTGCCTGCTTGCTTGCCTGCCTGCGTGCTTGATTGATTGATTGGCTGATGGATTGCCGGATTGCCGGATTGCTGGATTTCGTAATAGCTTGATTGATTGATTGATTGATGGATGGATGGATGCATGGATTGATGGATTGATGCATTGATGGGGGGGATTGATGGGTTGATTGATTGATTGATTGATTGATTGATTGATTGATTGATTGATGGATGGATGGATGGATGGATGGATGGATGGATTGATGGATTGATGGATTGATGGATTGATGGATTGATGGATTGATGGATGGATGGATGGATGGATGGATGGATTGATTCATGATTGGATGATTGGATGATTGATTGGATGATTGATTGATTGATTGATTGATTGATTGATTGATTGATTGATTGATTGATTGATTGGTTGATGGATTGCCGGATTGCTGGATTTCTTGATAGCTTGATTGCTGGATCGATTGATTGATTGATTGATTGATTGATTGATTGATTGATGATTGGTTGATAACTTGATTGATTGACTGACTGACTGACTGACTGATTGATTGACTGATTGATTGATTGATTGATTGATTGATGAGCGAATGCATGTGCTTGTGTCATGCATTTCGCGGGTTTGTGCTTACCTTGTGTGCCTGTGCTTATTTGCTAGTGTGTGTGTGTGTGGTCGGCTTATGTTGACTCATGTCAGCTCCTGCTTTCTAACTCACCCCGCCACAAGCTTACGTCACATTGCATGCATCTTTGTCCTATCGTTCGCAACCTCGCGCTTGCAAAACACATCTTGCCTACCGCCCTTGTTGGCTTCTACCTGCTGGCAACTTCTTGATCGCAACCTCTTGCTTGGGACCACCTGCAGCTATCCTTTCATAGGTGCTGCTTCCTGTCTCATACATTTGTTTGCTTCACAGGTCCTTGCCCTTTTGACTGAAGCCCTGCGCTGCCTCTTGTTGCTTTGGCCTTCTTCTGCGCAGACTGCTGACGACCGGCTTAGGCTTGCTTTCTGCTGTCACCTTTCGATGTGCAGAGTTACTAGGTCCTCCAGATTTGAGAGGTTAGAATAAGGGTACCCGATTTTTTGTGTAGTCTATTAAAGGGCACTACGGGGGGACCTAGGTTATGTTGGTTTGCTTGGTACGTGGCGCAGTGACCTTTCGATTTGCCGAGTTCTGCGCCCGTGCGAGCTGGCGAGCTGACATGAACTCAATTGAAATCGTGACTCCCAACCAAAAGCTCCCATGACCGCCCCAGTTAGGTTCCGAGGTAACCTTTTTGCGTTAAAAAAGGGAAACCAAAGTAAAACCACCACTATAGTTTCCCCCCTTTTCCCCCGTGATTTTGCCCACGGCGTTTTTGGCTTTGGCTGCGCGACACGTCCACGCCTGGGGCAGCGAATTCCAGATCAACAGCTCAGCCCTGAAGGCGCGCTGTTGGCCCAAGCGCCGCCAGCCTCTGTGAACCGATCATGCACCTGAAAAAACTTTCCCCTTGAGGTGGACCTACACTCCCCCAGACTAACATGGAAGCTCCCAGAAGGCCTCTGTAAATGAACACAAGTTCTCCAAAGGGGTCCTGGGAGCTTCCATGTTAGTCTGGGGGAGGGTACTCCCCTCGAGGTGGACCTATATTTTTGGGCGGGGTTGAAGGGAAACCAAGCTAAGAATCTGCATCATGTTTGTCTATTCTGAGGCCCGCTCTAGGGCCCGCTCTAGGGCCGATGAATGCTTTGCTAGCTTGTTGTGTATTAAAATGTGCTTTCAATTGTAGAAAGATGTCACCGTTGGACCATGATGGACCCCCAGGTGAGCTTTTATATAGGCAGACTCATTCACCAACTTGAAATATCAACCTTTGCTGAGGGGATGGTGTCGGGGATCACACGTTTTTGTTGTTTTTTTTCCTGTTTTCCATTTTTTTTAGGGGACGACAACGTTGAAGGACTGGGTGAATGAATGTTCATGAATTGTCATTCACCTCTCATGCACTTACAATGTCCCCCTTCAAGAAAAAGCGGGGTGGGGGGGTCCCCAAGTTCCATAGGCGTGATCCTAAAAGTAAAGCATCCCAGGGAAAGGGAACGGAACCTTTCTGTGTAAGGTCACACGCCCCTTAGTGAGGTGGATAATCTGCCTGCAAACAACATTCAAACATTTAGGTGTGCTCCTCCGCATTCCGTTCTTTCAGAAAGTTGTCAAAGAACCAGAGTCATGGGTGAAAGAATGGACGGTTCACCCTAGGACAATCTGAGCTTACGCAAGGAGAGCACTCGCGTTTTTCTGGACTCCTCAAAACCCTCAAAAGTCGTGCTTAAGGCAGCCCAAAAGGCGATGTTTACCGAGAAGGGGACAGTAGTGACCCCTGAGAGACAGGACGTGACACAAGGGCGTCCAAGAATGTGGCTGTGGGTGAAGGCTGGTGGCGCCATCAACATGATGGCCTCATCAAGTAAGGTGTCCAACAGCATCTGGGTGGCTTATGATGCACCTGGAATCGTTGGCATCCTTCAGCATCCGTCATGAGGAAAGCGACTGTTGTTGCAACTCAAATAACACATGCCATCCACCCCACTGACAAAGGCTCCCCAGCCTGTCATCAATAAATAAGCAACAGCTGCCGTTCGTCCGGGTAAATTTCAGTCATTTCACATGAGCAAGAGCTAACCGGTCACCGGGTTCTCAGTTTTCTCCCGCCGGACACACATGGAACTGCGAATGCCCCCATGGAGGGCCAGTGGATCGGTCTTTGGGGACTTTCAATGCGGGTCCCTCGTTTCAGAAGCGCGGAAGAGGTGGATAGTGTTGATCCCCCGAAAAATTCAACCCCAGTTTATTAATAGGGGGGGTGTTCCCTCCAAAAATCAACAATCCCCATTAAAACCAGGGACACCTCCATATTAATAAACAGGGGTTTATGAATAGGGGGTGTTCATTCATGTAAACAGTATTTTAAAGGAGGCTCCTGCGCCACTGAATGGAGATATCAGATCGCCATGCGACGAACAAACGAGAAGACCCCAAGGCTGACGCGGCAGAATGGACTCGCTTTCCCCACAAGTCCCGTATCCTCCCTGAAAGGGCCTTTGACTCAAGAGCCACTCCTCTTTGATTTTCAGCGGAGGGCGACACACAATCCTGGGCGAAACATGTTTGTCTCCCAGAACGCCAAACATTCAATTCCAAACTTTTTAGACACTTGTCCAGTGATCTTCCCAGTGGTTCTCTTGAAAACTAGGTGTTAAAATCGGGGAACTGAAAGAGACATGCCCAGCTGCCCATCCCCTCTTTTGTTTAGTCCTGCTTGACAAGCAAACACTATGAGCTACCCTCTCTCCAAGTAACATAGCACCTCACAGAGGGTTGCTTCAAGAGAAAATTGATCTTCCAGGTACCCGAGCAGGTGCTATGTCAGTGGGAGGGAGGTTACTTCGCACCGCCAAAAAAGGCTGCAAGACATCTTCGGACTCTCCGGCTTCCCCCCGTGTTGGGCCAGGAAGCACACGGGCTCCTCCAATGGCGCGATATCGGTGAGCTCGTGTTTGAGATCCCAGCAGGCGCCTATGAGGAGTGAATGTTTTAGGGCAGCTTAGTTGGTTCTAGTATTGTTGGGCCGCTTCATTTGTCTTGTTGTGTATCTTGGGGTTGTTTATGTTGTGGGAGGGGTTTCCTATCCATCTGGGGCCCCCACCCATTTTGGCGGTCCCCATCCAGAGACAAACCCTACATTTGGCTCGGACCCCTTCGATATCGAGGGGGGTGACACCAAAGAAATCAAATCCGCTTGCCTCTCGAAAGAAGGCAACTCCCATGTCGGTTGGTTGGGAAGACACACCAGATGTGTCACAAGCCATCCCATAGTCTTCCCGTGGGCTGCCCAGACCCTGTTTCCCGGAGAGTTGGGACCAATAGGTGTTGCGTTGGCCCGGGCTTGCCAAATGCAGCCAAGGCGCTCAAATCTTTGACCGATCCTGCACAGAGGGGGATCAGTTGCAAGATGCCCTAGCGAGCATGGCATGGCGCTCTCAGGTGTACCAGTCGCATATGTTCATTAATCGCAGGATTCAACAAGCCTTCACCCAGGGCGCCGAGTCTGGGCGTCTCGCTAGGCTATTTACATTTTGTACAATTCCAAACTTCTAATATGGAATCCCCAACCAGCACTCTCCGACTACTGCCCAATACCCCTTCTCACTTTAATAAAAGCACCCGATGATGAAATATCATTTTTCCCAGACCCCCGGAACCCCGATACTTCTTTTAGAATACCCCAGTTCTAAACCAATACTAAGCCAATCCCAGCACAAGTCTTATTAGGGCAGATTCCAGCACAAAATCCTAGATTCAACATTTAACATTTACGTACTTGAGGTTATTCATCTTCATGTCAGCAAGTGCCAAAATGGCTAGACTGAATCCCCGGTACACCAGCATATCTCCTCAGCAATGTGTAGGTTCCAAAGACTTGCATTCCCTCTGGTTCTGCAATCCTCCCCCCTGCACCCCCACATGGCCAATCTTCGACCTGCCAAAAGTGCACACTTTTTGCTGGTACAGGAAAAATGATGGGAAAACACCAAAAAGGCAAGGTAAGCCCAAAAGTCTGGCAAGGACCACAGAACTCAGAACAGATACTAGGTCCTCCAGTAGAGAGGTCACCCTTTTTTCTGCAGTTTAATGTAGTCTATTTTAGTAGGGGAAGCCTCCCCAAAAAAAGAATCGGTAAAAGGGCACTACTGGGAGACCTAGGATACCAATGATACCACGGAGTCCTTCGTCATTCCAACAGCTGCGCATCAGCATCAGAACTTGCAGCTGCATGGCCAGCTGGTCATACCTCACGTTTCAGTGACTCACCAGGTCTGCTCACCTGGCGACTTGGGGTCTTACTTTAGCCCCAGTCATATTACCTTGGGGGGGGGTAGTTGGCTAGGGAGGTAGTTTGACATACCATGAGAAAAGAGATGCGAATATCTGCATGGGAATTCCAGCCATTTTCACTTTGAGCGCATTCCCTAGATTAAGAGTCCAAGCCACATGGGATGGTGCACGATTGCAAACTGCTTTTGCGCATGTTTCAAGCAATATATTAAAGTATGTCCTCAAACATTTCTCTGCGCAGAAGTGGTTTGCCGCCCGCGTCTCTGGATTGAATTGCTTGGGGCACGTCGCGGGGCGCAACACAACCGCGCTCCGCTAGTCATTGGTCACAAACAACTAGTTAACTCATTGTCCCATTGCTGGCAACCCTTACCCCGGCTGTCCAATTCTACTCGACCCTTGACAATCATGCCCAATCATGCCCGGTCGCTTGAGCGTTCCAGCAAAAGGGTCAAGCTTCCGTCTCTTTGTTTTCCTGCGATCCTTATACAGTGTTGTGTTTCTCTTTTGCTAAAACCCCAGATTTTAGCTTTGTTTGCAGGTATGCCGTGTTTTCTTTGGATAATGCAAAACACTTTGCTTAGTGAACACAGTGTCAAAGAGTGCGAAGTGAGATTCACGGAACTATGATCAAACACCTTTCCATTCAAGCACGACCCGAATGTCGAAGTTGCTCGCAGCGCTCGCTTTGTTTGGTCAAGCTGTTCGCTGGACTGAGCTGACAGGCTGAGCTGCGGACTGCGAAATGATGTCGCAGAGCAGTGACCAAGCCTCAGCTCCGGCACTAGGGTTGAGGCTTCAAAGCACTGCATACATCTTCAACTTACTATGCACAAGCCGGCATTTAGCCGAAATGACGCCCCAGCTAAGATGATCATATTGAATTGTGGTTGCAAACCTGCAATTGCCCAACCTTTACCTTTTCTCTCCCATAGGCGGCATTGGTTAAGTCGGGGAACCAAACAGTCACAGGCTTCAAAGCTCAAAAGTGGGTTGCATTGGCAAGATTAGCGCCACCTCACGCAACGTGTAGCTTCCTGTGGTTTCTCGTGGAACTTGCGCAACATCCGCGCGACAAAGTCTAGACAGTACCAAGCCTTCCCGGGCGATCTCTGATCTCCGGTTGACCGCTCATGAATCACCAAGTATTCGCCTAACCTGAGGAGCAATCAGCAAAAGGTGTGTCCGAACAGCGCTATTGCAAAGTACCTGAATATTACACATCCCACAACCAATTAAGAGAGGGGGGCACAGAGACAGAGAGAAAACAACAAAGAAAGTCAATAAGAAACAAAGAACAACAAATCTGAGAGACAGAGGGAGCGAGAGAGAGTGAGACAGACAAAAACACAATACAAAGAGGGATGAGACAAGGACCAGCAAAGCCATCTGGCAATAATGAGGGGAAATACTATATATATATATATGTTCATAGGTGCAATCGTTTGCTTTGGCACCCCTCAACATGTTTTGACGCTATGTTTCCTTAACACCGAAAGCCACGGGATCTCTGGAGAGCTGGAAGGCAAGTTGGCAGAGGTATGTCGGAGAGCCCTCGACCTCTTGCGGCTGAACAGAAAGGGAGGGGGTTTGCCACGAAAATCCCCCAAATATGAACACCGCCTGACTCATGACACTGCGGCGTCCCCTTGGGGCCAAGAGGAGCACCCTGTCAAGTGACCTGTCATTCGAAATTCGAAACTTTTGGGACGCGATTACAAAGAGGGGGCAAGCCTCATTCAGGACACCCGAACGCATAAACGGCCCAGGCTGCAATCACGTTGCGTGCAGTGCTTCGCCTTTAAGGCCAAAGTTGCTCATTGGCGAGCCGATAAGGGAGGATCCGACGATCCGGGAGCAAAAGTCGGCTGGTACTCAACAATCCGATAAACAGGGATCCTTACAGTGAATACACCTGAACATTGCAACTTGTAAATGGTGGTTTCCCTTTGTTTTGGTGTTAAAAGCCATGTTTCAAACGGTTGCAAAATGTGTCTTTTAAGGAGCACTGACAAAGCGTCGCGATGCCATTGGCAAAAATCAAAAGTCAACCCTCGAGCCCACGACTCCTGGGCAATGCCAGCCTTGACAAGACAAAACTGCTCAGAATGGAATCCACGCATTGCGGAGGCATGAATGATTGCAATCGCAAATCGCCCCATCCTCAAATCATGGGCATTGCCATCCCCGATGCAAAAGACAAAAGAGCACTCCAACCCAAGAAGCTTAACACATGATCACCAATGCCATTCAACAGGTGTTTTGTCGCTTAGACCTCTTGCTCGGTTTTTGTTTCCTCGTATTTCAAACCCTTCATTCGACCCAAAGGGGCGTGGGGGGCGCCACGGAAATGAGCTCTTGAGCCCAAGTGGCGGTCATCTCCTCGTCCAGGCGTCGCGATAGACAAGCCTCGAGAAGCTTCGCCACGCGCTTCGCGCTCCGTGACGGGTGGCGGGAGGCGAAATTTTGGGATCCCTCGAATTTGTGGTTCTTCAAAAAAGATGAAGTGAGATTTGCAGTATACAACGCCGCCCTCACCGAGTTCCTCATCAACAAGCTCTAAGCTGTCGAGTTTGTGAGTCGACAACTCTTATTGCCTGGTGCACCATGCAAGGCATGTCGGCGATAAAACCTTTGGGTGCGAAGTCCAGGGAAACACAAAAAAAAGACACCAAAGCACAACTTTTCGACCCCAATTTGAGAACGATTGGTTTACTTGTGTTTCATCTATAAAGTCAACCCAAAGTGGTTTCCCGCCAAGTGCGCCATTCATACGCTGCATGGCAGCTGTCAGCTGGTTGCAACACCAGGTGGCTAGCTAGCTGAATGCACTAGTTCAAGTTGGCGACCTAGCATTGCTAGCAAGTCACGATGTAGTCAGGTAGTCAAATGGCCAGCCAAGTCCCAGGTATACAACTTGTCGGCTAAGAGCGTTTTCAATTAACCTAATGAGTAGTGAGCTAGTCAGCCAGATAGCGCACGAGTCAGCCAGTGACAGCAAGTCAGCCGTAAGAGGGCTACGTGTGCTGGCTACATGGCTAGCTAATTAGCCAGTTAGCCAATCTGTCATCTAGTGAGCTGCCTTTGTTCGGAAGAAGACAACTGGTCTTTCCAAGCAGGTTCTCTTCTAAAACCATTCTCTCCAATTCCCTGTTTCTTGGGTAACACATGCTTCAAAGCCGAACTTCTACGGGTCTCTGTTTGTGGGTACCCATGTTAGGGGTTTTAAAGGGAAACCAACAACTAACTACCACTTTGCCAGGGTTCCCTGTTTTGACAGATGTTTATATATATATATATATATCGGCTGCTTTCTGCTCCCCTGAAAACCGATTAGTTGGCAACAAGTTAAAGTCCTAACATCAAGCAAAATGCAACAAAGATATATTATCTATATATGCATCCACGTTTCCAACCCCATTCGCTTTAGCGAGACGCCTCGCCCCGCTGTTCCGCACCTCGAAGAGGATGGGCCGCAGCTCGCTCCAGGCAAAGTCCTCCAGCTGCGCAAGCACCGCCGGCGCTGTGCCTAAGCCAAGACGGCCGGGTGGCCACAGTCCTTTTAGGGGAAATCGATGGGTTTCCCTGGTAGATGACTAGGTCCTCCAGATTTGAGAGGTTAGAATAAGGCTACCCTTTTTGTTGTAGTCTATTTTAGTAGGGGAACCCTCCCCCAAAAAAAGGGGCAAAAGGGCACTACTGGGGGACCTAGATGATTAAACCATCAGGTAAAAACCAGGAATCGCCATCTATTTTTCCTACCAAAACAACCAATGACGCCTATGCATGTGGCTCTAGATCAAACATGGGTTTGGCTCAAAATGGAGAGCAAACCGCATGTTTCCACTTACCAGGGCAACCCTTTGTGGTACCAGTTTTTTCAGCCGCAGCCAAATGGGTACCCAAACTGGAACCAGAAAGGAAGCATTGACTAAAGCCTGCGGTCCAATTCCTGGTTTCAGTTTGACCCATACCCTACAGCACAGTGACAAACGGGGACACCCTTTTTTAGTGGGTTCATTTTGCAGGGAACCCCTTCCAAGGAAAGCTTGCCTTTGAGTACACCAACACGGTTACTCTCCTGATTGACATGGGACCTAAAAACCCATGCTTTGTAGAGGATTCACCTTCCTGGTGACTCCCTTTTCGGATGCTGTGTTCATAGGGAGGATGTTCATAGGGGAGGCGAGCCCCCTTCTTGGCCAAGCGACGGTTGATGGGTAACCAAGTGGAGCACTGCCGCAAAGGGTGTTCGCCCCTTCTGGCGTTTTTTTTTGTTTGTTCTCCGATTTCCCTTTCCTCAGGATGGGCCAAAAAGGGTCTGAACTTTCTGTTTACCACTAAAACGGCCCAAACCAAAACAAGGCTTGAAGTCCAGAAGCTCAGGAAGTGAAACAAAACAAAACCGCACCAGCACCCCCCCCCCACCCCAAACCGCTGTTCAGTGGACTGCGATCCGTTTCCCTGAGCTCCAGGCCCTGAGAGGCCCGGAGCCGAAGCTCCGGCGCCCGCCTCGGCTCTCTCGAGGAAAGCGAAGCAAACCGAAACGGAGGCCATGGGCCTCCCGATGTCTACTTTTAACTCCGTCATCTAGGCCCTCCAGATCTGAGAGGTTAGAACAAGGGTGCCATTTTTTGTTCTCCTCTCTATTTTAGTAAGGGAACCCTGCCCCAAAAAAGAAGAGGTAACAGGGCACTACTGGGGGACCTAGTCATTTGTTCGGAGCCAGGCAAGATCGTTTTCCCTTCAAGTGAACTCTGCGTGCTTCAAGAGAAGACAGCGACAGAGCCGGGGAGCTAGCTACTTTCTAGGGGATTTTTGGTGCTAGTCCAAGGACTCGTTCATCGTGCCAGGGTCAGAAAATCTGGCTCAATGTTGATACCCACTTGACAAACTGCCGCTGATTAAAAACTGTCCTTCCTGCTGTCTGCCAGCCAATGCTGCTTTCAATGCATCCACACGGTTTGGCCGACCCCCCTTAATCCAGTTGTGGCACTGCCAGAACCCTCGTGATTAAAACGAATTCCAGTCGTAGTACCATTCCAGATCTCGAAAAAAGTGAACACGTAGCGAGAAACAATTACTTCGCGTCGAGCAATCCCCACCCTCCACACTCACGAGCTTACGACCGTGAACACGGTTGTGTGAATTCAAGCATGGTTTTGTCTGTGTGTCAAACTCCACTTGTCTGCGAGATGATCTCGAGAACTCAAACATCGGTTCCGTTAACAAAAGCAAAGCCCCTTCCAAAAAGAAACCCGACGGGGGATTCAGCAAAGTTGCTTATTCACAACCCAAAGCAACACAAAAGTATCACCCTTTCCGAGCCTCAGGGCACACTCAAAACACGAAAGCACCAACGTTAAATTTACACCCAACTGTGCGCCGGGCGGGACATTAAGCAAAACCAGACTGGCGAGCTGCTCTGGCGGGATACTGGCGGGATCCACTGGCGAATGCTGGCTAGCCGCTCCGGCTCGACACTGGCCGGATACTCAGCAGGATCCAGCGGCGAGGGATACTCAGCGGGATACTTGGCGGGCGAGCTACTCTGGGATACTCAGCGGGATACTCGGCGGGATCCACTGGCGGGCTGCTCTGGTGGGATACTTGGCAGGGTCCACTGGCGAGCTACTCTGGCGGGATACTCTGCGGGATGCACTGGCAAGCTACTCTGGGACACTCAGCAGGATACTGGGCGGGATCGACTGGCGGGCTGCTCTGGTGGGATACTGAGGACAGCCGAGTGCCGTGGTCCAAACCACATGTGGTGAAAAGACCGGTTGCTTTACTTGGTAGAGATGGACATATTAGAGATGTTTTAGATGAGGATTCTTTTTGGTGACCACGGCCCAGACCGAGCTTTGCCGAACCTGGGGCCAGCAGCGGCAGGTCATTTTTCCGCAGGTTGTCGCAAAGGCAATCTTTCGGCGGCTCGGTACATTTGTGATGTATGTTCAAACGCCGATGACCGGGCAGTCTTCTGCTTTGGTGCGTGCTACTTGATTTAATCCAGTGAAAGGGTCGTGTAGATTTTGGGGGCCTTGGCGCAACCCCTTAGTTTTTTCATGAAGCAACTTGATTTGCTTCAGCAACTGTGGTAAGACAGTTGTTCCCCACCCGACAGGAAGGGGTTGTTAGATTTCATGTTGGAACCCGCGTTTGCGATGCTTCTACACCACGCCCTCACCCAGGATCCCGCCAGAGCAGCTCGCCAGTGGATCCCGCCGAGTATCCTGCCAGAGCAGCTCGCCAGTGGATCGCGCCGAGAGCTGCTCGCCAGCTGCTCGCCAGTGAATCCCGCCGAGTACGCCAGGGCGGCTCGCCAGAGGATCCCGTTAAGTATCCCGCCAGAGCGGCCCCCGAGTATTCTGCCAGAGCAGCTCGCCAGGGCGGCTCGCCAGAGGATCCCGCCAAGTATTTTGCCAGAGCGGCCCCCACCAGAGCGGTTTTAACCAGAGCGGCTCCCCAGTGGATCCCGCCAAGTATCCTGCTGAGTATCCCAGAGAAGTTCGAGAGCGCCTTGCCAGTGGATCCCGCCGAGTATCCACCAGAGCAGCCTTCCAGTGGATCCCGCCAAGTATCCCGCCAAAGTGGTTAACGTTTATTGGGTTAAATGAAAATTCAACCAGTAAACACTAAGAAGATTTAACAAGCTAACAGCTAAGGAACCGGGCGGCTGGGAACCACCAAGGGCGCAAGTCCACTATCCACGTGCCCGCTTGCGCGCTAAGGCAGGCTCCGCTCAGGCGCCAAAGCATACCTGGTGGGCGTCGATGACACGAATACAGGCTATTCTGCGGTCTAAAGTGTCTTTCTTTGCCATGGGCCTCAACATGCACTTCTATATGAAATGTATGTATGCATCTATGTATGTATGCGTGCGTGCATGCATGTAGGTAGGAATGTAGGTAGGTAGCTCCGCCGACCCCTCGCCAAAGAGGGGAGGCGCACGGGAAGCGCGGCTGGCACATGAGCATAACCGAAGATGCGTCATCATCAGCATCCACATCATCATGATGCTCACCGTCATCCTCATGATCATCATCACGGCGATCATCAAACTAGGTTGATCCTGCCAGTAGCTTGTCTCGTTCTCCTTATCTTATTGATACACATATACGTGCTGGTGATGCTGCACAAAGTTTAGCTCTCACGCCAGCACCGTCGGCGTAACATCACGAACAGGATGATAGTCATCACTACGTATCCCCAGAATCTCCAGCACACCCTGCCCTGCTTAACGGTAGTGAGTAATGATGATTTTTATCATCTGAAGATCATTTTCATCTTCATCACCGTTGTCCTTGTCTTTTGGGAATTTTTTCATGTGTGCTCGTTAGACCCGACTTGAGATGCGAAGGATGATGCTTGGAACGCGTAGTGATGATTATCATCGTGGCTGTCATCATCATCATCATAATCATCATCATCATCATCATCCTGATCATCCCTGATCATCCTTCATCATCATCCACATTGCAACCCGACATGAGATGCAAAACATGAGTGGTCTGATTATCATCACAACTGCTGATGCTGAGGATCCATCCATCATGGCTACCATCATCATCATCATCCTGATGTTGGCGATGAGTAGTGATGATCATCATCCTCATCATCATCATCATCGTCGTCCTTATCTTTTTGAGAAACGTTTCACTTGCGCTGTTCAAGTCGGGTCTAAGGATGCGAAGTCATGATTATCGTCATGACTGCTGGTGATGCTGGGGTCATCATCATCATCATCATCATCATCATCACAACCATCATCAGCAGCATCATCGACAGCGCCTGGGATGTCTGTGGCGAGTCATGACTCTTATTAACATTAGGGCCAGCATCGTGACGATCCTCAACATCGCCATCATTGCTCGTCATCATTCAGCACCAGCATCATTATCATCATCACCACCACCATCATCATCATCATCTTCTTCATCGTCATCATCATCATGATCTGGGCCTGGCGGTCGGGTCGCAAGACTGCTGCTTCGGAGAGAAGATCCGTGTCCACTTCAGCCATCTGGTCGGTGGCACTAAGACGAAGGCCTACCTGGTACAAGGTGCGTCCCCTGATGCCGACCCTGAGCCGAACATGCGCCGACCACGTGTAGACTTTTTCCGCTGCGCCCGCACTAACAAGGGGCGAAGGATGTGTGGATGTGTTGACAACACCCCCAGCATCATCCGCATCCTTGGCGGACATTGATGCGGATGATGCAGGGAGTGCTGGGGATGTTGTCCACGCCGGTGAAAAATGTAGCTGGAAATTGATGAGAAATGTTGGGAAAACGGATGGACAATTGAGAATGGATGGATGGAATGAAATGGAAAACGGATGGAAAAAAGGATGCGAAATTGGATGGGAAATTCATAGATAATTGGTCGAAAATGGACCAGATGAAACATTTGGAGGGACAAGGGACGGATGGAAAATGTATGGACAATTGATGGAAAGTTTCTGGAAAAATGCATGGATGGAATGAATGGAAAAAGGATAGCACAAGGATGGCAAATTGATGCAAATGTGTGGGGCTGTCATGGATTCTTTGGTCAGACGGATGGAACATGGATAGAAAATTGATGGAACATAGGTGGAAAATAGCTGAGAAAGACTTGTCGAATCTTAAACTCTTGAAGTCTTAATTTTCCTCGAGCTGTCAAATCTTAAAAAATCGTAAAATGATAGAACTTTACAAAACCAAAAATCCTAAAATTTTAGAATCTGACTATCTTGCAACTCCTAAATTCTTAATTGAACTCTTGTGATTTTAAAATCTTAAACTCCGAAAATCTTCACATCTCAAGTTTTAAAATCTTGAAATGGATGGAAGATGGATTGAACATGGCGTTGCTTGAAATCTTAAAACCCTTCAATTCTTGAAAACCCCAGTATCTTAAAATCTTTAAATCTTAAAGTCATGGACTGGCAGTGACATAAGCAGGTGGGCGGGGTGGCGGGTAGGTGGGTGGGTGGGTGCGGGAACGGGCCTCACGGGCTGGGTCTGTGAAGAGGACAATGATGAGCATCACCTGCATCATCTGCTTGTGGCAGGGCACGTGCTCGGGGTTGTTTTTGGGTCTGGTTCTGGGTCTGCAGCCTTGGGCTTGTGAGTCTGCGGGCTTGCCCGGTGATGTGGGTGATGCTGGTGATGCAGGTGATGCTGGGGCCATCCTGCAGTTGAGGCGCCGCAGCCACTTGAAACACTGAAAAAACACGAACAAGAGGCTTTAACTGCAAAAAACCGAAAAACACTTGGTATTGACATGCTTGTTGTGTGGCAACTGGCCCAGGCCTGCGTGCCTGCGCGCGCGCCGTGTGAGTGCGCACGCATGCGTGTGTGTGTGTGTGTGTGTGTGTGTGTGTGTGTGTGTGTGTGTGTGTGTGTGTGTGTGTGCGTGTGTGTGTGCGCGTGTGGGTGTGCGTGCGCGTGCGCGTGTGCGTGTGTGCGTGCGTGCGTGCGTGCGTGCGTGCGTGCGTGCGTGCGTGCGTGGGTGTGTGTGTGTGTGTGTGTGTGTGTGTGGGTGCGCGTGTGCGCGCGGGCGCGGGCGCGTGCGCGTGCGTGTGCGTGGGTGCGCGTGCGTGGGTGCGCGCGCGCGCGTGCGTACGTGCGTGGGGGTGTGTGCGTGCGTGCGTGCGCGCGCGCGTGCCTGCGTGCGTGCGTGCGTGCGTGCGTGCGTGCGTGCGTGCGTGCGCGAATGCGTGTGCGTGCGCGTGCGCGTGTGCGTGTGCGTGCGCGTGTGTGGGTGTGTGTGTGTGTGTGCGTATGTGGGTGCGTGTGTGCGCGTGCGTGCGCGCGCGTGGATGTGTGTGTATGTGGGTGGGTGCGTGTGTGTGTGTGGGTGTGCGTGTGTGTGTGTGTGTGTATTGCCGCGTGCGTGAGTGCGTGCGGGTGGTGAAGGGGACATGGGGGAAGTGTGGATGGAAATGAGTAGAAAATGGATGGAAAATGTGGGGAAAATGGATGGAAAACTGATGGAACATGTATGGAAAATGGATGTGTGTATGCGTGCAAGTAAGGACATGTATGTATCTTAATTTTGTTGTTGTCGCTTGCTGCCTGCCTAGCCGTCCTTGCAAGAGCCATGAAATTGAGCGTCGCGATGCTGCCGCAGCCGGTTCTGCGCCAGCAACATAAAAAACATATGTATGTGCGTAGGTAGGTATGCATGTATGTATGTACGTGTGTATGTGTGTATGTGTGTGTGTATGTGTGTATGTGTGTATGTGTGTATGTGTGTATGTGTGTATGTGCATGCATGTATGTATGTATGTATGTATGTATGTATGTATGTATGTATGTATGTATGTATGTATGTATGTATGCATGTATGTATGTATGTATGTATGTACGCACGTGCGTGCGTATGTATGTATGTAGGTATGTATGTATGTAGTTTTTTTTTGTTCAGACGCCCCACCTCCAAAACCATTCCAAAAGACACACTTTCAATGGGGGAACTCAGAAACTGAAGCGGCTTTGTATGCAAACAACAGCGCCCAAACGACTGTCACAGTGAGCACTGTCGTGAAAGCAGGCGACAACCAAACAACCTGGTTCTCCCATGTTAAGCTCAGCTGGTAAGCTGGTGAGTTCCTCAAGTGGCCCGTTGGGTGTATCTGTTATACTTCTCAGCACATATTCTAAGCAAACGGCTACAACTACCGACTACCTCAGCTTCCAGGCTGCCATGGCGGGGGTCCCGGTTTGGACAATTGTCCTTTCAAAAAACATGTATCACAAGGGCTAAACAACTACATCTAATTTATCGCCCAACATTTCTGATGTATGCCGGTCCCCAAGTGCCCCACAACCCCATTCCCATGTGTGTGTGCTTTCTTTTCTGGCCCTAGTTGCTGGACCGCACAATTTGGGTAGCTTCTCAGGGTGCTGAAAAAATCCGCGCATTTCGCCCGCCTGCGCAGCGCCCTACACATTGGCAGCGCACAGCTCATGGCCAGAGGCGCTCTCGAGAGGGCGCGGCCCGCGCCGCCCGCGCGCGCGGCCCGGGAGTGGGCGCTGCGCACGAGCCATGGAGGATAGCTGGGTCTGGCGGCGGTGAAAAGCCCAGCGCCGGTGGTTGGTGATGGCACCCCCGGAGGAGCTGGTCCCTCAGTGGTGTTGAGGGATTTCGCCTTCTCCTATGCTGTGGGTTTCCAGGAATCTCAAAAACCGTGCGAGGGAACTCTCCTATGCTGGTCTTTGACCTTTATGCAAAAGAAAGAACTGGTTGCTGAACAGGGAACAAAGATTTGTCAGGGGAACAGGTTAAACCACAAAGCAACCACGAAAAATGGTGGGTGGAGGCGGGCCATTCGTGTGTCCAAAGGTTACAATGGGCCATAGGCTATAGGCGTGTGGCTGAAGCCCCTCATTCTAAGAGGAAGGTCCCCCAATTGAAAGAAAAACAACGAGGAAAGCACGTTGGCCCCCAACATCAACTAGGCGCAACAGGTTGTTTCAAGCCTTTAGAACCACCAAGTACGTAGCTCTACCCAAGGCCAAGCAGTTTTCAACCGAAATCATTCATTTAATAAGTGTGACATACATGTGCAGGGAAAAATGTTGAAGCTGCACAGACTGGCATCTACAAGCAGTTAGGACCTACTGCAGGGTCACATCTAGGAACACTTGGCTAATAGTTGATGCACAATTCTCCCAAATGACTACGTGCTCTGATGTCTTCGGGCATGTTTTTGACGGGGAAACCGAACCCAGCATGCAACTAGCCGCTATGAGGGGCCCAAGTTCGGCCAAAGTGCTGGGATGGTTGGCCTAGACGTTAGGGCTTGGGGGAAGTGGGGAACTTGCAGCAAGAAATTGCTTTGCTTGTGGGCACTTGCGGTCATATGTCACGCTTCGGGGTTGCTTTGTTTTTGACATCCTCAAAAGGAGTCAGCAAAAGGATTGTCTGTTCTGAACGCCCCGAAAGTGCTTTGCAGTTCAAGTCCGTGAGCGATGTTACAAGGTGAGGAAGGGCTTTGCAATACTTGGGGCACTGTAAGTGAAAGGTCTCTTCCATCCTCCTAAGGCTCGTGTGTGCAATCGGGTGCGTCTTGTTCAGTGTTCTCTTTAAGAGCTATCCAAACAAGGCTCCAACTCATGTTGACACATCCAAGACAAGTTCATATTATTTGTGTACTCCCACATTGGAATACGAAAAACGGGTGGGTCATGGACTCTTAGGGAACCTCTGGCTTTCATTCCCCCACAAGGGTGGGCAACCACATAGAACCGGCCAGCCTCAGCCTGGACGGCGCCTGTCAAGAATTCTCGCATTCGCCTTTGGGTTAGCCCCAAAGGCAGGAAATGCGGGTGACTCTCCGAGGAAACTAATGCCACAATAGTTTGTTACTGTTTATATGCTTGTTTCCTTCTTCCGTTTAAAACCACTCCAAAGGTCTTTGGGGTCCACCATTTTGAGGAACCCATTGTTGAAAAGGCGGCTTATCTGCTGGCCTCTGACTGCGGTGACCCAGTTCACCTCGCAAGCGGTGACCCAGTTCTTCCCCTTAGCTCACAAGGGGCAGACTATCCCGGAGTTCCAATGTCATATTTCGAGGACAAAGAAATGGAACCATGGAATTCTAAGTGTCACCCCCTTTCCTTTATCCCACGATTGAGGGGCTGGGTGGTGAGTGTGACAAGTGTGGATGCTACATTTCACCCAAACGCGCGGCTTGGAAACTCGTTTGCCCTTCTGCTAGATGGAAAGAGCAATGATCAGTGATTGGCTCAGCGGAAGTGCCCCCTTGGCCCTTCATGGCCGAAAAATCCAATCACCAATCGCCACGGGGAATAGGTACGATTGCTGGTGCGACAGGTCATGACCACTGGTGCGGCTTTTGCCGAATTTGCCGAATTTGGAGTGTGAGCCATCGAAGGGGAAACCCCTACCTACCTACGTCCTTCCGGGAAAGAGGATCCTTGAAACCAGGGAAAGAGGAGCACACCCTCCAAGTGGCAGGTTGGGACACATCCAAAATGAGGCCAACTTACCACAAAACAGGAGCAAACAAGCAGAAGAATGGTTTTGGCTAAATTGCCCTTCAAGGGGTGATCACAATCTGTTTGCCACAACAAGAATACAGTCGGAAGACGCTGGTGCGTGGAAACCTCCTGTTTGCTCAACTTTGTTGTTTGCTTTGTGGCTTTAAATCAATGTAGATAACCAATCTGCGAATTTTACAATATGTCCAAAACCTGAAATGCGGGACCCCCTAAGTAAAGGATCTTTGTCATGGTGAGCTCGTGTTACCCTCAGGTGAGCTCGCCATAAAATATCCAGACAAGTGTCTGTTCATGTCTCGTCTCACAAAAACCCAATCTGAATCAACTCCAGCGATAGCTTCGACCTGAAAGGGGGTCCGCCTGCAGCACCAGGCCCGCTGCCGGGTTCATGCCATGAGCGGCAGGCGGAGGAACGATGAAAACGAAAGCGGAGTCGTCCCGCAGTTTGAGGTTTTGTTGGTGGGGTGCATCTTTGAGGGCCCCTTTTTTTGGGTTTAAACAGAAACCCGAAACACCACCATTTACGTCGGCTTGAAGAAAATGCCCACGGACTAATTTGCCCTCAAGAAATTCACGTGTGGTCAAAGCTAGTGGTCAAACCTGAAACTGGCTGGCGCAACGGCGATATTCGAGGGCGTTGCCCTCTTTCAATTTGTTTGTTGCGCGCCCACATGTCAGGTGGCCAAAGCGGAAAGAAATCGATTGACCCATATCATCGCTGTGACCCCCTTCGCCTAATGAGCGGCTCGAGCCCACGCTCGCTCTGGCTCCTGGGGAGGCAGTGACCAACTGTTAAATGACCTGGTCAAAAAGTCTCAAGAAGAGGCACGCACAGGCAAGAAGCAAAACCCTAGATTCACTGTAGTCAGAAGCCATGGTGGCAAAAACCATGGATCCCAGTTACCACAACAGTAGACAATCAGCAATTATCCTTGCGACTTTTGAAGGGTGGTTCCCTCCTATATCTACTCTACAGTGAAATGGAATCGCTAGGAAGGCTAAAGCTTGTTCTTTTCCAAGAGCATAGGGCGTGGAGTAAGGAATAAACATGTGAACTGACCACCAAACAACGAAAATGGCATGTGGGACAACATGAAGTGTCCCTCGAGCATTTCAGAATCCCAATGTGAGGAACACATCACACAAGCCTGGAATGCAGTTCCTGACGGATTTGGCAGAATTCTTAAAGTCTTCAAAGCGCAAATTATTTCCAATCAGGACGTTGGTTCTAGAAACCTGGGAGTTCAGTGCCACAAGCAGTTCTTGTATTGGCTCTCGCTGCAGGCACCCTTTTGCCGCGATCGCAGTGTCATCGCAGATCGAAGCCCTGGTGCAATGTCCCAATTGCCACCAGTCAACAGGGTTCCCTTCTTCTCCCCTACCATGGCCAAAAACTCGCGAATCCAATTGTGAGGTTCATCGGGTGCTAATTCAATAGGTCATCCCCTTTTCAATTGAATAAATTTGTCAGTCCTGAGGGAAATGGTTCAAATTGCTGGCCTCACGCTCACCCCGGCCATTTCAGTTCGGGAGCCCTGTTCAAGCACCACTTCGCAACGGCAGCTCCCGGCCCACATTTCAAAGGAGGTCAAGTGACTCCTGGCCCGGCTTTGTCAAACCCAGCTGGCCATGGGTCCAAAACCAAATCGTACCCCCAGTGAACATCAACCTATCCAACCACTAAAATAGGTTCTAAAATGGGTGAATTCACCTGCCCCAAAATGGGATCCCATTGGTTTTGACCCACAGCCAGATGGGTATGACTGATACGGCTCCCCCCAAAAAAGGGGTGCCCCCGGGAAAAAGACACACCCATCGACTGGGAATTGTACCCTAAGAAGCAATCACCACAATGACTCCTGCGAGGCGAGGTGCGCAATGGTTCCGATACTCAGGACTTTATGCAAACCGACCATTTCGAGGGTGCTTCCCAGCATTCCACGCATCCACGGAAAAGCTTCCAAGCAAATGATGTGCAATGAGCCATTTTTCTACCCACCCCTTTCAATGGAGCCAGAATCTTGAGCATGACCCTGTCCACTTCTCCATGATGGCCGGAAAAGGTGCAAGAAAAACCAGAACATGGAGACTCATATATTATATACAAACTCAAGCAAACGCTCACACCATCGAACGAATCCCTTCTGAAGCCTTCTTGCTCAGCTCAAAATGCGCAAACCTGACACCGAGTCGATCAAGATCTCATGATCATATCACCTTGTCAAGGGGCACGTGATTCGATCTGTTGGGTCTTTCCCTTGGACAGCGACACATGCAAGGAATCGGACCATCAGCCAGTGGCCCTTTTAGCAGCCCATTGTCTCCCATTCTCTATCCCGTCTCCTCAAGGTCCAGGGGATCTGGCGCGGCTTGAGAACGCTGTTCAACTGGAGAGGCGTAGCTTGCAAACAATACGAAGTGCTTGATATGCCCTTTACGTACCCAATATGCTGGGACCCTGGTTATGCCCTTGATGTACCACTTCTACAATACACTTACTTGTATCCAATATTGATTTCGAGGTATTCTATGATAATATTGAACAACCCCTACTCGAATCCTCCAATTCACCCGAGGTCAACTGCTCCTGATCCCGTGGTAGGACTGCTTCTGACCGGCAGTGAAGTTCTGGTCAGCTTCAACTGTGAGGTCCAGATTCCCCCGTGGTAACAACTCGCTGCATGCAATTCCTGGAGTGCTCGAAGGCAAACCACATCTCGGCATCGAGATGCCCTCTGACGCATTGCCCTAAGCCTAGTGTCTATTGGAGCCTGGCTTGGTCAACCAATATCTCTCCCATCGCTGTCAACCAACTTACAGCTGACTCCCGGCTCCCGCGCCTCGCCGTCGGCTTCTTGCCTTCAACCCGGGATGAACTTGGGATGCGATCGATCTGAGTCTCTGGGAATCATAGAGTCCACGAGAGATCCTACAAAAGAAAGTGCCCATGCGCAGCCTGCAGGCTTACCCTCTTGAGAGGTTGCTCATGTTTGGGAACTGATAGGGCCAAAGTGGGGGACATGGGTGCCACAGAAGACTAGGACAAGACTCTGTCGGCGACCGCATGCGACCCGGCCTCAGCAGTGCGTCCCGATGGCTTTGCCTGACGTCAAATTTAATTCAGCGCCACCCAGAAATCGCCTCAAACGTTCGTGGACATCAATCAGAATGGGAGTGGGTCAAAAAAAGCTACTCAAAATGGGTTGCCTTGGTAAATGGAAAAATGGACTAAAACCTGCGGTCCAATTCCTGGTGCTTTAGTTTTGACCCATACCAAGATGTAAAAGTTGGTGGCATTACTCCATGCGGCCGCTTTTGCTGGAAGCAGTTCCTTCGTGTGTCCACACATCCAGTTGTGTTGTGGGTGAGGCGTTGGCTTATCTCTTGACAAGCTCAACACAGCTCCCTCCATCGATGTTGCTTACTTCTCTTCCTGCGGACTTCTGAACCCGTCTTTCTCGGCTGAGCGAGACTCAATACCAAGCCCAAACCCAGGGACACATAACATGCTTGTGGCTCCGAACTTGAGGACCAACGGACATCCGGCACGGTCCAATTAGGCTGATGGTCATTTGGGGCCAAACAGTCGCCGAAGGACAAGGAACCAAAACCTTCATGGGTCAAACGGTCCATTGCCACCCACTGATATGTCTCTACCAAGGCTAGCGGCCACAAAATCAAGAAAAGCGCATCTCCTTGTACGAGTGCTGCAACTGTCTTCCCACATGTGGCTGTGTGTGTGTGGCATCTACTTTGAGGCTGCACCTTCTTGTTAAGCTTGTGGGTTTCCCCAGAAGAATGTAATCAAGCTTGGGTTCTGTAGCCTATGTAATCAAGCCACTCCCAGCGCGAGCCTTCATGTCCTTCTCGAAGCGAGCAAGGCGCTGGTCTCTCTTGCCGTAGCGCTGGCAAAGCGGTCGTCAGCAAAGCGCAGCCCAATGAGTCAGAATGGATGTGGCTCCTCAAAATGGCCCTGGGGGAACCGAAAGAAAACCCAGGTTTGGGGTACCCCCTAATTTGAGAAACACCCAGAATATGGTCTCATATGGGGCTCTCTGCAATTATGAGCCGCAGGTGATTGGATTGCTTTCTTTGAGCCTGTTCAAAATGAACACATGCCCAAATGGACCTATGGCTATTTTCGGGGCCACTTGCTGGCTCTTTTTCCCATTCAATGCAACATTCAATTTGGGAGGCCTTAGGGGGCATCATTTATGTGGTCAATGCTGTCCCTACCTGGGGTGCCTCTGCGGTGCAACAAACATGTTCGGATTCTTGTCCATATTTGCCTTGAATACAAATGACAAAAACCAAATTGTTGGTGGGCAGAAATCCCCGGGAAAAAAACAAGTCCAGCAAAGGGGTCCCAGTTAAAAATAATACCCATTTTAGAGTACCAGGAAGACTCCGGTAAGTCCGTTGGAGTCCATCTAAGTCAATGACTTGCCGGTGCTCAGTAAGGAATGTGGGAATAAACCCAGGGGTCCCCTTGAAGGAAACCACCAGTTGGATGGTTTATACGGGTCATTCCATTTCTCATTCCCTGCATCTCTCGCACACAAGATGATACCCATTGTTGTCTACCATGTCTACCCCGGCAAGTCCATTCAAATCCACCTACCCTCCCACCAGCTAACATGGAACCTCACAGGTCGATGATACCCATTCTAGTCTTGGTTGACGTTGGAAGGGGAGCAAACAATTAAATTTTAGCAGTTAAGTCACGAAGCAAAATGTAACATGTTTCCCAACAACAACCATCTAGTCTGCCCACGCTCCACGAATTCTGGAGACCCGCGTCCGCCGCTTCTTTTTGGTGGCTCCTGCCTCTTCCTTCACTGCCCGGGCAGAAGCCTCTCGGACCTGCGCCTGCGAGAGCCGGACACATATCCCACCTGGGGGAAGACGCGTGGAATAACCCCGGGGTACACCAAAACAAATATGTCTGTGGGTCAAAAATAGGTACCCAAAATTTGGGAACCCTGGTAGATCGAAACATGAGCTAAAACCTGGCTTAATTTTGACCCACACCATTTGCTTCTTAATGTTTCTGCTTCATAATTTCATATTGAGTCAACCCCAACAAATAAAATATCAAGAAACAAGTCAGCATCCGAAACCTCCAAGATTCAAATCTTTGGAGCTTTGGAGGAAAGATACCAACATGAAATCAGCCATTTGCAGGGGGGAAGCATTCTGGCAATCTCCTGCAGACTTGCCTTTCAAGGGCTATCTCTGCCCTGACAATTCCCTCAAGCTTGATTGAGAGGGAGCCTTTGGGCGGCCCAGGGCTGTCGGGCAAAAAGGATTTTTCATAGGCGAGGTCGTAATGCGCTCCGGATCTGATGTTGGATTTTGTCAAAGCGGACCCCTTGTGCCTTTTTGGTTTCCGAATTGCGTTCCCCTGTCAAGCCATCCAAGAGCCCCCAATGAGATGTCAAAATGCTTCCCGGATCCCTTTGCAACCTTAGTCAAAGAAAACTTGACAAATCTAATTGTTGAGTATAGTCCAATTGATGGAAATCAACCAAATCAACCTTCCACTGCAATTTGGGCAGGTGTTTGTTTGTAAAAAAAGGGGGCGTTTTGGACATGGCAAGAAGCGTGTCCAGACCCTTTTTTGTTCCGCCTGCCGGCGCTTCTGGTCGGAGGCACGCCGCTTGGCACGGGCCACGGCCTCGTGGCGGACTTTGGGCGGGGGTGGGAGGGGGGGCAGAGGGGGGGGTGGAGGGGGTCGGGAGGAGGGGGGAGGGAGGAGGGGGGGGGGGGATGAGGGAGGAGGGAGGGGGTGCGGAGGGGGGGGTGGGGGGTGCAGGGGGGTGCAAGGGGGGGTGCGGGGGGGTCAAGGTCAAAAAGATCGCTGAAAAACTCGCAGGGCGTCCCACTCCAAAAGAATATGGGGCTTAAGTCCATTTAGGGCGACCCCATATTCATCAACCCCGGACATATCAACTCTTTTTTGCGGTTTCCCCAATGGTCATCCTATTGTGAAGGCCCCATCACCCACATGGCAGTGGGTCAAAAATATGTAATTACCCAAAAATGGGTTGCCCTGGTAAATGGAAACAAAGACTAAAACCTGGGGTCCAATTCCTGGTGGCTTAACTTTGACCCATACCGCCATTTTGGGGCTCCAATTCTGAGACATACCCATGGAGGGTTGGCAAATCCAATTTTCCAGAATCCCTATAGGGAAGCCACTACAAAGGGGACTGGTGCCTTGCGCATCCCAAGATAAGGATTTGGCCAATTTCCAGCGGGCTACTTTGAGGATGCAATCTCTTGGGCAATGGCGGAGACGATCGAGTCGCTAGTTGAATCTGTTGGAGCATGCAGCCCAGGCACTGGTCTCCGGAGCTGGCAGCGAGGTGTCAAAACCAGAATTATCTAGTCCTGAAATTATGGCTCTCCTGTTAGCTTCCCTAACCAGCATGAAAAGAGGTACCGACGCACCCACTAGTGTCATGAGTAAACCACGACCAGGGGCAAAAAGCAAAGGACAAATCACAAAGCAACCTGACTCATTGATGGTAGGTATTGGTGCAAGGTTGAGCTTCCATGGTCTGAACCAATCGAAGGCCTCTGGGGCGCCTTGCAAAGATCATCTCCCCTCAAACTCTTTTGTTTCGGCTGAAACAGGAGAACTAATCCAAAGGAGTCGTCAAAGGACAACTCACAGCTTGCCCGCCCTTCAAATATTCTGTCACGGGCATCCAAACCCCCTTGCCCAGTGACCCTGCGACCCTGCTAGGAAAAGGGAACCTTACTTGGGGTTGGGAACCCCCTCAAACGAAAAGGGGAAAAGGGTGGCACTGAACAACTTGCTGATCAGAATAAGGTAGTTCGCGAGGATCATCGACGAAGAGGTATATAAAGAGAGAGGGATAAAGCGGTGAGACAAGATATCACAGGTTAAAAGCAAGTCAGACAAGGGATAAAGTCGTCTGGAGTCGTTACCCTCCTTCCCAACCATTCAAACCGTGAGTCTCAGCAAAGACGTGTTCGGGCTCACAATCCTGGAAACTGATGGCATCCGAAGGAACGAGGAAGAGACCAGCGCATGAGAAGAGATCTCAAACATTGGCCTCCACCCATCCTAAGCCGCACCTATAACTCCAGAAAATCGATGATGAGGCATAGGGATGGGAAAAAGAGGACAAGGGCATTAACGCCAGCCTGGAGAAAAAGGGTTTTTTGACCGCCAGCTCCCTTGCTTCGTGTCGTAAGCTCGAACCCGCGAAGACGCAGTGGGGCCCTTTTTCTCTTGATCAACAAAAGGCTTCATGTGCACAAAGTGAAAAGAGCGACGTGCTCCCCTCACAGGCTCGCCTGGGATTTTGTCGCTCCCAGGGGCCATCTCCAAAATGGAAAATCCTCGGCCACAGCCCAAGCCTTTGTTCACTCATCTCATCGACGGATCCGAGGTGATGCCGTTCATGCAAAAGCGGCAAGGGCGTAGTGGAAGCCCTCGGATCGTGGTCGAGTGCTCGTCCATGGGGATGCAGTTGTTCGCCGAGTGGAGATAGCCATCAGAGCCCCTCCACGCGGTCCCATTCCTTCCCCTTTGCTGATGCGCTCCCAGCCAGCAGTTCGGGCAAGGGAGCATGGCCCGGATGCCTCGCGCAACCGCACCTCGCAATCCCAGCAATCCCGAGTCCAGTGATAGCGTTCCCCGAAGGACGTGACGTGGTAGAGCTCCACCATAGCCCCCCGCCGTACCTCCGGTTCCGGTTCACCACCTCGTTCAACTTCTTCACGCAGCTGCCTCAGCTCCCGCTGCAGTGGGTGTTGACCTCGCCTGCGAAGGCCATCAGTAGATGATGACGCCGATTCCGTGGCCGTGCTAGGCGAGCGACGCTCAAACGTCATCACCTCCTCCTCAGCTCCAGAGCTTTCTCGCACGCTCAACTCGCGCTGTTGCTGTTCCAGCCGGCGCTCCAAACGCTCCTCCTCTTCTCTCTCCTCCTGCAACCTCCTGACTCGCTCAAGCCGGAAGGTCCGGTTGACCTCTTCCCGAAGCCTCCGTCTCATGTCCTCCTCCGTCTCCACGGCCTCGGTCTGCACTTCTCGCACTTCCGGGCCTGCAGGTTCCGGCAGCCGATTCCTCTGCTCCAAGATCGCCCGCACTGTCGATTCCACGACCCTGTAGCACATGATGGCAATGAAGGACACCACCACCACGAAGATCACGAGCTCATAGCCGCCTTCACCTTCTCGACGTCCTTCCTGGGCTTCTGTCTGCACCACCTGCGTGCAGAGGATGAAGCCCCCAAGGCCCATTCCTCCACTCGTAGTAGGCGTAGTCTCATAGAGTTCCGCCTCAATCTCACCGACGAGGTCTGCATGGGCGTTACACCCTGATCCCACTCCTCCAGTCCACCTTCATCACTTTCCGAGAGGGTCCACGAAGCCACCATAGAGCTCCTGCACGGCGAAGATGCCATAGAGCCCGATTCCGAAGTAGCCCCTAGATCCCTGACCCCATCACACGTGGCCAGGAAACTCTGGTCCCCCTCCCAGACCGTAGGACTCTGCTCCTCGTCCTCGACGTCCAAGCGCTCTCCCAAGGACAAACGCCCTGAACGCCAAACCTCTCCATCCGTGATCGGGTCAAGCATCTCCTGACCACTCCACTCCTCATCCCACGGCAAACGCCTCTTCCAGAGCACCTCCACGATGCCCTTCTTGATGCGGCTCATCGCCTGCCAGCAGCAGTCTGGCCTTGTCCAGGCCAATCTCATTGACCTTCTGGGCCAGCGCCGCCACTCCTCCAATCAACACCAGTTGGCCCACAGCCTTCATCTGTCTGACTTGTGGAGAAAGACCACCACTCGCCGTCAGCAGGCCACCGGCAACAACCGCCAAGAGGCATTTGACCATGGCCTCCTTCTGCTCCTCCACGTCCTCATGCTCCACGGCCTTGGGGACAGACTTCAAGCCCACTCCCTCGCAGAACCGTTCCAAAGCCGCCACCGGCAAGCACTTCGTGAGCGCATCTGCCCGCAATCTCGTACCCACCCGGTGTGTGAGGCTGAACTCGCCCTCCCTAATGGCCTCCGCCAAGCAGTTTGCTCTGATGCGCAAATGACGGGTGCGCCAACCTCCTCCCTGGCCTCCGGCCAAGATCAGCGCCGCGCGGTTGTCATTGTAGATCTCCATGCTGATCGGGACCTCGAAGAGCTCCAGCAGCGCCCTCACTGAGCGACCCGCTTGCGCCCCCTCCATAATCGCCGTCAGCTCCGCCTCCGCCGTAGATAGAGCAACCAGAGACTGCTTCTTCGACTCCCGCTGCACTGGGCAGCCCGCAAAGAGCAGTATGATGCCCGTGACGCTGTGCTGCTCCTCCACCCCAAACGAAGCATCCACCAGCACCTCCAAAGTGCCAGCCTCCCGGGGTGTCCGCCGGAACATAGTCGGATCTGCATCCACTGGCACCTCCTTGGTGTAGACCAGCTTCTTCTCCCACGACGTGCTCAGGTAGGCGAGAACGTTGGCTCCGAGCTCCAGTACCCACTCCGGGTTCCTCGTCGCCCTCGACGACATCCTCTGAACCGCCGCTGCAAGATCCGGTCTGGTCTTCCCTGAGAGGCACAACAGCTCTCCAGTGAGCCGTTGGGCCTCCCGCACCGTCCGCAAAGCTGGGGCAGGGTCCTCCTTTTCCTCCGGGACCTTGATGTGCGTAGCTCGCGCCACCACCCCATTCCTCTGCAACAACTCCTGCGCGTAGCAGTGCTGGTGGACCTCAATGTCCCCCTTCTCTGACTTCTGGATCTCCATGCCCAGGAACTTCATAGCGGGGCCTCCGGCCTCCACATACTCCGGCGGGCTAGCCGGCCAGGTCGCATCCAAGACCTGAGCAAGCTTCTCCGCGGTGCTCCTCTCCGCCACCACCAGCAGATCATCCACATAGACCGCAAGGTAGCCCAGAGGGGGTCCCGCAAAGAGTACACCGCCCTTCCCGTCTGCTTTCCACTCCTTCACGACCCAGAGGTTCGGGTCTGCCAAAGGAACCAGGCCGAGCTTCCTCTCCTCCCCCGAGATCACCTGCGTCCAGCGAAGATGCCTCAGCTGGTTGTCCCTGTGGGATGCCCAATCCCTTGGCGCCGTTGTGAGGCCGTACATCGCCCCCGTGACCACCCAAACCTCGTCGTGGTCGATCAGGCCCGCATCGTAAAGGATGCGAGGTGGCTGAACGATGATCAACTCGTCCTGCGAAGTGGGTGCCAACAGGAAGGCCGAGCGAATATCCAGGGAAAGAATGTCCCAGGACTCCAGGGCCGCTTTCCTCAGGATGGCCCTCACTTGCGTAGAGTCCGCCCCTGAGGCGTAGAGCTCGTCGGCGCTCCGGTCAGCCATGTAGTTGCCGCAGCACACGATGCGCGACTTCCGCTTCCCTGCTCCCGCCTTCCGGCTAAAGACTCCCATGGCAGGGATCATCTCCACCACCTTTCCAGCTGCTTTTGCCTCAACCATCATGGCGTCGGCCTCAGCCTTGGTGACCCTCTGAATGGCCTGGTTGGAGGTGAAGTTCTCCAGCTCCCCCTTCATCGACGGAAGCCAGTCACTAAGATTCCTCTTCACCTCCTGCAGGGAGATCATCCTGGTCTGCAAGAACACCTCCTCAGCGGCCTGCATGACCTGCACCTCCTGCTCCTTGACCGCCTTCAGATAGGCGTCCTCCAAAGTCACCCTGATCTCCGCGTTCTCAGCATCCAGCTCACGGATCAATCCCACTACCGACTCCCCCATCTCCGTGTCCTGCTCGAGGATCTTAAACTCCTCATTCGCCAGGGCATCTCCTTGATGAAGCCGCCGTTGTAGCGCTTGCACGCCCAGTGACTTGACCGCACTCTTGCCTCGGATCCTCCTCGGTGGATCTCCTAGGCCTCGAAGTGGGCCAGCTCCTGGATCTCGCTCCACCAGTTCCAGCAACTCCGGAACCGCTTCCTCCTCCCCATGCTCCTTGCATGGCACCAGATCGTCGGTGTGGAGGTACTTCTTGTCCTCGGTCTCCGCGATGTGGCCACCAGAGGTCAAGCTCATCGACACATCCGGACCTCTCAGCCAAGCGCGTTTCTTCCGGGCTCTCCAATGCCCTTGAAAGTCATCCCATGACTTAGTCTTGACCATCACCTCCATATTGTAGGGGAGTAGCTCCGGCGTGATGTAGCCAAGTGATCGCAGCTGCTGACGGCCGCGGCGTTCTCCGACCTGGCGCGCCAGCATAGGCCAATGGTCCTCATCGAGCTTCAGGGCCTTCAACAGGACCGTGACACCCCTGCGAACCATTCCCACTTCACTTTCGGAGAATTCCTCTGTGGGCGCACCATCGCTTGTTGGCCTTGCTGGCCAATTCCCCGGCTCGGTCCGAGTGGATCCGCCGCACCTCCAAATTGAAGTAGTTGAGGCGCGCCACCATGCGAGCCATGGCCAGTGCGATGGCCTCTCCGAAAGAACCTCCACGAGGGTGTAGTTCCGCACTTCCACCTCTTCCGGCTCTACCATCTCCTCCCATTTCTCCATGTCTCCTGGATCACCATCAACGTGCCCAGGCGTATCATCTCTCCCCTCCTCCACCTCCGGTAGAAGAGGACCTTCCAGATCGCCTTCCTCCACGGCAACCTTCTCCTTCGCAAGGATCTCCCCCAACCCGGGCACCAAAGGAACCAGCTCTCTGCTTTTCCTGGCGACGGGGATCGTGAAGACTCCCACCATCATGTAGCGGCTCTTTGCCTCCTCCATATCCTTCCCCGGGCGGAATGGCCCGCACAAATCCAGGGAAAGCGTAAACGTGTCCGGTGCAGGGATGCGCCTGTGGGGCCGTGAACGGCCAGCACCCTTCTGACACTCCGGGCACTCTCTGTTGAACGGCATGTGGTCCAGCGCCCGATGCCGGGCCCAATCATCGCTCGACATCTTCGACACCACCGGGTGCTCCAACTCCAGACGAAGACCCTCCACGATCTTCAGCTTGAAGGGCTCAGGCCATGCGGCCCAAGACCTGGTCTCCTTGACCTTCTGCTCCAGGGGGATGTTCATCACGTTCTTCCCCTCCACATTCGCCGCCGAAAGGCCATCCAGAAGGCCTAGGCTTTGATGTTCGTGCCCAAGGTAGTGGGCTTGCGGCGTTCGTGGCCTAAGCCACCCAAGTCCAGCTTCACCTCCTTGATGTCGAACTTCTTCTTGAAGGAGGCCCATTCAGGCCAGGCGAAGAAGCTCGGGTAGTCGGTGCTGTCGGACTTCGCCTTGTACTCCTGAGGATCTCGAGGGTGTTCCTTCAGGAAGCGCACCTTCTCCTTCCTCGCTCCCTGAGCCAGGGAGAACAACCACAGCTGCCTAAACCACAGCGTCGCATCATTGAGGGCCAGCTCTCGATCCGCCTCACTGAGGCAGTCCAGCGCAAACCTCTCTGGCCCGTGCCGCGCTCTCAGAACCGATGGGCCGGGTCGTTGATGCCGAAGCTTCGACACTGTACGGCAAGGGGGTCCACCAAGCAGGGCATCAACTGCACCTCCTTCGCATACCTCCGCCAAGAATCCTGCGACCTGGTCCAGCAACAAGTCCTGGCCGCTGCTCACCTCCCGATCCACGCACAGCATGACCCGGGATGAGGTCTCCAGCATCTTCTTCCACCAACTCTGATCCGGCCCAGAGAACAAGTGCACGATGACGGATGGGCTCGACAAAAACTTCTTCCTCTGCCTCCTATTCCAGGGCAGAGCCGCACCTTCCCATTGGCCGGAAGGCACAATCCTCACAATCATCTCATCCGAGAGGTCCGGCCACAACTCCTTGATGTCGACCATCCACCTCCAAACCTTGGAGTTGACCTCCCCCGGCTCCCCCGCCCTCAGGGCTTTGAGGCGCCTCTGCATTTCCGTTCCCTCCTTCTCCAGGCGCTCGATGAGCTCCGTTGCCACCTCCTGCGCCACTGTGGGACAGCCCAGCTCAAGCTCCACCGGGATCTCCACGCCCCGAGGGTCTCTTAGCTCGAACTCCTCGTGCTGCCACAAGATCTTGTAGCCCAGGCGCGCAATCCTCCCGAGGGGAATGATCGTCTGGACCGGGTAGTCCGTCAGCAACGTGCCCGTGGCGGGGTCCTGCCTCAAGGTCACCTCACCCGCCGCCAACTCCACTTGGATGGGCACCGCATCCTGAAACTCCTCCATGGAGCGAGCCGACCGAAGGACATGAGTAGCCCCGCCATCAAGCAAAGCCCTCTCTCCACTGCCCTCCCGCATCGAACTGACCTTCACGGCCTTCGTCCGGGGTCTCAATGACCTGAGAAGCTGCACCGCCTCCTTCACCAGCTCTCCATTCACCTGTTCCGTAGGTGGAGCCGCCGAAGGCGAGGGTGACAAAATAGTGACCTTGGTCCCTTCCACTGCCACCTCCTCAAATTCGGACTTGTCCTTCTCCTTCACCGGAGAATTCTCCTTTTTCACCTTGGGGTTTGTGACCTCCCTCACTGGGCAGTCCGGCTTCATGTGCTGACTGCTTCCACAGCGCCAGCATCGTCCAATCTTGCCTTCTTCCCCCCATTCATGAGCAAAGCCGCACGCCTGCCCCTTCTTGCAACCTGATTCCGAGAGGAAGTACCTGCAGGCCGCAGTGCTCTTCCCCTTGCCCTTGCCTTTGCCCTTCTCCCTGTCGGGCTCCCGAGGTTTGTAGTCCCGGTCGTAGGCCTTGGGCGTGTCCTTGACCTCCATGGTCTTGGCCTTCACAGCCTCCTTGGTCGACGCCCCACCTCCGTGGTAGACCGTCTCCCCTTCCGCCTGCAGCGTGTCCGCAAACTGCAGGATTCCATGTGGCGATGGTGCCACGTCCACCCGTAGTGCTGCCCGAGCTATCTGCAGCCTGAACGACACCTGGGCGGAAATCTTTCCCAGGACCACCGCAAACTTGTCCAGAGTGGCCAAAAGAAGAACTGGATCAGGAGGCTGAATGCGTAGTTCCGTCACCCGCACTGGCCACCTTCGCCACGTCCTCAAAGAAGACAGCCATTCGCCGATGCCCGAGGGGATGCGCTGGTCAACCAGCTGCTTAAGCAAGGAACTCCTCTCGGCCAGGCTTCCAGGCTGGTAGGTCTTCAAGACCTTGAAGATGATGGAGATGCTGTCCGCCCTCCGCTGGGCAATCAGTTCACCTCCTAGAGATTCAGGCACCGCCTTCAGCAAGGCGACTTGGCCCCGCTGCTCAATGCGTAGCCAAGGTGCCCTCGAAAACGCTAAGGGCGCCTCCGGAAGAAGCCGAAGACGTTCTAGAGGATCCGCATTGAGCCACCGCTGGTAGCATTCATTCGCCACCCGAAGCACCTCCTGCCACCACGCAGACGAAGATGACGAGAGGTCGGACATGAAGGGCGAGATCATCATCATCCAATCTCCCGCCAGCAAAGGCCCCATGTCCTGCTCGGCTGTTGCGAGGTCCTGCAACTCCGGCAGCTCCACCGTTCTCACCGCCTCCTGACCTGCCATCACCCCGTTCAGCCATCCAGGAAGTTGACCGCCTCCTCCATGAAGACCGCCAAGAAGCCCTCCTCCATGACCATCTGGGGGACCGCCAGGTGGACCTCCAGGCCCACCACCAGGAGCACCTCCTCCAGGAAAATGACCACCCGGGAAACCGCCACCTCCGGGATGATCAGGAAGCCCTCCACCGGAACCACCCTGACCTCCTCCAGGAAAATGACCTCCCGGGAAACCACCACCTCCGGGATAGCCAGGAGGTCCACCTCCCATACCACCCGGAAATCCACCGGCTCCATTGCCGCCAGGACCGCCGTCATATCCCCCGCTGGCCCCGCCACCGGCTCCATTGCCGCCAGGACCAGCACCACCGGCTCCATTTCCGTTGCCGCTAGAACCAGCACCATGGGGAACTCCTGAACCTTGCCCTTGTTGATGCCCAGGATGATGAGCGCGGGCGGAACCAAAGGCCTGTACATCTGGCTGTCCTTGATCACCAGCTCCATGCGGGTCATCGCCAGCGGCCTGTGGTGGCCATCCACGAACTCCACCTAGAAGGTCCAGAAGTGCCTTTTTGGCAGTCGACCCAATTCCAAGGCCAGGTGATGAAGTTGGTCCATCTCCACCCCAAGCCGGCAAGGCTGAAGAGCTCTGTGCCCCAGACCATGCCCACTGCGGCCAACCTCCACCGGCGGCCTCAGCCCACCAAGCACCGGGTCCAGCAGCATCCGGGCCACTCATTGCGGCCCCAACCAACTTCTCCTTGAAGGAGGCCTGCATAGACTGGTAGTCCCGATCCTTGGCCTTCTGCATCTGGTTGATGTAGTGCCAAAGCCTGGCATTTTCCTCCACCACCCCCTTCACCAGCTCCGCGCCAGTGATCTCCCTGGGTGGGCTGGCCTGCACGGCCACCTGGGCATCTCCACCCTGGTCCTCCGGGAGCGTGCTCGGCCTCATGGCCTTCAGCATGGCTTCATCACATGCCCGCTGCGACCAGAAGGGATTCATCTGCGGCCCCAAGGCCTGAGGTGCACCTTCAGGGTGCTCCGCCTTCTCCTCCTGGGGAGCCACGAGAGCCAGCTGGAGGTCCTTGTCGGAAGGCGTCTGCATCGAGCCTTCACTCATGGCGTTGGGCTCATAACCCTCGAACCCGCGAAGACGCAGTGGGGCTCTTTTTCTCTTGATCAACAAAAGGCTTCATGTGCACAAAGTGAAAAGAGCGACGTGGTAAGAACTAAGTGCGTGAATGAGAAGGAATACAGTGTCTCTCCCCCCCATTTCGTAGCTGGTTGCCACACTAGTTCATTTGCTTTACTCTTTGTGCCAAAGTTGACAAGGCGCCTGTGATGGCAAGAGTCGCCCCTTCAACTGCTCCCCGCCTGTTTGGTGCCCATGGGAATGTGACAAGACAAATTGGAACGCTTGCTATCTTTCAAATAAAGCCGATAAACATAATCTCAAACTAGTTTTGACACACAACACAACCACATACCAGGCACAATGCAACGGCGCCATGGTGCCGCTGGGACAGTGGCCGCTGCCACATCGCCCTCGCTGCTCGCTGGATGCCTGGAGGGATAGGGAAACTAGGGAGGCTTTGACTTGACAACCAAGGGGCAAACCGGGGCCAAAGTCTTGCAAGTCAACCAACCAGATAGCTCCGATATCCCCAATTGAAAGTCAAGAACCAAGCGCCCGCAGGAGTGGCTAAATGGCATAGCCCTATGTGTGGACGTGGGCATTGGCTTGATCCCCTCCCTGTACGTGGATGGGATGGACGACAAACAATTCAATTCAAGTGGCCAAACTGCAGGTACACCGAGCTCAGCCACGATTATACATCATGTTCGGTGGTGGAAAATTCAACGATTTGTTTGCTGACTCATCTCAGGGTCCTGAATGCAAGTAGCACCAGAAAGGCCTGTGACTATACGGCAGGACACGCCGTCACGGGGTGATGGCTTGCCAAAAAGACAGAAGTCGCGCAAAAACCATCCGTTTTTTGGGAGACTCCTCCATCGTCGAGGACTGGTCAGCTGGCAGAGTCTGTCTTAAAGATGATGAAGCTTTTGAACCACTGAATCACTCACCAACTCACTCACTCACTCACTCACTCACTCACTCACTCACTCACTCACTCACTCACTCACTCACTCACTCACTCACTCACTCACTCACTCACTCACTCACTCACTCACTCACTCACTCACTCACTCACTCACTCACTCACTCACTCACTCACTCACTCACTCACTCACTCACTCACTCACTCACTCACTCACTCACTCACTCACTCACTCACTCACTCACTCACTCACTCACTCACTCACTCACTCACTCACTCACTCACTCACTCACTCACTCACTCACTCACTCACTCACTCACTCACTCACTCACTCACTCACTCACTCACTCACTCACTCACTCACTCACTCACTCACTCACTCACTCACTCACTCACTCACTCACTCACTCACTCACTCACTCACTCACTCTCACGTACTCCATCAATCAATCAATCAGTCCATCAATCCATCAATCCATCAATCCGTCAATGCCTCAATCAGTCAATCCATCAATCCGTCAATCAATCCCTCAATCCCTCAATCCCTCAATCCATGTATCCATCACTTCTTCAGTAAACAGTGAACCCGCGACAAATCCTGAGCGCACACACTCCAAAGTCCAAGAAAAGCACATTGCCAAGTAACCGACAGTCCAACACCTCAGCAGCTCACTAACCAGTATGCACAGCTGATTCACAAAACGTTGGAAGTGGGCGGGATATGTTGAAGATATGTCCTTTTAACATTCTGAGAGACACTGGCACAAGGGCTCGACCAAAACCTCGGCCTTATGTGTCCGTTCCCCTTCTCTCCCCGGTGCCTCGCACGTTCCGGCTCTTCTCTGGCTCTTTCCTAGCAGGTGTTGTTCAAGCCTCGGTCACTTCGGGCTCTGTTCGCGTAGTCGTAAGGCTTGAAACGTCCCTTGGACATTGAACCTTGAAATGCTCCCTCCAAGCATTTCACTCCAATGCAATTCCCCTACTTTGTGTTGATCTTTTTTTTGGCCCCGTAGCGCCTAGCCCGTGGCATCTGATTTGAGACAACCTGTCTCACAATTCGAAACTCATGATGCCAGCCCTATGTCTCTTTGTGACCGAGCAAAACAAACATGGCACTCAAATGTTGCGAAAATCTTAGAATACCGCCGTGTGCATCCTTAGCTTGCTTCAACTGAAATCTGAGCCATGGCTTTAATAAAGCAACACTTCTTTTGACGGCTGGGACAGACTCCTATGCCCGATGGTTTTGTTTTAAGGGGCTTTTCGGTTGGGCTTGGATGTTTTGGTCGTGGGGGTGTGAAAGGATCGGCGAAGAGCGTAGAAAGGGACGAATATGGGACCGCGGAGTGGAGTCAGGAATTTATAATATGGATAATCTTGACATAGCAAGAGTTTTGCGTCTGATTTCCTTACTTCCTGAGTGGATTGGACAGAATAAGTCTGAACTTTGTGTTTACCGCTAATATGGCCCTCGCAAAAAGTACAACGCAACGTCCGTGAACTCACGAAGTGAGTTTCCTATAGTGTGAAAGTGGATGACACATCCTACCCTAGTTTTTCCAGCAGAGAGGTTAGAGCAAGGGTACCCTTTTTTCTGTAGTCTATTTGAGTAGGGGAACCCTCCCCCAAAAAAGGGGAGAGAAGGGCACTGCTGGGGGACCCAGTTTCAGCCCCGGCTGACACATCCTGAACCAGCGAACGCGCGCGCAAACCGCTCCTTGTGAGCCTTCGATTCTGCCTGACAAAAGCGAGCGAGCGTGCGGATTCGCGCTCCGCGGACGCATGTGGCAAAGCTTGCAGGAGACCAACAAGCTTTACATTCTAGGTCCTCCAGTGGAATGGTACCTTCTTTTCTGTGTCGATTTTAGCAGGGGAACCCTCCCCCCAAAAAGGGTAAAAGGACACTACTGGGGGATCTGGCATTGGGGATTCACATGGAACCCAAGAAACGCACGTCTTGACAGGAATTTCCCTACAAGGCAAGTTCATTTGCAGGGGAGAACATTTCAGGGGATCCATGCCCGAAATGGCGATGCGTCCACAAACAGCTCGTGTGGTGGCCTGCCCTATTTGCACGAGCTGGTAGAACCCGCTAACCCGCCGCTTCGAATTCCCGGTCCTTGAGCGGTCGCAAATGGCCTGTCCAAAGGGCACCAGCCATTGTTTTACCATCATTCTGGAACCCATGGTTTCCTGTGCTTTCTCATGGTTTGTCCATGGGGGGTTGTTGACCGAACCTATGGCACCTATGGTTTCCTGTGGTTTCTCATGGTTTCTCATGCTTCTTGTTGACCCCGCGACCCAGTTCCAAGGCAAGCCGAAAAGGAAACCAAGGCACACCCCTGGCCCGCTGACGATTTCGAAGGCGCCTGCAGGCGATGCTCCAGGCCTCTGCAAAAAAAGGCTTCCTTGTGGATTTTTACGGCTGCTTCAAACAAACAAAAAAATGCTTCAAAGACTCCTGGTATCTTTCTGACTTCCCTTCAGAACACCCCACCAACACACCAACAAATGAGGCACCTCTCTTCCAGGTTGCGTTTTTCTTCAAGGCAACCCACCACAACCCCGAAAAATTGGTGGCTGCCTGTTGGAAGGACCGCTTCAAGACATATTGTACATGGATGTTGGCCATTACACGGGCATTCCTGCAAACGCCTTTCAGTTTGAGAATGTTTCAGCAGCGTGGAACAACTTGATAAGTTATGTAAGGACGTCGTGCTGCGAAAGAGCAACTGTGGGCTGCGAATTTGCACAAATGACACCGGAGTAAACACAAAAGGGTCCTTCAGTTGTTTGGCAGAGCACGGGTCCATGTCAGGGCTTTCAGGCTGCAAGGCACCTGTTTGTTTGAAAGGATGCCACAACCAAAGCGATCATTCAGAAGCAAAGGCACGGAACAAAGGAACAACACACGGCCATGCTGTCTTTGGAGTGCAACATGGAGCAGTTCGCCGTCTGTTCGCTTGGATTGGCGCGAATTCCCAGCTCACTGTCGTCAAGGGGATTCCCCAAAACAAAGTATTCCAACCCCCTATCAGCTTCCAGCTTAGAGGGTAATCCATAAGCAGAAGCTCAAACCACCAATCAAAAGTTGTTACACTAGGGGTCGGCAAAGGATCAAAACAGCTTTGTCGGCCTGCTGAAAAGTGTCGAACCCATGTCCTCTCACCTGACTGAATGTTTCCAAAGGACCAGTTTTGGATGCTGCTTGAAGGGAAACTCAGCAGAGGCCCTCAACCCTGAAAACATTAGTACGTGACACTAAGAACCCTAGATCCTAAGCTGGACAACCCTGACCCCTGACCCTAAGCGGCAAACATCCTGAAAGAACACCCCAACCTCCTTAAAACGAAACCCTAAATTCGCAGCTTGGTAGTCCTGAAAGTAAACCCTAACAACCCTACAACAAAACCCTAACTTCGTAGCTTTCAACATCTAACCCAGGTACGATGCCTTGCTTGTGGTTTTACGAACCTGTTGCCTCCGCTCACTATACTAAGCCAAGAAGGAACCAACCGGAGCCACGCCTTGGGACAGTCTACACCACTGATCGCAGCAAACAAATGGCTCGAGATGGCATGATACAAATCGATGCAGATATCCAGATAAAACAAGAGACCTCAATTTGGGTCCGCGCTGTTTCAAATCCCAGCGTGCCCAATACTAAACTTTTAAATGGGCGAACTGCAAGCCAAAACTAAACTACCGATTCCTCCCACCTCCAGCATGGCCGGACTTACACACATGTGAAAAAAAACAGTGGAGTTGGCAGCCCAAATCTGGAACTGGGGCCCTTGACTACACAAATGGTTCGTCGCCTTGCCAGGTTTTGTTGCGGGGCAGAATGATGACAACCGCGCAAAAATGCTGCAACGAATGAATCAAGCTTTCACCTAACACTACTTTGCTCAAAGGACTGGCCTCATTGGCCTTGACAGATGATCACCCCGGCGTCGATCCCCGGCGTCGGCACTAGGGCGCAGGCGAGAAATGAAGCTCTGCAAGCAATCCTCCCCGGATTTGGCGTCGTCCAAAAGGACATCTATCACCTTGCAACCGTAGAGGCTGGATCACAGGCCAACCCAGCAACATCCAGCATAAAACCTTTGAAATGGGGGGCGACACCCGCCAAAAGACCAGCTCAAGTGGCCATGTCCTTTCTCCGCAAAAAAGCACAACCGGTCCCCTTGTGGCTCAGCATGTGCTCCTGCCATTCCTTGCATCGACCCTTCTGCAGCCACCGACTCGTCCAAAGCTACCGATCTCACGGGAGCCAAGAGCTTGGCCGAAATCTGTGGCACCCTAGGGGGTCCCTGGGGCTAGGCAGAACCCGAACGTCCCGGACCCCGAGTTGCTTCAGGGGTCTCAACTCCTTGGAGCCCCAAAATCCCTCACCCAATATTTCTACAAACAAACTTGTGGTCAGATTCGGGTCCATATTCAGCCGCTGCCGTTGGCTCACGCGTTGACACTCTGGGGACAAGCGTTCCGCTCACTCACTCCCACCCTCCACCCTGACAGCGCTCTTTTCCATCTGGTTGGCCAAGGTCAGGTCCAGCAGCTGGGCCCTTTTGGCCTTCCCTGAGTGGCCTGCCCCCTCTGCTGCTGTATCTGAATTAAACCGCATTGGTGTGGGTGGGTGGGAAAAACATTGCAGCAATCTTGGGCCCGACTGAGGCCCGCCCACCACCCTATTCATGCTACACTCTTTGTCCCTCAGCACCTGTGGTGCTTCCACGACAAGCGTTCCGCTCACTCACTCCCACCCTCCACCCTGACAGCGCTCTTTTCCATCTGGTTGGCCAAGGTCAGGTCCAGCAGCTGGGCCCTTTTGGCCTTCCCTGAGTGGCCTGCCCCCTCTGCTGCATTGGAACCCGCAGGCCTGCAACACTTGCTGCACCAGACACCCCCTTCTTCGCCGTCCCCCAGGATGGAGTAGTTCCCGGTGTAGAACTGCCAGCCGCATTCTGTCCTCCATGCCCACGCCGGTGTGGTCATGGAACACTCCTTTACCTTGTGCTTGACCACTAAACCTTTTGCGTGCGAGAAGTTGCCGATGACCTTTGGCTTGATCTCCACTACGTCCTGCGGCTTCTTCTCAGCTTCCCGATCCCTCTCCTTTTCCAGCGCTTCCACCTTCTCTTTGAGGGCCGTGAAGTCTTTCTTGGTGAGCCACATGCGTGGCTGCTTTCCCGCTCCGCCGCCTACTTTGTTCATGGGCATCTCCTCCAAGGCCTCCTCTGCGTAGGTATACACCACGCTGGACTTCCACCTCCCCAAGTACGCCACCGTCTTGATGTCCATACACATCCTTGTGTGGTGCATAGCCCCTGACCTTCTCGCGGAGTGCCCGTTCACCTTCTTCCCGGCCAGCTTTGCCCAAGCCTCCACGGTGTCCCTTTTGCTGCAGGCTTTCCCCTGCTTGTCCACCGCCAAGGCTATGTGAGACTTTTCCTTGTTCACCCTCTCCGCCAAGACTCCCAGGTTTTCCAAGGCCTCCGTGACCACCTTGTAGGGGCACACCTGTACGCATATCCTCTCCCCGCAGCATCCCAGGGTACGTCTCGTGCCTTCCCCTTCCTGGTCTGTCTTGGAGTTCCTGATGCTGAGGGTGACTGCCTTCTTGGAACTATTCACGAGGAAATCCTTTCCGACGAGGTTTGCTAGCTCCGCCTCCCTGAGCATCCACAGCGCCGCGATGAGGTAGCAGGACTTGGCTAACACCGGGCCCTCCGCCACAGCAAAGTTCACCCGTTTGCCCTCCGCTGCCTCCTCCAGCTTCCACTCCGGCGCCCTCGACGTTGGTCCTCTCCCCCTCCTTACGGCCCTCACGCATCTGGAGAATGTGAGGAGTAGCCATGGTTCAAGTGGGTAGGCTTTCTCCACCTGCATTTGCCTCAGTTCCGCCAGGTACGTGTCCGCCGACTTGTAGTTGGCCTCCTTGAGGGCAGCTGCCACCGTCACGACCGTGTCCTCCTTCAGTGGGAAAATGGCTTCTCCTCTTCCTCCCACTGCCTGCCCCGCCAACTCCATAACCACGGCCCGTTTCCTATCTTTTGCCTTCCTGGTGGATTTCGCTATAAAATTTCGCCTCAAGCCCTCCACCATGCCCTTCCTGAGCGGGCCCTTCAGCATGGCTTTGGCCTTTCTAAAGGATCCTGGCCTTGCCCTCCCTGTTTCCCTGTCTCCTTCCACCTTCACGGTCCGCCCTGTGAGCTTCCCCACACGGCTCTCCTCCAGCGCCTCCCCTCTTCTCTTCCTGACGCCCCCCTGCGTGTCCTTTGAGAACGTGCCCTTCCGGACGTCCCTAACCATGCCCTTGACGAAGTCATGAAGTTCCTGCCCCAGCCCTTGGTGATGTCCCCGTCCAAGCTCATGCCTACGTCCCTGTCCCGGGTGAACGTGCCCTTCATGAAGTTCCTGCCCATGCCCTTGATGATGTCCTTGTCCAAGTTCATGCTGAAGTCCCTGTCCCGGGCCCTGCTGAGCAGGAATACCTTATTCTGCTTCTTTTGCCCCAGGTCTTGCCCGTCTCGGTTTCCACCCTGCTGGTAACCCTGCTGGTAGCGCCGGATGAACTCCTTTCCCATGCCCACGTAGTTCCGGATGGGCAGCCAGCCGGCCACCCTTGCGTCCCCTGGCTCCGTCACCTTATTACTCTGGGTCGCCTGACCAGCTTGTCCAAGGTGACCCCGCGATTTCGTTTCGTGGGTTCGTTCCCTGATTGCCTTTGTGGAGCCTGGATAGTGGGTGATTTCATCATCTCCTGCATGATTCTCGCCCTGGACGCCGCACTGGTACCCCGCGAGAATGTAGCCTTGGGAGTGCTGGGAGGTGTTGGTGTACTCCGCGACAGGTGGATGCTGTTCAGGCCTTCCACCCACTGCTTCCCCGCCTCGTACCTGGATGCCGTTGGGCAGGATGCCCACATTGGTTTTGGCCGAGCTGCCCTCCTGTACCAGGTTCCCAGCTGCCAAATGCCCCGCACGATGACGAAGGTGCCGATGCATGCCAAGACCACTATAGTCTCGAAAAGACCCCAGCCTTCGTCCGGGATCCATGGCTCCACAGGAGGGGCTTCGTTGTAGTGAACCAACTCCATTGACCCTCCTCGGTGCCTGCATCAGGAATCCTCCCTTTGACATGTCCTTACATCTGCGACACCCAAACCCCCCCCCCCCCTTGACCTCAAGCCTGGAGAACAGGGAAAAGAAAAAGGGGGGGGAAAAGCCCTGACCTCCCTTTAACCGCCCTGACGTGAGCCCTTCCTTTTGGCTCAACGCCCGCGGTATGTGTCTGTGGCCCCCGCTGTAGCGGCCTGACCAGGATCAACGCACGGCGTCCCAGAGGGAATGCCTGCGGACCTCACCTTTGCCCCCCCACATCCCAGGCTTTTCGCCCGGTGAGGGGAACGAAAAACTAGTCCCGTCGCGCTTGCGCGCGGTTTGGATCCTCACCTTAGTCAGCGAGGCGGGCATGGCGCCGCCTCCACCCGGCGCCGACATCCTGGACAGGTAGTCCGCCTCGTGTTGATCTTGCCCGGGATGCGCTTGACCTCCAACCTCTCCAGCCCGGTCACCTCCAAGATGATGGTGAGCTCTGCCGCTATCCAGTTCAGCCCGGGCGTGGATGACGCCAGCTTCCCCGTCACCGCCAGCGCCACCACTGAGTCCGACCTCAGCGTGATGTTATACTTGCTGCCGTTGATCTGATTCCTCCAATGGTCCAATGCCACCCACACCGCCAGTGCCTCCATCGCGCCTTGGGAGGCTGCCTCGCCGTAGGGCACCTGCATGCGCTCCGTGTCCTCCTTCGTCACATCCGAAGCCACAGACCGCAAGATGTGCCCATTGATGGCCAAGGTAGCTCCCATTCCCCAGGGTGATGCGTCCGTGGTGATGGTGACGACCGCTGGTAGTGGCCTCAGCGTCCATGCCGTGGTGGGGGTTGCCTCCTTGTACGCCACCACCTTCTTCAACCACTGCAGCGCCACCTCCATGCGTGACACCGGCACCAAGTTATCCTTCAACCTGGAGTCTCGCCTGTGTTCCCTCCGGCGTTCTTCCGCTCCGCTCTGGACATCCTTCAAGTGGCCGGTGAGCGTGGCATAGATTGAAGACACCGCCCATCTGGCTCTGATCACGATGCCCGCCATCCAGGATGTCTTCCCTGCCAATTTCCTGACCTCCGTCACGCCCACCCGGCCCCTCTTTCCCCAGTCCTTAAGGATGCCCATGACCTCCTCCAGGAACTCCTCCGGTACGCTGAGGTAGACCTTGCCCTCTGCCAGGGCGTAGGTGAAGTGTGTGCCAATCCACTTCACTCTGGCGCCCCTCCTGCCCTTGCCGTAGGAGACCTTGACCCCCAAGGCCGCCATGGTGTAGAGCACCACCGCTATCATCTCCTCCCTCATGCGCGCCGTGCCCTGCATGATCCAGTGCGTGTCGTCGAAGAAGATCTGGGACTGTGCCAGCCTGTCATCCAGCATGGATTGGAGCAGGCGACCCAACATAGCTGCCAACCTTCCCCACAGCAGTGGCGCCGCCTTCAAGCCGAACTGCAGGGCCACGAACAGTCCCAGGATGCCTTCCTGCAAGCCCGGCACCAAACAGTGCGCGTGCTCGTCTGGGTGCGTTGGCAGGTGTGGGAATGCGTCCGAAACGTCCACTGTGACGCCCTCCATGTCCCAGTCCCCTTCCTTGTCCCACGCCAGTCGCTGTCCTTTGTCCACCATGTGCCTTGCCGACTCGACGACATCCACGGGTCGTGCCAGGACTATGCGCTCCGGGACCACGCACTTGTCGTTCCCCAGGGACCTCCTCAGGTCCACTATCAGTCTCCTTTTCTTCTTGGTGGTGATCTGGTTGTCCGATCCCACCTGAGTGACTTCTTTGATGATCAGCCCCATCCGGCTGACTGTACCCCTCCCGAACTTCTCCGCTGCCTCCTTCTGGGTGAGCTCCTGGATGTACCCCTTCTCCTTGAACCTGCCCACCTCGATCTCCGCGTCCTCCGCGTTCTCCAACACAGACTTGTAGTTGGTGTAGGGAAGGTCTCCTATGTCCTGATCATCTGGGATGCCCTCGTCTTTTACCTCCAAGTCCGTGTGCTTGGGGAAAATGTTGCACACTGGGATGTCCTTGGCAATGCCGAGCGGGGTTCCCCATCGAAGCCAGTCCATCACGTGCACCTCCGGGTCCCCTCCCTGCTTCTGCCATGCCTCCAGAAGATCCACATCCACCGGGGACCTGTACAGGAGGTTCTCGTTGCCTGGCTTCTTCTCGCTGCCCTTGAGCCCCAATGCCTTTGTGAGGCAGCCGTTCCACAGCTCCACTGTGCCTTCGTTGAGCTCGCCGCCCGCGCAACCATAGCCCTTCGCCGCCTCCAGCGCTTGCGGTTGCTCCTCCAGAAACTGCAACCAACATGCCCACAATCTTTTACCCAGTGCCCTCAATGTGGGAAGGCTCCGGACTGCCCTGGCTGGGTTCCTCATGCCCCCAACCCAGTACTCGTCCGGTGGGTCCTTCTCCGTTGGTTTCCCGTGCATCCCGTACCTCCTTCCGCCTTCCACCCAAGCCTCTGAGGTTGCTTGGCTCACGCCGCTCTTCAACTCCTGCAACTCCGCCGCTAGTTTGGTCTCCTTGCTCCCCAACCACTCCATGGTGCCCAGCCACTTGAAGTGGTTGATTGCTAGCTCCGCGTACTTCCGGCATAGTGCCTTCGGGTAAGCTGCGGCCTTCGTGCTCTCCTTCCCCACCACAGGGACGTGGCCCTGGCCGCCGCAGTTGCACAGTCTCGCCAAGGTAGCCAGGCCTTTCAAGTTACCCGCGAAGGACTGCATCTTCCAGTAGCGGTCGCCCAGCTTTACGTCCTCCTGGTAGCCGCACGTGTTGAAGTTGACCCTCTTAATCTCGTCCCCGGCCAGCCACTCCTTTACCTCCGCCAGCTCCCAGATCGATAGGTGTTCTGGGTGATCACTTTCAGGGGGGTTCTCCAGCGTGGCGAATGCTGTGTTCTTCTTTCCCAGATGTGCCCTCGAGGTGATCACCGCCCTGCACATGAGAACCGACCGAGCGGCGTGTAGCGTCCCTTCATCGGCCTCACGCTGCTGTGCCGTGGCATTCGACTCCAAGCCGTAAGGCCTACTCTTCGACCTCACCGGACCTGGCCATCCTTTCTCAGTCCGCCACCTGAGCTTGGAGAAAGTGCTGCACGGCGGTCCCGAGTGATATCCATCGATGCCACCGCGCGTAGCCAGAGCCATGTGCTGCCCGTAAGGCTGGGTTTCCAGCAGGTCCCCACTAGCCCGGTCCACTGCGATGGTGTTCACCCGGACGCCCTGCTCGGCTGCTACCTCCTCCACCGCCTTGCCCAGGTTGTCCACCTCCCCTGAGTAGTGGTGTACGAAGGTGAACACTCTCTCCTTGAAGTACTTCTCCAGCTCAGCCTTTGCGTCCTCCGCCATGTCGAGCCGATGGGCTCTATCCTTGAGCCCATAAGTCACTTGCCCCCTGACTTCGGGCAGCTCTTGCTGGGGTGGCCTGGAGAACCGCACCCGGTGCACCTGTGCAACCTTGCAACCTTCCCTTTGCAAGCCTCCCCAGGTGCCAGCCCTGCACAGGCCCCATTCCCATTGTTCCATGCAAAGCACAACTCTTCCCCAGCAGCATCTTTCCCTTTCCCTTTGCCCTTTTTCGGTTTGTTTGCAGGGGTTTTGGGGGCTTCTCTCACTTCTCCCTCTCCTTCCCTTGACCTTCTCCTCCTCCTCTTCGATCTCGGTGTGGTGATGCCCACGTCGCCTTCCAACGCCGCCTGACCTCCCACGACGTGGTTTGCCACCATCTTCTCCGACGGCGTTAGTGCTACTCCCCTTCCTCCATGGGCCAGCCAGGAGAGCGCTGGTTGCTGAATCTGCTCGCTCCAGAACTTCTCGTCCCCGATGATGGCCCCGATGGTGAAGTTCCACTCGGATGCCTCTGTCCAGCCTGGAGGGGGAGGCTGACCCTGGCTCACCAACATCTTCACCCTGTTCCTCACTCGCAGCCACTGCTCCGACCTGGCCAGGTCGTCCGCCTTGACCACCAAGTGCCAGGCTGCCGGGAACATCCTGGTGAACTTCTCGATCAAGTTGCTGTAGAGGATCAAGTTGGACAGGTTCACCAACCCCAACATGATTAGCGCGGCTGTACACGCGGTAAGCCGCCGTCCATTGTTGGAAGTTTTGGGGGCCTGGTAGTTCTCGGCACGTGAAGGAGCCATCCCCCGTGGGAATCCATGTCCTGAATTTGTTGTTCCTCAAGACCTTCCTCCCATACGGCAGGAAAACTCCAAAATCCGCGTAGGGGCTGAGTCCGTTCACGCGAACCCTCCTGTCCAGAGCCGCCAGCTGTTCCAAGGTCGGTTCCTCTTCTTCTGGTGGAAGTCCTCCCATCGCCTCCACGTACCGCTGGGTCCAGGTGACCTGTTGGACCGGGTCCCCGACCATGAACTCGCTGTCGTCTCCCTGGTCCAGGATTGCTGACATCTTCAACTTCCTCTCCTCGATGACCTTGCCCGCCACGCCGAATGTTGGTGCCGGTGTTGATTTCCCTGTGCTGTCGCCGCCCGTGTCCTCCCATGGGTTCGGATCCTCCCAGGTTTGCAAATCCCCGCCTCCCATGATGTGGATCTGCCTCCTCGCCAGTCTGTATACCAACCCCACTTGGGAAGCTTGGATCGCAGACATGTTCTGACCCCCGACACTCGCAGCCTCGCACCCCAACGCCACGATATTCCGCGGGAGCGCCGCCAACAACCGCAGGTCCTCCCCCGGGTCCCCAACCTCCAAGGTGAATGCCTTCCACAGCTCGCCGCTCACCGCGTAGTGGCGCAGGATGGAGGAAACCGAGGTCATGCCCTGGGAGTGCTCGACCGATGGAAATACCATAGCTGACCGCGAGGAGGAAAACCATATGGAAAAACATTGCAGCAATCTTGGGCCCGACTGAGGCCCGCCCACCACCCTATTCATGCTACACTCTTTGTCCCTCAGCACCTGTGGTGCTTCCACAACAACAAAATGCTCCAAGGACAAACTCTGGGATTTGCTCATGTCTCTAAAGTGAATTACCAAGCATTGAGTAGGCCAAGGCTTTGGTTCTTGTCAAGCCGGAGGAATCTGCCAAGTGGTTGTTTTGCCTATTATTGTTGTTGTTTATCAGAAAAAAAGAGACAAGCTTTAGGGGAAGCTGTCGAAAAGAAACACAAACAAATCATCAAGGGGAAGCTTTCGCTGTTGCACATTCCCAATGAATCTGGGTGTGCTGCTCGTGTTCGTCGGCTGCTCTCACGTCCTGGCATTTGTGCCCGGAGTGGGCTTCATGCTTGAGTTGTCAATAGCTTCTTCCAGCAGGGCTTCTGATTTTTTTTATTTGTTTTTTATCAGAATCGGGAACCTCGTCAAGTAGTTGGTTCCTCTTGGTTTCTCCTTAAAACCCATGCAAACAGGGGACCCCTATGTTAAGAAATCCCATGTAATATGACATAATCCGCCCACCCCTCCGGTTTTTGCACACCCACCCAGCAGGCACCAGCGCGGTATACCGTATACCACATACCAATATTATGAACTATGTGAGGTGCTGGTAAGGAAGAATATATCATTTGCGCTAGACCCACATTCCCACCACCTGCTCTAGGCTCCAAGCGAAACATAGATCTAGGACCATCCCTGATCGGTTCCTTTGCTCAGCCCGTGGGCCATCCAGGCAAGCCTTTGTCAAAGCTTTTTAGTGTTTTGAACGGCGCAGCCGTGCAACTGCTATACAAAAACATGCGGGAACGCCTGAGCCTTGCCACCTTCATTCCCCTGGTGCAAGCTTCATTGCCATTGCCAGCGCCCGCAGCTGCTTCAAGCTCCCGAAGCAAGCAAGCAGCCCAACGTTCGTGCAGGCCAAGCCATACAATGATCACCAAACTGACCCAACCAGTGTTAAGGCCACGTCAAACACCTCTGTGCTCTCTTTGGGCCTGAAGCCGCTGACCTGTTGGACCAAGCTATCGATGTAAGGGACCTCTGCTTGACATTCAAACGGCTCAGGAAGTCCTGCTGACCTGGTTGCCACCATCTCCACAGTCCTCGAAAGCAGGGCCCTGCTTTGCCGCTTTGCCCTCATCGAGCCAAAGCAACAAAACGCAGCATTTCTCCCGCATTTCACATGCCCCGTGCTCTGTGTCTGCATGAGAATGCATAACATCTTGCTTGATTCAACCACATCTGAGAGCAGGCCCGACATGACAAGCCCTCATCCAGGGCAAAACACTCCGGTCCCTCAATCCGACACATCCCCTCATGAAACGGAGAGGTCTTTGCAACCAGCATCAAATAGGTTCAGCAAGGTCGTCTTAAGTGCGGCAACCGACATGTGCACACCTGCACCCAGGGCTCCTGTACTTGGCCAGAAAGCCCCGCAACCAATCCAAGGACACATCATCTGCCTGCAATGGCTCGATGGCGCGATATCCGCACCAATCAACATTTCACAGTTGCCCATACAGCAGCTAGGGTGAAGGCGTCCAAACAATCCATGACGCATCTTGGCCGGTCAGGTGACAGATTGGGTGGAAAGAAAACAACTGAGAAACACACACACATCGGGAAGGAGCTATCTGCCAGACTTGGAACAAATCAGGTAGACACTCCACCCGCTTCGACGGCACTGGGCCTGCCATAGATCTGGCCTCGGGGGAAATTTGTGCAACGTGGGCCACGGGCCCAGAGGCTCCATCCAGCCCGTTTCAACAACTTGCCGGTGCTCAGCAGGGAATGAGTGCATGACCCTTATATTAGATCCCTTGCGGTTTCCTTTCAGGGGAATCCTGGGTTCACTCCCACATTCCCTACTGCGAACCTGCCAGACAAGATCCTGATTGAAATGCGGCCAGGGTGTGGTGGTTTAAGCCAATCTTGCCCAATGCTGGCGAGTCAAGGATTGATATGACGTATCTGATGTATCCGTAAAATCTGCCATGTGGGTATGGCTCAAAATTAAATAGCTGGGGTTACTTACGCGGGTTTCAGTCTTTGGCTCCATGTACCAAGGTGCCATTGGTACCACTTTTTTGAGCCACAGCCATGTCCATTCACGGGAAGGGCACCGGACGACACGGGGAGATGGTCCAAGGACACTGCGCGAGAACGAAGCGCAGCCTAATTTTGACCCCACATTAATCAACCAACCAGTCTATTCATAGCGGGGTGCTTTTTGGCCCCTCCAAAAAAAGGTTTGATTCCAACCACTAAATCCAGAAATGGACACCCTACTTGAGGAGCGGGTGAACGAAAGCTAGCAGTTGTTGCATGAGATGGGTCGGTGACAGAGTGGATTCATAGGTAGCTTGTGTACAACGAGAGGCCCGGCAAGATTCGTAGGATGCGACACGCAAACGCACATGGTGGCGTGGCAAACCTTGAAAAATGAAAACAACGAGAGGCGTCAGAAGCTGTCTTAAAGCACCTCTGGGTTCTGCATGCTGCGTGTGCAAAGATTCTTGCGAGGTGGTTTACCGAGAAGACTGAGGTCTCAAATGAACAAGCTGAATCGGTGGAACATGTAAAAGTTCGTAGCACCAAGTCCAAAACGGGCAAACCGAGACTGCTGAACACTGAGCCACTGCCCGGGGGGGGGGGGGATGGACCAAGGAGGAATCGAGCCTGAGACCGGGGGGGGGGAGGGGGGGGGGGGTCTAAATAATTGATGTGTTTCAATCTTTTCGGCTCAAATAATTGAAAAAATCAATCTTTCGGCATTTGAGCCCCTTACCTTGCTTACGCAAGGAGAAACTTCAGCTAGCTAAAGCTAGCTTTCGTGATTAACAAACTGGGGTTGATGAATCTGGGTCAACATTATCAAACAAAGCGCAACGAAACAACCCGCTACACCATCAAACCCAACTTGCCAAACAACCAGCAACAGGGCGATACAACAGAAAGGGCTTTCCAAAGACTAACCCCTCATGTAATGCATGCGGGGATAAACCCCTTGATCCCACACCCTGACCAACCACGATACACACGAGCTACGCAAACAACAAGGCAAGCAAGCCAGCCAGCCAGCGCGCGATGCCACCCCGGGTGCCCTGCCACGGCGGCTGTGAACCGCCTGGCTGGAGTTGAAGAAATCAAGGACTGGATCAAGCGCCCTTTGGTCATTCAAACTTGCCTAGTAGCCCTCGATTTGCTGAACCCCCCAGGAAACATGAACGTGAATGCAGTGATAGATTCCCTTTGGGTTTAACAGCTCTTTATTCTAGCAAACAAAGGAGGTTACCCCCAGAACCGCCCATATCAATACCTTCTTTATTCCGAAACCTGAAATATGGGGTCCCCAGGGCCTACATCATGCTGAGCTCGTTTCACCCCCGCGTGAGCTCGCACTACAATTGGCCAAATGGATGCTTTATTGAAAAGACAAGCTTGCGCGCATGACGTCAAAGCAAATAAGGGAACCCGCCGTGGACTGGGGCTCATCATGTCAATCACTTAGCAGGGGCACACTGTCTTGGTTGATTTAAAGGTACAGGTAAGCGGGGACACCCATTAAAACAACTGTTGAAACGGTTGTGGCCGTGCATAAGTGCTTCTGCTTCTGCTCAATTGCAACACACGATGCCAGCGTCGAATTTCCGTGAGGTGTGTTTTGTCGTGGGGGAGATACGAGCAAACATAGACCAAGCTGTGGCAAATGCATCTACTTTCTTCATTTTCCGATTGCAGAATGTGTATCTAAAAGAAAGGCCATTGCTAGCCAGTATTCATCAGAATATGGCGCAGGATGCTCATGCAACCCTTCATTCAGGCCAATTGTGCTGTGGGTGCGAATTGTCTGCTCGATGGACAAGCAAGGTCCAAAACCAACATGACATCTGCCTGCAACGCACCCAAGATCCCGCCTAGACTGTGCCGCTTCTTTTCCCATCGTCTCTGTGACCTGAAGGCCAGCGCAATGGTTGCAACAACGCCCGGTTCAGAACTTCCTAGGCCCGCCTTTCCTTTGGAACCACCCCAAACGTTTCTTCAAAAGAAGATAAACCCAAATATGGACCTCATCCCGTGAAAATGGACCGCTCAACACGCATGGATGCGGGGCCTAGACCAGCGATTATTTTTGAGACCAATCCACAATCGTTCAATGTAAACACGCAAGACCCTCTTCCCATAAAACCACTGCTCCACCACAAGAAGCAAGGAGAACCGATTACCACCAGCGCCAAAATGCTTCTGGGGTTGCAAGGTACATAGCAGACCTGTCATAGGGACAACAGGATAGAAATTGTTCGGCCCGTGTTGGTTTCTCAAAGGGTCCATTAAAAAAACAAAAAAACACACACACACACTCTGTGGTCCTTTCGAAAGCCACCGTTTGCGCTTGCCTCTAAGCGGCAAGTTGCCGTCGTAAAGGGCCAATCTGTTGGGTGTCTTAGAATTGGGGAGCTCCAAAGCAGTGGCTTTCTCCTTGGCGACCCTTCAAAACCCGAAAGAGGTACTGTCAACAAAACGCAACACCAATCAATAACTTGTGAGAACTATCAGGTTTCCTTTCAGGGGCTCCAAGCTTGAGGATCTTGAGGCTCAATCGTATCCAGCCAGGCACAGAACCCCTTCCCTCAGTGACACAATTACCCTCCCAAAAACAAACAAAAGACCAGGAACGGGACATCCGGGTTTGGATGCCCCCTTCCTCCATTGACCCAACCAAAATCAGCTTCCCTGCCCCGTTTTGCGAGGAAGGGGGGAGGAAGGGCCGCGACCCCTCGCAAATCTCACTCCGCACATCCCCGCCTCAGCGCCTCCGAGGGGAAAGGCGGATCTCGAGGCTGCCACTCCTCGCCCTGGGTGATTTGCTTCGACGCCAAGGTGAACGGCTGCGACCCGCGACCATTCGACACTTGGAACTAGTTGTTCAGAATCTTTGAAAACATCGCACTGAAAGTAAGGTTCATTTTCAGCGCCCATGGCATACCTCCGTTGAACCTGACCCATCAAGGGTGTTGGCAATCCTCCCGCATAACGTTTGTTTCTCGTGTCGAAGATCGAACCGTGCTGGATTTTGAAAACATCCAAGGGCGCCTCCGACGCCATCCACGCGGACTCCCGCAGCACTTTGGCGAGAATTCTTTGCCGCGCCTTGAGCCCGAGGGACCTGCAATGCCAATCCGTTGGGGGTCTGAAGCCACTGAGGCAGTCCTTAGCCGCTGAGAACCAGGCGGTACCAAAAACCTGACTGCAAGTCAACCATTGCTGCACAATGTCACGGCATCCTTGCCGAGACTCAATCAAAGAGGCGCGAATCGCCTACTGTTGCCTTCCAAGTGCTTGATGTCCTGATGCTCATGGTTGGCGGATAGCTGAGTGGCACACCGGCCATCCAGCATGGAGCTCGCGGTTCAATCAAGGGTACCCGATTGAAACTGCAAACTAGGATTTAAGCACTGCGTGGCAGCTTCAACAACTCAAAACTCAAGATGCGGGGAACCTATAAAATTGTGGATCCCAGCCTGGGAATCAATCAATGTAACCAAATCAATCAATCCAATCCAAGCCAAGCCAAGCTAATCAATCAAAACAGTCAGTCAGGAAGTCAGTCAGTCAGTCAGTCAGCCAGCCAACCGATCAATCGATCAGTCCACAGTCCACCATCAATTCATCAATCCATAGTCAACTATGACTAGACAGAATGGTCTCTGATATTCCTGAATGGAGGACCATAACAGGGTGGCGCTGTGCCTAGAAATGGCAAACTTTGTAAGCCCAAACACAAAATGACCATTTCCGGGTTCTGTTGACTCAGCGACTGACAGACTGATTGCTTGATTGACTGACCGACTGACTGGCTGCACTTGCGGACTTGACTGGATTGGCTTTCTTTGATCTGTCCTATCAATTCCTTTCAGGGCACCCCAAGTTCTCCTTGACACGTCAGAACACCACCAAAACCCATGGACGTCACCACCAAAACCCCCTGGCGAGGCCGGTTTTCGAGGCCGGGCCCTCGCCAATCTGCGTCACTTTTCGGTCAGGGCGACGGTCGCTGCGATCCACCGGCGCTGGCCTGGGCCCTCAAATGGGTAGGTGATGGTCTGCACCTGGGACTCCGGATGACTTCTTGGGAGCAACTTTTTGGCTGAGACATCGGAAGCAAAGCTTCCCCAGCCATGAGCTGATGAAGCCTAACCGAGAACACATTCATGCAGCGGGGAGAGAGAGTGATCTACTCCACGCATGCCTGCAACGCCTGAAAAGCACGAGTTGATGCACACGTGGATTCGCCTCTGGGGCTACCGACTCTGTGTTCACCATTCAGGAATGACCGATTGCGGTCTGCTGTTTGCTGCCTGAATTTCATTGTTGGCGGGTGTCTGCCACCAAAAGTCAGATCCTGGCCTGTGCCCTTCTACTTGCGCTGAGGCCTCAGAACTCGTTCGATGTACGCATAGCAGGTAGTTACATGTGCCAGGAACAGAGAAAGCTACGTAGGGGTTGCTGTTTAATGTCCCTTTTGGCTAAAAATCAAGGGAGCCTTCAATCACGGAAAATGACAAACTACCAGTAACCACCAAGGCTTTCCAAAAGAACATTTCCAAAAAAGGGTTTCCAACGAGCGCAAACATAGATGGCTCTTGTTCGGGTCGCCAATGGCCCATGAGTCGATTTTGGTTCACTCACACCTCCGGATGCGATTGCCCCGGAAAAAAAGAAGAACCACCTGTTCCGTTTGCCAAACATGCTCTTACTCAAAAAAACATCAAGTCCCAGCAGCGTCTTTTGGTTTGTGTCTCTCGGACTACGCAAATAGAAAGTCGGAAGGCTCGGAAGCTTCACAGAATTCCCCTGGGGTTCAGTTGCCACCATTAAAACAATGGTTGGGCTCATATTAGCACCAGTGCTTTACCGTTCAGGATTGTCGGTCTTTGCCTTTCCTTTAATGGGGTTGAACCCTAGGGATATGCCCCGGAATCGCATAGAACAAAAGAAAGCTTCATGTTTAGAGGAATCAACTATGGAACCCAACAAAACAAGGCCCCAGCAAGTAACTTTGAGGGACCGTTTTTGTTGGGTTCCACAGATCGGCTACGTCTTTCCCCTGAGCTGACCGGCCCAGTCCGGAAAGACGTAGAGCTGCCCCACACGAAGCTCCTGAGCGCAAAAAACAAAACGCCGCGGAGGCCCGTGGATCCCGACTTTCTGATCAATGGGATCCTCTCAGCCCGAAGAAGAAAGGGAGAAGTGTGTGTGGGTTTTGCGTCTTCGAATTCATTTAGCAAACTAGTATAACCAGCCAATTTTAGAGGGAGCCGATTGACCTGGAAATACAAGGTGATCACCTTTTGGGACCTTTTGCTAAAAAGTGGACCGACATGGGAAAACCACAAGGTCAAAAGGTCGATTCGCTTTGGGCAACTGAATCCTAATAAATGGATTCCAAGATGGTACACACGGGTATGAATTGGAATAAGGGACCCTTTGGCCATCATTTAGGTGGGGGTTCAGGTCCACCAACCACTCTCCGTTTGTTAGCACCTCAGGGCCTAAGGTGACTTCTAATTCAATGAAGTGCGCCCATTCGACCCAAGGCTACAAGTTTGGCTGCAAAAGAAAAGCAAAAAACAACTCAACCTTCTGGCCACGGGCCTTGAAAATTTTTGTTTGGTTCTTTTGAGTTCAACAAGACCACCTTTCAATCCAAAGGAGTTTCTACGCCTGAAGAAACCGCATTAAAAGAAAATGAGGAACAACTTCAGGGGTGTCCGCTACTCCAACTACCTAATGGTGATGTTGGATCCACTGACTCGGGCAAACCATAGACATTCCCGGGTATCAATGCCTGCATGCGATAAGAGATCCGAAGCTTGAAATGCACTGCCACTCGTGCAACTTGCATGAAACAAACATGTTTTAGGAAATAATGCGGCAAGTTTGTGGCAAGCGCCGTGCTTCAAGTAAACCTTGACAGCCCTTCTCGGGAGGATCTCATACAAGTAACCGGATTCATCGGGCTGTTTTGCTGTCTAAAAGCTGCCTAAAACCCCCAGAGCTCCCTGATTAAGCACACAACTACCACGTTCTCGGCCGTGGATGGCCGGTGGGCCAGAACCTCCTTTGGAGCCGAGCACACAACATGGCAACACGGATCAGGACGGCTAAAGTGCCGGATCTTCAGATTCTACATGTTCACCTGAAAGAAGGGACCCCCAACAGGACCTGCATGGCTGAATTTCTCGCTTTACCCGCAGGTCAGCTCCTCAAATTGGGAAAGATGCATTCAACGGACAGGACCCGAGCTCTGGACCAGCTGAATGATGCCAGGCTGTACCAGGTCGTCCTTATCCGTGGTTCGATCCTCACTGGCTGACTCCAAGTCGGCAGGTGTTGGGCTAACTGGCTAGGGGCTTGTTTTGTGTGACCTACAGTTTGTCAACGGCATATCTTATCACGTGTTGGAGCTGCATGATGCCCTCTCTTTGATTTTTGCTGTTGTTCTCTCTCTCTCTCTCTCTAAAGCCCACTTTGGTGCAATGACCGTCATACTCGAAACATCTTCGGGTGAAGGAAGTTCATTCAGATCCATACGAAGGCGCGGGGAAAACAAATTGGTTGCGACTGCTTTGGAGGGCGTGTGCAAAAACAAACAAACAACAAACAAAAAACAATTCAGCCTTTCAAAGGGTGCCTATAGTTTCATCCCCGTAAAGCAGGTTGCTGCTATGGGGGAGTCATATGAAGGGGACACGTTGACTTTATGTGCTTGCTCCGCGATGGACCCGGCGAAAGCAAACATAGCTCTGGGACCTCCTCGCAATGCAGGTCGCGCTCCTTTTGCGTGCCTAGCGAAGATGGTTTCAGCATGTCGGAGTGCTTATTGCGTTTCGGTGTCTTTTTTTCTCGCGGACTGTGTTTTTTGGGTTTGCGGCGGACATTTGTGCCGCCGGGGCCTTTCGGCAGAAAGGCCTGCCGCCGGAGGGTCCAGATGTACTGAATATTGGCACCTTTTGATTTTGAGTCGCGAAGGTTGCCACTTCTTGGTCTCTATCGGGTTGGGAGCCAGAATACTACTCACCTGGGGAAAGATTAAACGGGGAAGAGTTAAACGTAGTTGCCCCCCCCCCCCGCATGTTCATGGCTTAAATCGTATCGACCTTTGGACATGTGTCTAATTCCAGTTCGGACCGCTATCTTTAGTCATGGCCTCCCAAGGTTTGTTTGTACTTCAGGTTTGGGGGACGGCTGAAGTCATTGAGGAGAGTTTGACCCAAGTCGTTTTGGTGTCCTGGTAAGCCAATGGTGGAGGCGATAGCGGCTTTCTTCTCAAAGAGTTGTGCACGCGAGGTGGGCACAAGTGTACTTATTGTCTGTCAATTTAGTTTGCCAGGTGAGTGTGGGGGCTTGTATTAACAAACAGCTTTTCGTCAGTCACTATTCCTCTGTTTGGCCCAGTTGGTGGCTGAACGAAGACGCGGTGGGTGTGCGTATGTGACTGTAGCTGGCATCGCGTGCTGTGTGACATCATTTCGCGATAGCACCCCCATCAGGATCATCGACCGACGTAATTTGGCCATTCGGGCTTGGGGAATAGGCGGTTCATAGTCGAAAAGCATTGGCGTGAAGGCAACTGAGTTGAGGATCCTTGTTGTGCTCAAAATCTGATGGCGCTCGTTCTGGCCCCTGAAATAAGGGCCCTCCCAGCTACCAAGAGAGTAGGTCCGATCGGACAAGGCACACCCTTCCAGAGCAGGTTGTGCAGGCCGTCATGGAAGCCGTAGGAGCCCTTGGTCGGCCTGCGAGAAGGGAAAAACCCGGGAGGTTTCGGGAGCCTTGGGGCTTCCTCCTGAGCCTGCAAACGGCTTTTTTGGGGGACGGTTTTTTTTGTTGGTAGGTTTAGAGAACCAAACGACAAAAGGAGCAACCTGCCAACATGCGTTTGTTGTTTTTTGGAGGTTTAGAGAACCTTGGGGCTTAAACCTGGGTTTCTCAAGGGGGAGCGTTAAGCCTGTTGACTTAGTCTTGGGTTAGCATGAAACATTGCAGGCGACCCCAGAAAGTCCCATGGGCCCATGGTTGTCAAGGCTGCCCGAAAAAGGCCGCATCTGAGTATTGGGGCCAAAAGGTCTAAAGTCTACAGAAGCCGTGTGGGGCATTTCACCATTTGTCCCAAAAACCATCTCAGGGCAACTGGAAGTCAAAGCCGTAAGAGCTAGGACGATACAAAACATATATCCATGTCCTTCGGTTCTTTGCGAACATGAGAATATGGAAGTGAAGCATCGCCATATATATCCATGCTCCAAATGGCGTGGAACTAAAAGGCTCATCTCATCAAACATGGCTTGGGACCTTTGCTTTGCAACGAGTCCTAGCAATGATTGTCGCTGTAAGTTACCAGTGCACTGTCGATTGACTTGAGAACTTGCAATGTTCAGAACACACACGGTAATACTTAATAATAATAGATGACAAAAAGGCGAGTCAAGTTGAATCACAATAAGAGGCGGACACTTGTAAAATAATTGGAAGCAATGGAGTGTTTTCACAGCAACGGCCAGGGCCAATCAACCAAACGCCTCGTCATTTCTCTTCTGTCCAACCGCCGATGAATGGAGTCTCAGAGCGTCCGTCGAACCCTGGGCCCTGGGCAAAACAATGGCTATCGCATGTACACACTATCCGGCCACAGGCAAAAGGACAAAATGCCGTTGTTCCCCACTCTCAGTCTACCATGTCCAATCAGCTGAGCTAATGTGCGGGCTGCCGATTGACCCCCAATATACATGAGGTCGTTTGCTGGAGAGTCCTCCCCGCCCGCCTCTCGTGATTGTCGATGCTCAACGATGGCGGCAGGTCTAGGTCCATGATACACCTGCAAATGCACGACCACACAAACATGAAACCTGACTGCACACACACACACACACACACACACACACACACACACTCACTCGCTCAACATACATACGCAGCCAAAGAACAAATGCGGAACCAATCGCAGAATCAACCAACCGACCGTCCAACAAACCAGCGAAACCAAATCAAACACAAAGCGAACAAACCACATCACGTCAAAGCAACCATGCAAGGAAGAAAGAAGAAAGAAAGGAAGAAGAAAGGAAGGCAGCAGGCATGCAGGCAGGCAGCCGAGCGAGCGAGCAAGCCGACATATATACACACACACAGATACACACAGACAAGCCCACACACACACACAAATGACAAAGAAACACACATACACACATGTGTATAAAGGATTTGTGGCCAGTTCCCATTGGAAAGGTGCGTTAGTTTGCTAGGGAGAAAGCGCGACGTGGGTTCAATTTTAGGATCTCTTGCCATCCAGTGGCACCAGAGTGGGCTTCAAATGAGGTGTTGGCCAGACTCGGCAACCCACCGCAAAAAACGCTCATAAAACATGTGCCGAAACCCGTCTAACAGGTCCAACCAGTTCCGTCGCAAGGTCAAGTCAAAATGCTCAATTAGCAGCTGTCTAGAGGAAAAGAGTTGCACAGCGCCAATGATCTGTGCTGGTCCCCAAATTTGCTGTGTTGATGACCTCTTCCCGATGTGCTTGCACCTGAAGCATGGTCAACAATGTGTGTGTGTGTGTGTGCGTGTTTGTCTGCATGTATGCGCATGGTGTCAATGTCTGTGTCTTGCAAGCATCCGGATGCATACACAACATCCATGTATCATATAATATCTCATATTAGGCGTGTGTTGTACTAGTCATGTGCAGGACATTCTGCCAAATCATATTATATCAGGTGCGTATCGTGTGGGAACATCTGCCACATTGCCCCTTAGAGTACTTGACATGTTTGTCGTACCCAGCACGGTTTGTTCCTCTTACTCTTGAGCCTTTGAGCCTTTGAGCCTTTGAACTCGTCGCAACTTCACGGGGGCCCATACAACTTTCTTAACAGCCGCTGAAGATTGACAAAGGGCCCCGAGGCTTTGGTTTTGTGGTTGTGTATTGATATTATTTTACGGATAATTTGGGTTTGCAGGAATGGGGCCGCATGTTTGACCCAAAACTGGGGGTTGGAAAACAGGGCCCACTGAAGGAATTGTCAGGGCTTATGTTGTGTAACTCCTATGGCTACCCATGGGTTGGTCTGATCATTTTGGGTGAGTTGTAGCTCATCCTTCGACCTGCAACAAGGGCCGCACACCAAAACCCTTCACCTTGTTCAATAATGGAAAGATGCCGAATCCCAATCGGTCCGGGGGTGGGACACTACTACCATAGTCAAACAACTACCTAAGGATTACGGACTGACTGCCCAGTTTGTGAGGTAGACATGATTTGCTCAGATCAACCTCGACCCAACAAGTGTCTTACTCGTCAAGTTTTCATTCAAGGCAACCAACAACAGAAAAAGCTGAGTCTAGCCTACCAAAAAGGTTCAACCACCCCATCAAGTTGCGGGATGTCCCGAAAAATAGAAAGCCCTTGGCATGCTTCTGTCTGATGATTTCCCTTTCGTTTCCTTTTCCAGCCAAAACCCTCAAAATCAAAGTTCACCAGCTTCCTGGGGCTGCGCGCCCGAAGCCGTCCTGCGACGAGGCACGCCGCGCCCTAAGGCCGACGAGAGCACCGAAGGAAGCCGAGAGCGCCGAACGGGAACCAGAAACTCGCCCCAGGAATTGTCACTATCAAAGTCACCCTGGAAGTGGTAGGATCAAGGGAAACCACCCCAGTTGCTGAGTTTGACAAGCTCCAGAAACAGTCAAAATAATGACACCAGTGAACAGGACGTTCCTAAAAATCCCTTGGTACCTTGTGAGGATGTACTTTAACTGCTTGTTGGCTTCTTAAGAACATTCTCAGACCAAGGGACCCTCAATGGCTATTGCACTAGGGAGAAAGTAGATGGCAGAGTTGCCTTTCTGTCGCGGGATGACACCACAATGCTGGATTTGTGACCTCCTTTGGGCTATTTGGGGGCCAGCGGAGACTAGCGGCCCAAAACTAGCTATATTCAGGTGTGGGGTCAAAGGGTTTGTTTTGGGTGTGAGATTCCCGCTTTTGGTGGAATCAAAAGGGCAACTAGTAAAGGAAATCTGGATCTGTTCGAGGGAGCAAAGCTGATGCCTGCTGTAGATACTCCAACAACAAGATCTCGGGCCAGAGCGCCACAAGCCATGCAACAAATTTATTACAAAGTAGTTGCTGACCCTTCCTTTGCCTCACAAACGAATCAGGTTACAATGCAAGGCAAGGCGTCAGTCTTAATCAGCCCAACTTGAAGACACGCACCCCACGGCCCAACGCCCTTGTCGATGCCTTGGCCGCCGCACTCCATCGGAAAGTAGTCCCCCTTCTTCTGCACAACGCCCCACGCCTGACGTGTGGAAGACGCCATGGTTTCCACGATTCGCTTGGGGTAGCAAACCACGCAGCACGGATCTGCACAAAGTAGAGATCCTAAGGACATGTGCAAACAGCATGTTCAGCAAACCAAAGGAAGGCATAACTTTGCATTCTCCAACTTGTATGGTTCATCGTGACGCCACAACCTAAACGGGCAGCAAGCTAGCGCAAAGCGAATCCCCACCGACGTCAGCAACGACGTTCAACTCGACATGCGAATGCCCCGCAAAACATGCCGAAGCCATCCTTTGTCCACTTGCAAGCCTTCTAAGCAAACATGCATGCTTTCCAATGCTTCGCGCAGGAATACAACATCGTTGAACCCCGGGCGAATAAACTACTGTTCAAATTTAACGCGGTGACAGCCCTTTGGCTGACACGAGTGCACAAGTCCTAAAAAGATCCCTTGCACACGGCAAGAATCGCTCGGTGGCAGCTTGGGGCTTCTCTGTGTGGACAGACTTTCAGGCGCACCTCAAGGATACCAAAACCACCAAAGGCTCTTGTGTGCTTCCCACGAATACCCCCCCGGCAGAAACTGTATCCTCGTTCCGGAGATTCAACATGGAACCCCCAGAAGTTGCAAGCTGCGAACATCTTCCGGGGTCAGCGTTTGATTGTCACTTTGTACTCCAAAGCACTGGGTACGCCATGCGGGCCGCGGTGTTCGTCTCCACGGCGCGAAGGCGGTTGACGCGTCCAGCGAGCCTCGTCCAAGTCCAGCGTGAAATCCCGGCGCCCCCGGAGCGCCACGGCCAAGATTTGGCACAGGTCCAGCCTCGAAAGGGAAGCGACCTGAAAAAGCAACCCAAGCTGGATGGCCTGTTTTCCGAAACGAGAACAAAGCAATCCTGACATGTCACATCCGACGCTATCGCTCGATAAACCCAAGACTACTTTTCCAGGGGTGTAGCCTTCCTCCCGGCAAGTATTCAAACTCTAGCCCTCTGTGCCGAGGTGGGAAAGCTCACATCAGAGTCTAAAGGAGTTCATGGCCAGTTCCCCGGAGCCCGGCCTTCGGTCTTCCCGTCAGTTTCGGTCCAAAGAAAGGGCTGGGGAAAAAAACAGGAGTCGCTGGATTTCCCCTTAAACAGTTGCTAGTGACTCCACTAAAACTAAAACTGGGGGCTTAGTGATTTCTGGATAACTGTTGCAATTTTTGCTGGTGGTGTCCACTAAAACTGCCACTTTGACCCTGAGGGAAAATGCTCTGCCATTGCTACATCATAAACGAGGATGATAAAGCTGCTCCCAAGGACAAGGAAAGTACGGAGAAGAATGCGTGCTCCACGCTGTGCGTCACTGGCCGGGCCACTTGGAAAGTAGCCAATAACCCTGGCTAAAACCAACTTGGAAGTAACCAGGAACAGTAGCCTCTTACTACATGATATGCCGCTTCAGGTATCTAATTTGCATCTTACTGCTGGATGCCTTTCCAAAAAGAGATCCTTCTTGATAATCCGTGTTGTTTTTGCAATATGTTTGCGTGTGTCCACACTGAGGACGATCAATTCGAAAGTATTCTGGCACGAAAGCAATCAACAAAAGGTGTGGCACGTCTTCCTCGAAGTCAATCCACAGGTACGTTAGTAACTTTCCGGGCAAAACGTACCTGTTGCCCGCGACCGCCCGGAAGCGGGTCCCCGAGACCTTCAAAAAACGTGGCAGGCGCAGCAAAAACGCACTTCCGACCCCCACCCGGCCCCGCCCAAGCTCCATGCGCCACCCCCCTTCGTGGAGCGTGGCGACTTTTCCTGTTTTTATACTGCTATCATCAACTTGGCAGCCATTATGGCTCGTCTAGGCTTCCAGGCGGTAGGCATCGTGCGGACTGAGTCCCAAAGTGCCTTTCTGAAGCTCTTCTCTGACGCAACCCCGAAACAAGAAAAAAAAGGCAAACCGAAGCCTAAACCTAAACCCTAAAACCCTAAACCTAAACCCTAAAAACCCTAAACCTATAAATCCTAAACCCTAAAGCCCTAAACCTAAAGCCTAAAAACCCTAAACCTAAAGCCTAAAAACCCTAAACCTAAAGCCTAAAAACCCTAAACCTAAAGCCTAAAAACCCTAAACCTCAAGCCTAAAAACCCTAAACCTAAAGCCTAAAACACCCTAAACCTAAAGCCTAAAAACCCTAAACCTAAAGCCTAAAAACCCTAAACCTAAAGCCTAAAAACCCTAAACCTAAACCCTAAAAACCCTAAACCTAAACCCTAAAAACCCTAAACCTAAAGCCTAAAAACCCTAAACCTAAAGCCTAAAAACCCTAAACCTAAAGCCTAAAAACCCTAAACCTAAAGCCTAAAAACCCTAAACCTCAAGCCTAAAAACCCTAAACCTAAAGCCTAAAACACCCTAAACCTAAAGCCTAAAAACCCTAAACCTAAAGCCTAAAAACCCTAAACCTAAAGCCTAAAAACCCTAAACCTAAACCCTAAAAACCCTAAACCTAAACCCTAAAAACCCTAAACCTAAAGCCTAAAAACCCTAAACCTAAAGCCTAAAAACCCTAAACCTAAAGCCTAAAAACCCTAAACCTAAAGCCTAAAAACCCTAAACCTGAACCCTAAAAACCCTAAACCTCAAGCCTAAAAACCCTAAACCTGGCAGGAGCCAATTCCTGAAAGCCGGATACATCGGCGGATAACACACCTGGCAGGACGATCATACAGCATAAGAAGACCTTGTGGGCGACACGTATGTTTTGTGGGTAACTTTCCTAAACACTACTTTGCCCGTTGGGCGAGAAATGCTTTTTGCTTGGTCTGACAGCCACCTCCGCTTCCCGTGCGAACTCTGAGTTCGCCGCAGCACAGACTGGAAGTCCCGATCCAGGCCCGCTCCTCGGGCCGAAAATCCGAAAAGCCGCTGCCGAGCGGCCTGAGAATGCCAAGAAGATGAGCACCGTCGAGTGGCACGCTTTGCGAGGACACCGACGTGAAACCTGTTGCAAAAGGGTCCGTAGTTTGGCCACAGGTCTTTAGCAGGAAGAGGAAGCGAAGAGCCACGGAACCATGAAAGGGAAACCCTGCAAAGTGCCTGTGCCAACCGATCTTCCGAGGCGCTATGCTGCCAAAATCACTAGAAAACAGAATGCAACTTTTCCCAGGGGCCATGAGAGTGTAGATGGGTGTGTCCTTTGTTTCGGGGTACCGTTTGGGGGCTGCCGCAAAGGGAGTTGAAGTTCAATCATCTAGAGAGAAACCCATGCTGGCCCGAGGGTGTCTCCATCACCATGCGAAAGTGCGATAAAGCTGCACAGCACCCACTGCTCAGAGTCCAAGCAATGCATTCTGGTATTGTTTTGCTTTGGCCCCCCTTCAACAACATTCAGGCTCGCATACATGTCGACAATGCAAAAACTCTGTCTGTCCAACAACTCTCTGGACGCCAAGTGCCATTAGGCGAGCGCTGCTACTGCCGTGGAATCTGCCCCGCCGCCTCGCAAAATCTTTGAAATGTCCAACATTCCCGTCCGGTGACAAAGGAAGGGCCCCGTTGTTAGATGAAACTGACGGGGAGAAGTCGTGCAAAAGTCCAAGTCAAGTCGAGTACTACAGCAGTTTCCCAATTGCCGGCTTCAGCCATGTCATGAAAGGTGTAGTTTCAACTTGGCCCTAAAACCAGTAATAACTGTACTCATGTTTGCGCAGGTCGCAGTGTCCCCTCAAATCTAGCTCCGCAACCCTCCAAGTGCCCCGCTGGGCAATGGCACAAGCCTCGACTGCCGGGTGTCATGTTAAGTTGTCCTCTTAGGGAATGCAACTCCCACGAAAGTACAAGGAGGCTGTTTTCTTAGCCTTTCCTCGGCCGGAAATACGGTGGCTCCTTAGCTGCGCCTGTTGCAAACTGTTCGAGCTGCCGTCGTACTAGTGCGAATGGCTGGGTCAGCAAAACCTATCCCCACTCACCACCGTGTCCATCCTTCAAGGATCCTCGGTCTTCAAGGCATCCCGTCGTTAGCGAAGATAGGACACTCAAGAACATGGTTGGGTCTGAAGTGCCAACAATCACTGAACAGGTCAAATCAAAATGGTGAAGGGCCTGCATCATTGCACCAGGGCGTCAAACATATACACTTGTTCGGAAAGCGGGAAACTACAAAGGCCTTACCAATCGTGTTCCTGATTAGATGACATTAAGCTTCTTGAATCAACCATACAAAGTTTCTTTGCAGAAAACAGGACACCCCTGAGTCACCCCTGTCCTTGTTTTTGTCTTGCCCCTTCAAACTTCTTACTTGCACAATAGCATCTTCCTGCCGTCTTCAAGCCACACAGACTTCAAGACAGCTGTCATCCACCCAGCAAATCCCAAAGCTGCTCGCTTGCTTGCTTACTTACTTGCTTACTTGATTGCTTGCTGATGGCAAAAGGACTCAAGCCACGTTTTGTTCGTTGCACACGTACAAAAACCTTGTGCCAATGGAAGCGCACATGTTTTTTAGTTCAAAGACTATCATCTTGAAAAGAACGCATTCCCCGGAGAATCGGGTCTGCTGAGGGCGGCGCTTCCCCTGCGATTCAGTCGCATCCAGCTGCTTCCGCAGGCGGCCCAAAACGGCCTCACTTGGAGCTTGAGGATGTGAGCGAGTCCTCAAAGGGTGTCTGACTTGCTGAGTGGATTGGCCAAACAACTCTAAGCTATTGATTTGCCGCTAAAACGGTCTTACCAAAAAAGGCATCAAGTGCTGGAACTCGGGAAGTGAGGTGTCTTGTTTGAGAGTCGCCCTTGCAAGGTTGTTTTTGAAAGAAGACCAAAGGAGTGAAAAGGCAACTACCACAAGGCTCAACCTAAGATAGCTGTCTGGAAAACCAAGCGCATCAGGGGCCTCTGGCAGCTGCAATGCTTGTCGGAAATGGTACTGGTCCGCAAACACACAGTCACACAATCACACAGTCACACAGTCACACAGTCACAGAGTCACAGAGTCACAGAGTCACAGAGTCACAGAGTCACACACACACACACACACGCACACACACACATATATAAAAACACAAAAACACAAAAACACAAAACACACAAAAACACACACACAAAAAACACACACACAACAAAACAAACAAACATACACACACAAACACACAAAAACACAAAAACACACAAAAACACACAAAAACAAAAACACACACACACACACACGGTCTGGCTGGGCCAACAAAGCTTTCATCTTGCACAAAGTCAGTGAAACTTCTGAAGGGGTTCTCCAAACTGAGAGCGCCGAGCGGCAAGACTTGCACATCTTCCACACACCAGGTTCAGAGTTCAGTTAGAAGCTATTACGGCGATGACCCGGACAAGTTCGAAGGATTGCCACTCGTTGCACCTTACACAAGCCCTACTATGTAATTATAACTATTCTATATATATATATATATGTTTGTCTATATTCTGCATTACAATATATGACATAATACATATATATATATATATTTATAAATAGGTTCTACATAGTACGTGTTTTGAGGGAGGGGTGTTATGTCAGGTTTCATGTGCGCCAGCCTTTTCGTTGCACACAATGGCCGTGCTGGGGTGCGAAGGAGAGCGGTGAGGAACGTCACATGCCAAGACCAGCAACACAAAAGCAGACAGCGGACCAAATCTGACAAGCTGCCTGTGTAACCTTGCAACGCAAATAGGGGTTGATCAAAAGATGACTTTCACGACTAAATGGGGACGAACGGAATATTGATCAACCCCCACATGCTTGATCAGCCTGCATGCTCAAAACCACCACAAGGTGAAGTATGGGTTTGTCTCAAAGTAGGGGACCCAGAAAACGGGTGGGCTTCCCTTTAATATCCCTTTAAACCAACCCAAAAAGGGGCATGGTCAAGAAAAGACACGCACCTAGGTAATCATCCCTCTGACTGAGAGCCCCGGCTTCTGGCACAGCCGCCCGAGCAATGCAGGAAAATACAAACCTCGGGTTTCGGTCCCGGAGGTTCCATTTTTCAGTCCCGAAGTGTACCCTGGGTCAGCTGAACTACATGATTTAAGTATGGATTGTGGGGAACTCTAACACCAAATATTAGCCATGATCATAGAATCACGCGGGCAACTATGTAGACCCGCATATTAGGCAGCGCACCAATACTAAGGGACCTTGCTGGTTTGACAGTGCTTGACAGGCACTCAAATGACATTGCTCCAGAAAAGGGATCCGCGGAGTGGTTTCGCAGCTCGTCCCTTGCTCAGCGGCCCTTTTTGGCGCTTGTTTTGGAAGATAAGACCATGAAACATGATACCTCCAGACTGGGACCCTTTATGTCGGCACATGATTACTAAACCTTCTCTGGCGAAACGACACCCGGCTTTCCCAGAAAAAACTGCCAGCCAATACTATTTCAAAGGCACCGGCAAGGTTTTGCCAAAAGAACCTCTAAATCTCTTGGGCTTCCGGCCCTTGAAAAAAATACCAAAAGCCAACGTTGAACTCCTAAATTTATGGCCAATACTTTTTGCCAACACGAACTCCTTTCATAGTCTCAAGGGTTGCAATTCCAGAAATCAAGAAAAACGGTCAGCCGGAAGCAGCACATTATGTTTTTTAAAGCGAGCTCTAAAGCAAGCTTTGACAAGCTCGTAAAGGGTAGCCCCCTTCAAGGCCCCCCCCCCAACCCGAATAACACACACACACACACCCCGTCTGATAAATCCTGGCCCTGTCCAGCCCTGGAAAGAATAAACCTATTGGAGTCCTATTGGCCAGACAGGGGTCCACATAGGAAAGGACCCTCCAAAATCCAGCTTTCCAAACCCTGTCGACCTTGAGGGGGGGGGGGGTAGTAGTCACGTGCCCAATTATCTAGGGCCAAATTGACGCTTGCCCAGCGATCCATGAAAAAGGACTCGCAACTTGTCAGCCCTTGCTTCCATGGCATCCCGGTTGCGCATCCAAAACAAGGATCTCTCATCTCGACACAGTAAAGCGGGTACAAGTTACAACAGATACCAATGCGCTGCAACATCACGTCACGCAGATCAGCTGACAGAGTAGCCGCCTGGAACTTCACATCGCCCAACGTCGCGCTGTTCGAAACCCCCAAATCCAAGGTCAAGCTTGTCGGACCCTGATTCAACATCCAGCATAGAAACAAATATTCCACTGAATCCATCGGAATCCAGTCCCGCAGCTTGACCCTCGGCTTCTCAAGGTGTTCGGATGCCAAGTCAGCGTTTGGTAGATCAGCGTTTGGCAGCACCCATGACTCTGCAACATGGAAAGTCGACAAGTCTAAGTGGCATCTTCGATACAACGACCTTTCCATCGTAATTGCATCGGACCAGTAGACCATTCGCTCCATCGGAAATTCGCCGGCGTGGCGCGCAATACCACGACCCTGCGTGTCAGGTTGGGGGATCCTTGCAACATGCATTGCTGCAAGGTATCGAAATAACTTGCGAGAGCTCGAGAAACAAGCAGCCGTATTCTTCAGCGCATCCATACGGCGGATTCAGACCAGTCGCATCTACACCGGTGATTCTGTACCAAGCCTTATACAATATGATCTCAACAAAGTATCAACGTGGCGCAACACATAAACATAATTGGGTTCGGAAAAAAAAAAAAAACAGAAATGAACACTACGTTGTTTGTGTGAAACCATAGATGCCACATATCATCCTCATGTTCCGCCGTTGCATTTGTTTTCTCGAATGGCCAATACCAACGATGCTCGGAATCCTGGAAGTCAGGTGAACAATTATCCTCAAGCTTGGCGAAGGGCAACAGAGTGACAGCATGTGGCTCAGGCAATGGGAGAGTCAAATGAACCTACCGAAAGAGCCAGGTCAAAAGCTCCGCACACTAAATTTGTGAGGGTTGATATGGGTTGATCAATCTCCCCTTCGGCCCCCAAATGACCATGCGTAACTTTTCCCATGCGGGAAACATCATATCATTTTGGTGACGTTTTCCACCCAACGGTCATCCCATGTGGCCATGAGTCAAAACCCAGTACCCCCAGTGAACATCCCAATCCCCACCAAAAATGACCAAAGTGGGTGGTGCATTCACCTATCCCGAAATGGGATCCCATTGGTTTTGAACCATGGCCATGTTTCACGGACCATTGATCGCCATGCCGCTGGCCCTCTTCACGAACCGAACAGCCCGCGTCTCGCGGAGCCAAGAGGCGGCCACAGCTCGCAGGGCAGGCGGCCGACCTCGGGGGAATCGGACACCTTTCTGGGGGCCCGTGGAAAACTTCCCAATGGAAACAAACGGGCGGAGAAAAGAAACAAAAAGGGAACCAAATAAAAACAAAAGGGTACGGTTTCATTTGGCTGTGGCTCAAAAAACCGGAATTCCAAAATGAAACCCTGGTAAGTGGAAACATGGACCAAAACCTGCGGTTTGCCCCTGCTGTTTAATTTTGAGCCACACCCATTTGGTAAAATGTGTGTTTTCTTTTTTTGAGGGTACCCGAACTTTAGTGGTGCCCTTTTTGGGGGTGGCATCTCGTGCAGGTGTCTCAATGGATCCCCCTTTTCAACTCACGGGGCCCAAAAAGTTATGCGAACCCTGTCATTGGTTGTACTTTGCTAAAAATGAACAGGGAAACAGGTAAACAAGTACCACTGAACAACTGGAAACCTGTTGTACCCAGCGGTGGGGGTTGGGGCCCCCCTCAAAACAAGGGTGTCGCTTTGGCTTCTGTTTCAGGTTTTTGGGCACCCCGATTTGCCCAACCCTGTTCCCTATGGAACAGGTCCAGCTTAAAAAAGGGCGAGGGGTGCTCAGTTCCATTTCTACCGCACAACATGGGCGTTCTTCACCTCGGCACCCCCGTAATCGTTGGTTTCCTTGGGTCCCCTTAAAGCCGGCCGAGTGCGGGTTCTGATTGTGAGACATACCCGAATGCAAAACCAAGCGTCCACAGCCTGGCTGGACCGGGATGCCACGTTGCTTGGGAAAAAACAACTTACAAACCACATGGACATTGTCGCGCCAAATTCCTGCCATCTTGGCCTTGAAGGTGCAAGTTCCTTGTGCACTTTGACCCTCCAGTGCATCCTCAAAAGCTAAGGGACCCTGTGGGTTAGAAGATCTGGGCAAATGACTGTCACACGCCGGGAAGGGCCCTTCATCATCTAAGCCTGCTTTAACCCTGGGTGAGCTCGCTATGAGCTATATTGCATGACAAGCATGTTGAGGCGGTGTGTCCAAAACTTGCTTAGGTCGGAACCCTGACCATCTTGGCTGCCAAGGGCCATAGACATCTCCCCCATTGGGAAAAAAAAACAAAAAAAAAAACTGGATCTCTTTGAGACCTGGTCAGGCCCTGTGAGTCGCCATGAGCCGGGGTGGCGTTTTTTTCGGGGGATCATTGAAGCCACAATGCGAACCGCCCAACCAGGGGAGTCCGCACGGCCATCGAAACCAACGAAACCCAATTCGTATTCTGAGCTACCGTAGGACCTGAAGGCCCCATAAGTCTGCCGCAACGTTGAACAAGCCAGCGCATTGAGCGGAATGTGGCCGCTTCTGTTGGAAACACACAACAGTGAACAGGAAAACAGTTGAGTAGCACGTCACGTACTGCAAGGGGTGAACAACATACACACACACATGATATCTATGACAATAGCTTAGCTTAGCTTCAAAGCAACAATAACGACCCATTGCAACTTATTTGGGCCCTTCTAGTAAACATGGCCTTTCTGTATTTTGAGCCAATCCATGTTGGGGTGGTTTCAAAGGGAACTCCAAGGGATCACCTCTTGAAGCACACACTCTGGGGGACACTTCCATTCTTTCCAAAAATCCGAATCCTTTCAGAAAACCATCAGAAAAAAGAAGAAGAAGAAGAAGAAGACAAAATACGATGGGGTTTTGAGAAAAGAACAATGGTTGAAAAGAATGGACAAGGAATCAACCCTATAGATTGATTTGTCAATCCTTTTCGCTTGGTTCAGCTTCAGGCCTAAAAACGCCCCCTGGTTTTTGAAAAGAATGGAACCGGCATCAACCCCTGGACACACGCCTATGGTTCTTAGATTCGCGCCTGAGGGCTCAGGCAGCTGCGTTGCCTGGGAGTGGCCGGCAGTGACGAGTAGCCCTGAGGCTCCCAAGGCATAAAAATAATGGCAAGGAACCGCTTGGGTATGGGACAAAATTAAACCACCAGGAATCGGACCGCTGGTTTTGGTCCATGTTTCCATTTACTAGGGTTCCATTTTGGGTGCATTTCTTGACCCACAGCCACTTTGGATGATGACATGTTTGAGGTGAAGAATGGCAGTTGTTATTAGCCCCCCATACTTTAATGGTGGAACCCCAGGGTTAGTGTTAGGGGAAGCTTTCCCATTCTGTCCAGCGATCCTTCTATTTCAGCAGCCCTGCAAAAACCCAAGGGAAACAGCTGGTCTTTGAAACGAACGAGGGTTGAAAAGAATCGGGAATCGACCCCTAGATTCGATTTTTTGTGACCAGGCCCAGCAAGGATCACTCAAAAGCCATGAACTTCCTATGGCTCCCCTTGCTATGCCTCTGAATCAGAATTGGTTTATTGGTGGTTGGTCCAAAGTTACGGAAACGATTTGCAAGCACCACTGGCATGGCGGTCTGCCAGTCTGCGGCATCAAAGGAAGCCAACAACTCTCTTTGGGTGTCCTTTGTTGAGGGGCAATCACGCTTCTTGGGGGTTCAAAGGAACATCAAAGGGCACCAAAGGGCACCAAGGGAAAAGAACACCGAAGCTGTTGCACCAAAGAACGTGTTGCAGGACCGATTCCTATCTTTCGTTTCAAGGCAGTCCCAAACCGCCGCCCATCGCCTTCAGCTGAGCCAGGCGCAGGAGTCCCGCGGCGGAGACCAGCGGCACCTCACACCCACTCCGCAAGTCTCGATGTGCAACGAAAATGGCACCCTGTTTGATACACGTGTGTGTGTGTGTGTGGTGCGATGTTTGAGGGTATGTTAGGTGGCTTCATTTGGGGGGGCACCGTATTTTGACACATACCCGACTTGGTGTGCTTTTTTGAGGCTCAGTTTGATCGTCGCGTTTCCAGAAATGTGTTCTTCCTAATAGGACGACGCCTGTCCTCTTTTGAGGGTAGCCCCTTGTTTGGAAACCAAAGGAAATTTAACATTTTGGGGGTCCAAACCCTAGCTTGACACATACCCATGGATTCAGAGGGAGCCACTGAACAAGAAAGTTGAAAGGTGTTGTTGCACAAAGGGAGCTTCTTTGCGATGCCTTCTGTATTTCAGCCGCATATCATACACAAATAATACGCTTTTAGAGATACGCAAGTTGCGAGTTCAGACCTCATCCAACCCAAGGACTAATCATCACGCTTGAGGTCCCCCCTGTTCGAAAACACACCCTTTTACAATACAGATTAAGCCCTGTTAGGCACTGTCAACAATTTTCGCGTCACCAGCTCGCATCCCCAAAAGCATCTCCATCATACATGCGCACAAAGTTGCGGTCATCTGGGTGAATTACAATATTTCACCAACCTGAAATAAGGTGGTTCGGGGGCTATTCCCCACATAAACCACCATTTGGGGTGAGGTCGTGTGAGGTGCTTATAATTCACCCAGTGTCATCTGTGATGGCGTCGCAACGTCAAGAAGACCTGTACAACTTCTTGACCGCGAGTCACTGGATGGATTTCATCTGGAGGGGTCACGCCGCAAGCCAAATACGTAACACCCCCAGGGCCAAGCTAATTCATGAGTGGACGGCACGAGCTTCAGCTCCTTTCTTCCGGACGGCATGTTGAAGACGGTTTTCCTTGCAGCTTGATACAACATGTGGGGGAGTCAAAACCGCGAGGGTTGTGATAACCCGACAACACACACGGTGAATGCCATCTCCCGTGTATGACGTGAGAGGCGGGTGAACGAAAGCTAGCCTAGCCAGCCCAACGACGACATGTACGACTCAGGAGTGGCTAGAATATTAGAACTAGCAATGAACGTCTAGAAATGTCTAGAAAGACAGGTTCCCCAGCTGCAAACATGTGGACGAGATTATGGGAATACGCGCGTGCCGCGGGCGGCAGAGGGGGGGGTGCCCTAGGTAAGGATTTGGTCTTGCGAATCAGGCTTTTTGGGCCCCCCACAATCCACGACTTAATCAGGCGTAGTGGGATGCTCAGCCCCCTATAAAAAAGAAGCTAAAGCTTAGAGAACTCCCGCTAGCATAGCTAGCTTTCGTAAAAACACAACCGTGCGCATGTGCTTTGTGTAAATATGCGACCAGCCGCATGTACTTATGTTGCGAGGAATCGCAAACGTGGTACCTTTTACCCCGTGTATGGTTGACCAAACGAGACCCGCATACAATCAACCATCGAAGCCCATGTAGATTTGACACCCACGAATCCAACCTTAAGCCAACAAGGCATTCAAGGAGGCTTTCCCACTTTGATCACCACTGATTCCTGGTATTAGCACATTTGCAATCACTTGCAGTTCCACATATTGTTGCTTTGATCACCTGTGTTCCCACTGTATTCTTGAAGGAACATAGATTGCCCATGAAATGGAATTCCCGGGGGCAAAATCAAAATGCCCCGGGCAGGATGCAAAGAGTTCTGGGCACCATGCGGGCACCTCTGGCTTGGCCTGCAACGAATGGCATAGGAAGCTCAGGGAAGAGCACTGGCAAGGCAAACATAATCTTCCATTTGCTAAAGCCCCTGGAAAACAAACATGTCCGGTAGTGACAATTTCCTTTAAAACCAACAAAGCCTGGTCAGTTCAGTGAATCCGTCTGAGCACACTCTGCATGGAGAGAGAGAGAGAGAGAGAGAAAGAGTGTCAACATAAGCCATCTCACTTCGAAAATTTATACATGCCAAGCAAACAAACAACATAAGCGACCCAGGGGGGTGGTCGAACCTCCATGATTCCTCTCAGCCGCACCCTGACCCACTGGGCACCGAGCACGGATGCGCGCCCTGGTAGGCAGAAGCAACGCCTTGCCCATTTGGCAACTGGGTCAATTACTTGGATTAAAACCAACAAGGGAAATAGAACAACTATTCTTAAGCAAATCCCACAAAGCCACACTGCAACCGAACAAGCCCAAACACCAATTGCGGGCTGTGCTAAGCTTGAACTCGGGCAACCATGCTTTGTGGCGCCCGTTTGAAGCATCCCCACAGGTGTAATCAAACGCCAATGATCGACTGGAATGATTCTACCCTTCTCGACGTCACACCTCTCAAATCATAAAAAACAAGCTTGTGTAAGGTAAAAACACGCCTACGCGAACCTGCCAACGAAGTTACCTACACGGCGCGTCCACAACATAAAAGGAGTGTATCCCAGAATGCCACTAGTTACGCGAACACCTCACGCATCGCAAAAAAAACAAAAAAAACTCTGCCCAAGCAGGTTCCATGAAGAAAAAGGCCCCCAGTTTCCACATCAAACCCAAGCCATCGTCTCCCTTGCATTCCCTTGGCCTCCGCATCAAGGGCCGCCAAGCTCGCCAGCGCCGCGTCGCGGCGCCGCCGGGCCTCGCGGATGAATTTCTTTCGCACAAAGACCGGGGGGCGTTTTTAGGCCTAAAGCTGAACCAAGCAAAAAGGATTGACAAATCAATCTATAGGGTTGACTCCGATTCCAGTCTTTTCAGCCATCCTTCTTTTCAAAAACTTGCTGTTTCCCCTGGGTGCTTGGCGGTTTTCTGGAAAGAAGGATCCTTGGAACGAGTGGGGAAGGTACCCCTAGAACAAAGGGCGGGAATGGGAGGGAAAAATCCACTGAGCTGGCTTATCTCATTTACCACAATGCGCGACTTCTCTTTGCAGCTTCCATAGAATCGCCGGACAAACAGTGCTGCACCCCCAGAACTCAGCCGGGCAAAGACATGGCCTGGCATAGCGAGTTCAACCCCTAGGCAAACAATCTCAAAGGTAAACCAGGGTGAGACGAACAAGTTGAAGACGGTCCCAAACCTTCAGGGGTCACAGCAAAAATGATCACCCTTGCTTGCTTTTGTGTTGTTAAAGGGAACCCCCTTCAAACAAATGTGGAAAATAATTCCCATTGGAGGATGAAGTAGTTCGGGCAAGTGCCATGTTGCTGGCTCACTCACGGCGCCTGCTCAATCTCGGCTTGTAGGGCAAGCTCTTCCATGAGCGATACGGCAGCATGCCATTTGGCTCTGCAATCGATGTTCGGGCTTTTGTTGAGGCCTCCGCACTTCGTATGCAACCTGATTGACGCTCTGGAAAGTGTCAAACCTTGATCAAATATGCCTCCCTGCAGTTGCAGTGTGCAAACAAGTGCACTATGGCTGCTGATTGCAAGCTCAGGTCATGTCGGTTGCATCGAGGGATGTCGCAAAGTGTGCTTTCAGCCAAAGCTGATGCGCACCCGCCATGTGTCTGAAAAGCTGCGCACAAAGTGTAGGACTTCTCTCCTCAAGCCCAGTGGAGCCGGATATCCTCAAACCTGAAAGTGAACCTTTCAATGCATGATCAACACCTCTACTCTCATGCAGCTTGAAAACCCTACTTTTCGGATTAGAGGAATCTCCTTTGAGGAGCCCCTTTTCAAACAAAGCCGGTAGCCGGGTTGATTCTGTCTATCCCGCAAACCACATCACCCTGCGGTCCCATACCCCTCATTGAAAGTAGCCAAAGACCCTGGAATTCAAACCATTAAAACATATTGAAACAATGGGACCATGTTTCGCTTAAGGGTGGTGGTCAGCTAAATTGGGTCAACCATTCTTGTATTTGGGGCTGAACCCTATCCATCGCTTTTGCCCGTGCGCCGGCTTTGCCCGCGCGGAGCTCCAAAGCGGAGCCGCTTGTGGGCATCCAGAAAGGCCTCCGATGGAGAGCGGCGAGGGCGTCACGTAGCCAAATCAACACCGTCTTCCGCTTTGCTCCAACACCCTGAGCAGTTATATCGAGCAAAATGGCAGGTCAAGGGGTCGAGAAAATTCATCGGAGTCTGGTTTGGCGCATTTGGAAGGGACACCGAAATGAAACCCATTTGGCCCACCAAAGCGCTTCAGCCAAGAATCCTCATACATTCCCGTCAATCCCAAGAAGACGTCAAGTTCTCATCATGAAGGTATGATGAAAGCAATACTACGTGGGTCAGTATCCACATTGTCCAGCACGGCCCGTATTTTGATGCCAATACGTTTCCTCGCGGCTCGCCCAAACACACCAAGCAAGCTTCAAACATGCACAATTCCAAAATGTTGAGGTGACAATCGGGATCCCCTTTGAAGAATCCAAACAAACAGTGAACAAACAGAAACCGCAAACAAATGCTCCTTTCTTCCAAAGCGACTTCACTTCTTAGGCTCCTGTGGTCATTGTCTCACTTTCCTTTTCTTTCCACTTTATACTTGTTTGAACGACCATTTTACTGGCATCACAGCCAATATGAGTTCGGCTCACAAAAGGCCAGGTGATCAAATTCAAGTTGCAAGAATCTCAGCGGTTTGGGGGGTGTCAAAAGTGCCCGATGCCTCTTAGACTCTTAGCAGGTCATGCTAGATGCCGCCAAAAGGCCCCTAGGAGCCCAGGCGCACCTCGGGGCCGTCTGCAGCTTTCCGGGCGAATCAAAGCGAGTGGGACCTTTGCTTGATCCGGACGGCCTAAGGAAAAAACGCATCCATCGCCTTTTGAGGGATGCTGAGATACAGTCCGCAGCCAACCATGAGTCGACATGAGTCGACCATGGGCAGCCAAGCCGCGCTTCCGTCACTGTTCGGTCAAGGTGATCTCCGTCTCGCCGCTTTCGATGTTGCTCCTAGCAACCGATGTCGAGAGAGCATGAGCTCTGGGTAGCCGCGCTGGTTGCAAGGAGTTGCTGGGAGCAGGAAAGCGAGCGATAGGCTTTAGACTGCGGGCTTTGTCAAGGTGTTGGTTTGTTTTGGGGGCTGAGGCTAGCCAACGACCCACTGAGGCCACCCTTCGAGCAAGGCAAGCAGTGCTTACACCAGCAAGTCAAACACGCAAGCCTTCCCCAGGTCCAACCCTAAAGCCAACAGCCCCCTACACATAGTATGACGAGTTGCTTCAAGACTCAGCTCGTCCCAACTAACCGGAAGCCATGAATCGTAAAGCCCCGCCTTTTTCTAGTCCGAACAACTTACAACTAGGCTGTATGGGAGTAAACAAAGGGGACAAATCAGCCATGTCCTCAACGCGCTGATATTTGCTACGCCGTGTCATGTTGCTTACAACATCTGCTTGCGCCACCTTACGCGTATGGAGTTGTTGCTTCCGCGACACACGTGGAGGTGTTTTGCTTATGCCACCAACTCCACCTTATGCCGTGCGTGGAGCTATTGCTTCCACACCGGTCGATATGACGCGACTCTTACCAAACATGCCCACCGAGGGCTTGGACGTTACTTAAAAAGTTGTGCCGTGAACCTTCGCCCCTGTATCCTCTTCTTTATCCAAACCGCTGAGCCGACTTGTTCAAGTGACCGAGCCCGGTGAAGTTGATGTTGGTTGGCCCATGCCGTGCCAACCAACCAATTAACCAACCCACCAATCAACCAATCAACCAATCAACCAAGCAACCAAGCAACCAAGCAACCAAGCAACCAAGCAAGCAAGCAAGCAAGCAAGCAAGCAAGCAAGCAAGCAAGCAAGCAAGCAAGCAAGCAAGCAAGCAAGCAAGCAGCCAGCCCGCGGACCCGCCCGCCCGCCCGCCCACACAACTGACCAACCCACTCACCCACCCACCCAACCACCCAACCACCCAGGCAGCCACCAAGCAATTGGACCTTCGCCGACATTGCGGGAAAGAAATGAGAACCGGGGGAGTGAGGGGGGACTGAAAGGCAAACAAAGGACAAGGAAACCAAAGGACACGAAGGGAGATGTAGGGAAGTGATTGGCAATGAGAGAAAGGGACATACATGGAAAACTAAGCGGACATACCAAGACAATGACAGGGACATGAAGGGGGAATTGAAAGGAATGGAAGGGGACATGACGAGGACATCTTGGGAAATGACGAGACATGAAAAGGACATGAAGGGGAGGGAAATCAAGGGCAAAGCCAGGAGTACGAGGACAACTCAGGAGACAGAGAGAGAGAGAGAGAGAGAAAAAAAAAAAGGGAGAGAGAGAGAGAGAGAGACACAGAGAGGAAAGAGAAAGTAAAGAGAGATGACAGAGAGGGGAAAGAGAGAGGAAAGAGAGAGGAAACAGAGAGGAAAGAGAGAGGAAAGAGAGAGGAAACAGAGAGGAAAGAGAGAGGAAAGAGAGAGAGGCAGCGAGGGGGGGGGGGCCAGAGACACGAGGTGGGGAGAGTGAGGCATAGCGAGAAGGTAGAGACAGATAGAGACATAGAGAGGATGGATAGAGAGAGAACGAGAGAAAGAGAGAGAGAGAGAGAGAGAGAGAGAGAAAAAAAAAAGACACAGAGAGAGAGAGGCATACAGAGGAAGGAGAGAGTGAGACGGAAAAAGAAAGAGAAACAGAGAGCGAGAGAGAGAGAGAGAGAGTGAGAGAAGATTGGGGGCTGGGGAGGATGGGGAGGAGAGAGACAAAGAGGGAGAGAGGACAAGGGAACACACGGGGGAGAAAGAGAGAGAGAGAGAGAGGAAAAAGGAGAAAAGGGATAGGACAATGTCGGCGCACTGAGCCGAGGCTCTAGAGTTTAGTAAGTAGATTTCCAAGCATGAATAGCAGGGGACTATACAACCCCTGTTATCCCAGCTGTTCCCGTGGCCTACTTAATACATGATATCCCCCATTGACAATGCAATCTCCCCAGTACTAAAATCGAATAAACTAGAAGTAGGCAAATCAACAAATACCTGAGCTTTGTGCGCCGTAGCCCTGGCGCAGTACGACTTTGATTGTTTCTGTGCCTGGCAATCTTATCTACGTATACAAGACCCTGGTGTGTCTCAAGAACTGCCCTTACCCTTTCCAATCATCTCGAGAGATTGGGCACACGAACCAACATGTATCCGCCCAAAGGGCTCCATTTACAGGGGCATGGGCCCCAGGACCTTGCAGGAATGCTAGCGGGAAGGGTCCCATTTGCAGCGCAATGTCCAAAGGAGCAACCAGCTCCTTGCCGGCTCCATGCCAACAGACGCCATGCCCGAGACTCGCTGATCAAGAAGAGGTCCTGCCAGCGCAAACAGATGCGTACATCAGGGTCTCAGCATCAGGTCGACCAATCAAATGGCCTGTGCTTCCCTGCCGTGGCAAAACTGGAAAGCTCGACACGGGTGTGCAATGTTTTTTCGAGTCTACCCTCCTGGGGTGGTTTTGGAGCAAACAAGAGAAGGACACCACCAACACTCATGCCGGTCCCCGCAATTTGAGAACCCAAACGCGTACGTTTTGGTTTCATTTGGCGCACCACGGTCCCCGACTCCGGAAAAAGAAAGAAAAAAACGCCTGCGACGAGTGAGTCAGCGGCGTGCGAGCCATGCCTCACATGCCCAACTCGGCCGACTCGGATACGCCGGAGGGGGGCGGCTCGTGTGCCGTTTTGTAGGCCGACAGTTTTGGGGTTCCCTAAACACCTGAGTCAGGTGGGGGGTTCCACAGACTCATTAGGTTCTTAGAGGTTGAGCTTGCAAAACAGACTCCAAGTGTTCACAGTGGGGGAAGGGGGTTCCGTAAGGCTAGGGCTGTGGGCAAATTAACCAACCCATACATGTTCCGAACCAGCTTGCTAGTCAGCCGTGCGGCAGCTAAGAGCAATGAGCATATTCAGCGGGGTCCTCATAGCAATTTACGGCGCTATTCGCAGCCATGAGAGTTAACTCTAAAAAAAAAGGATCTGGCAGCCGGCATCAATCTCAGGAGTTCCACTGCGGCGCCCGTTTTAGGAGCTGGTTCAACCTTATAGGGTAACACGTCGGATGCACCTATAATAATAATAATAATAATAATAATAACGGACATGTCACTCATGTTTAACAGCACTGAAAAACCACACGGACAAGAGCGACCGCATTTGACAGAGTCCCTCAACATGATTGAATACTAGCTGGACATGTCACGGATCGGACATCAACCCTGTGATCTGCCAATCATTTCATGGGAAACATGCTCCCTGACAGTGTCAGAAGCTTCGGCGGAAAAAGTCCTTTAACAAACGCTAGCCATAGATCGAACTGAGCTAGACTTTTGGGGACGATGTTCAAAGAGAACCAACCTGCAACCAATTATTTTGACGTATAGCGACATGACCTCAACTCAGCATGTGAAAACTGGCAAAGCAATTAAAGGATGGATTGAGACAACCTGAGCTTATTTTTTCCGTTGCAGTCGAAGCGCACAGAACTAGAACTGTGGCACTAGTTGGTCTGGCTGGGGACTTCAGTTGAAGTCCTTACTAGTCAAAGTCTATATCTCGCTAGTAAAAACCAGCCAAGTGCGCCCAGCGGGCAGCAAACCCTCAAAAAACCTTGGGCATGCTCTGCGTGGGCTCGGATTCACAGCCTATGGCAGCTGTCCAAAATTCCTTGCCCCAGAATCAGCCGTCTCTTAAGTCAGAACAACATCTTTCGCGAAGTCCATCATGGAGCTTTCGCGAAACCTGCTTCAATAGAACATTTAGACTTAAGATCAGCACTTCCGGGACCTCAACACACCACTCGCAACATGCGCGACGTGTAAGCATGCACGAATTACAAAAAGAGCGGCAAGCCCTCAGGCTCGCTCTGCAAAGGCCTCTGCACTTCAGGGCGGTTCTCTAAGGCTTTGGCAAAAAGAAAATCCCTTGAAACAGCTTGAATTCTGGTTCAAGATCAGCTTCCAGATTGGTTGGGTTTGGCAAAATAAATCCATTGTAACAGAGAACTATTTCCAGTTTGGTTCATCCACTTGAAGAAGAACAAAACATGGGGGGAACAGCCCTGAGTTGGGCTCTCAAAGCCCAAAGAGCACTTTGCGGCGCTGACGGTGCGCTGCAAAGCTACGCCTCACCTCCGGGGAGGCGCGTTCGGCGAGCTGGCGCGGGGTGCGGCCCCAACTGTCCCGGGCGTCCGGGTCGGCGCCGCAATCCAGAAGCAGTGAAGCAATCTCCGCGTTGTTCCTGAACCGATTCCCCACAAAAAACGAGGGGGTTGAGAGTACGCAATGTAAGATAGGCTTCATGGTTCCTTGTGCATTTTCAAAATGGCGAAACCGAGTCCTTTTGTGGTTTCAGTTTGCATTCAAAAATCGGGGGATCATCCCAAAAGCCAAACTTTGGACAGCCCCTGCCGGGACTCATTTGCACAAATCAACAACCTGCCAAGCCTGCTCGATTGCGTGTGTGTGTGTGTGTGTGTGTGTATTTTGTTGAGGGCACCCTTTTCAGGCTTGGTTGGAAGTCAACCAGGAAACTACCCATTTTTGGGGTCCCAATTTGGCTGCCGTTTTGACACATGCAAATATTGGCAGAATTGATGCCGTGTTGAACGGTACCGTTTACGTCTTTCACAGGTCCGGGTTTGCTCAGGCTCCCATTGTGGAACGGGAGACGTTTGGAAAGTTGGTTTGAGGAACCGGCAGTGCAAAATGCGGTTCACTGGCAGGGGCTTGGAATGTATTACAGTGCCCCCCAAGACCACACCGTGAATGATTTGTGTTCGCGCCCTTCGCCTTCGACTATATGATGTAAGACGCGCCAAGTCAACACTTATGTTTATATTTATGCTTGTTTGTGAGCCCCTTCTCAATTGCCATATTTAGTAGGTTGCAGTCAGTGGCATATTGCCATGCTATCCTTCTTTGCACATCGTGCAGGGTAGATTACAACAAGTATATTCCACAGCAACCTAAACCCCGTCTCAAAATAAGGTCCATCATATGTTGCGCGCTTCCTTTGCCCACAACCCACGCGAAGCGTTCCAAAACGAAACACACCCAGTGGTCTCCCTGTAGCCTCACAACGCCTGTCGCCTTATTCAGCGGAGGTGCTGCGCCACAGCCACGTGGAGAGGATAAGTGTAGCTCATCCACCTTCGCCTCCGCGAGTTCACGTGGCGCTTGAAGCCCTGGTCTTGGAGGAAGGTCGACAACTTCGCCTTCGCTCGCCGCCGCTTCTTGCGCAAATACGAGATCAGTCGCTCCATCTTGGAGTGGGAAGGTGTGCTCTGGAAGCTCTCCTCAGCATGGTTGTGGGGAATAACCCTTCCGTGATATCAACATAATATCCACATAAACCACTTCTTAAAGTTGTCATGATTTGCTGTGTCGTATCATTTTGCTTTCGCCACCAACTTACCCCACCTTCTCTCGTGGAGTTTTGGCTTGCACGATACACTTGGAGCTTTTTTGCTTACGCCACCGGCTTGCGCCGGTTACGCGCGTGGAGTTTTTGTTGCTTACGCGCAGCTATGGCGCGACCCTTACTACACATGCACACGCAGGTTTTGGTCCCTGCTCAAATGGATAGTCCCCATCCGTACTTAATCACTTTACAGGGGGTTTCCTTGGTTTCACGAACAAATGCGCTGAAACCCTATTGTCCACAACCAGGCTCCTCAGAGATGACTTGCAGGATGTACTTCTTGGACTCAGCCACGGAAACCTCCCCGCTGCGCGTGTCAAGCACCTTAATTGCCAGCATGAGTCGAAGGTCGGACACTTGTGTGTAACTGGAAGCCGCAGAATGACCCTCAGCGCTGGCAACAGCCCAAAAAGCGCTTGAGCCGAGATTAAGCGGCGGCCGTCATCACTTCGAAAGCTTCAACTTCGGCAAGTCATGCCGAGCCTCAGGTTGCTCAACCTGCTCCATGACTATGAGCATCTTGGGTGCCTTACTGAAATAGACAGGGGGACCAACTAGAAAACAACAACAGAGAACAACGGAACGCAATCCATCAAACATCGTCCTCAGTTCAGTATCAAATTTGAACATAGGCGCACAGTGAGTACTGGCACAAATTATCGCTTGTGCTGGCCCACACACTTTGCAGTGCACAAAACATTGAACCATAATGCGAAATTCGCGCAAGGTCAGCCCGGCTGCGGCGTGTTTTCAAGAGGTGTGAATTTCAACTGTTGGTCCACGCTTCCCATTGCTGGCAGAAAGGACCTTCTGGCAAGGCGCTTCACCTCACGAATGTGCGATTGATGGTTCACGCTCTATGTCGGTGTCGCAGCGCTCGCCCGGCTACTCTCTGCAAATATCAGATCCAAGTCGCTTCTCTGAAGGCCTTGAGGCTGGGCTATCTTACTCATGGCGCACAAGTGGTCAATGTTGCTTTGTTTGACAGTCGGTTTAAAGGGTTCAAGGGGCAAATGCACATGGTGGACCCTATGACAAACGCACGCTTGTTGCTCAAACGGAGCGCCGTACTGGGTTGGTAGAAATCAACAGTTGCTATGAACACCCTCTTACCTGCGAAAGCGGTTTGAGCTGATCTCCGTTTGATCTCAACCAAACAACGCAAGGCGTCTTGCTCTCTCATACGGCCGCTTGGATGCTCAAATGAGGTCTGCTACAACCCACCAAACATGGAAGAATCCTGACATCCAGCAAGCGATGGCAAGGGCATGGCAAAGACCTTCCGCCAGTATGGTTTCCAGGCCTCAAATCTCTGGGCGATGAGACGTGCGGGCTTGAGGGCAACAGCAAGAATTGGCTGGTCAAAGGCTTGTCCCAACAACAAGAGGGACCTCATGTGGGAATGAACGACTCGAAACGGTCGGGGCGACCAGAGTCCGAATCGCCGAGTTTGTGACAAAGGGCAAGTCGGCGCCGAGATAGGTGGATTCCTGTTGGTTTCTTCTTGAACCAAACTTGGGTCCGCTAAAACAAAAGGGACCAAGCCTTCCATTTGCTTTTTCGCCCCAGAAAATGTGAAGATGTTTCCAGTCGTGAAATCGAGTCCCTTTAAAACCAACAGGGGAAAACGAGACATATTCATTTTCAGCAGATGGAACCAAGCCCCAAAATCCCATAAGGCTGCAGCCAGGTGCGGATTCCCCGGCAAGCTGAAGAAGCTCATTGGCCTCAGGGGATTCCCGATGTTCCGAATCCGCACTCCCACTACTCAAAGGGTTGGCTACAGCGAAATCTACAGGACCTGGTCGAAAGGAGCTGCGTTCCTGCACAATTTCCTGCAACCCAACCTTTGGAACTACAATAAGGGAGGCCACCATGAGGATTACGCATTCATTGATGAGCAACCTGGGCAAACGATCAACCAATTAGATGGCTTTGACAAAGACTCCCTACTTTGAAAACAAACATGTTACCATCACCGTCTATGGAGACATATCTGAGACATGTTGAAGGCTGCTCGCCTTGCAAATTTGCAACTCCGCTTCGAGGAACCCTCCAAACCAACTCCGTACCGATAAGTCCTGGCGGTGTCAAGCAAAATGCGTCGGCGTGGCACGATGTGGCCTTATGACAACCAAAGGTTCACGCCCAACAATAGAAAGAAGTCAATGACCAGCACAAATGAGCGGAACACACTGGCAAAGCGGAGTGAAACTCTTGTCATCGGTATGTCTTCCACTTTCAAGAAACTGAGTAGACTTAGACCCCTTGCAAGACATGTTGGCGAGCGATTCGACAAGAATGGAACCCAAGAGGCGAATTGCAAGAAGGTCCACACACCTTGGCATAGTTGATCGTGAAACAATGTTCCGGTGGTTCGATCCGAACAAACTATTTGTGTGAAGGATGTGCACTGGAGTTAAACATAGACACAACCAAGAGAAGACGTCAAGCCCGGATTGGTTGGAACACACAACAAGTTTGGAAGGTGAGAAAGTCATGGGCTTGTCTTCACTGGGGGAACCTCAAAAGGGTTACTTCTTCGGTGAGCTTCCTTTACACCGGCCTTTCAGAGGGGTACTGAACTATCAAACAAACGGACCCAAATTGGCCCCTCCCAGATCAACCTGGAACTTAACAACTTTCCTTTATTCTCAGGAATCTCGCTTGCGCAGCGACCCTTCCATGTTGACTAGCTGGCAACACCCAAAGCGGGCGTTCCTTTGGCTCCCCGGCACGTTACCCTTCACCTGCGCCCCTGCTTTAGCCCCTGCGGATAGCGCCAGTGAGAGCTCCTGACGCGTGACGAAGCCGTGGCGCGCAATCCGACAGCTTTCGACAAGCGCAAAAACATTGGGCTCTTGGACCATCTTATATGGCTGTGGGTCAAAACCAATGGTACCATTTTGGGGTAGGTGCACCACCCATTTTAGTCTATTTTAGTGGGGATTGAGATGGTCACTGGGGGTACGGGATTTTGATCCATGGCCATAGCATGCCTTTGCACCCCGTGAGGTTCAATGCAAGCTGGTAACATGACGACTTTAGACTGGGCGAAGTCGGCGAAGTATATCACATGTTCACTGAAGCGTGTTGGTGCGATCCTGGCCATATTCAGTGAAGCCTAAACGTGTGGAATCATTGAACAGTGATCACGGAAACTAAGCCTCCGGTCATGGCTATTCCGCGACCACTATAACGATAGCTCACGGGTAAGCCGGGTAAGCCAAGCACCTGCGCAGCTATGCATGTTTCAAACCACAGTTCGGATGCCTGCCACTATCTTGCCTTTGCAATGGATTCCTTGTGTGCCGAGACGTTCCATTTCTGAGGGACCATGCTTGATGGATGGAATAGCAACACTTGCTGTACTGCAATGAGTCTAACGGAGGCAAAGTTGCGCGACTCCAAGCCAAGGCATTCCAAAGCTTGTTGTTTCTAGGTGGGGATCGACGAACCCCTTAGCCACGTACCCTGAAAACGACATCCAAGCAAGTTTCAAATGCAACCAAATTCTTGGTCAAAACCCTTATACAATCGTAACTTTCAATCAGGGTGAATCATGAGAATTGGCCACTTGGCTAAAGTGGCAAACCAATTCTCTTGGGGAGGTCGCGATGGGTCTTTGATGACTTGGTGAACATCAGTTCCATGTCCTGTCCATCAACCACTTATACCCTTGGGTTCAACCCCCGTTAAAAGAAAGTTTGACCCGATTTGGATGATGACAATCCTTAGGTACACAATGTTATTCTATGAACCCCCACTGTTTTAATGGTGGTTTGAACCGCAGGGTATACCTATAACGGACTTCCAACCAATAAATTGTAGCTTCATATCCATGTCCTGCGCGGCCGAACTCCAACCTCTGCCCCGTCCTCTGGCGGCAGGGGGCTCGGCTTCGCGCTCGCCGGAGGAGGAGGAGGAGCCGGCCAGCCGGCGGATTGCAGGTACCTTCGGAGAGAACCCAACGCAGCTTCGCCAAACGAAAAGTCAACCAAGAACCCGCAAACCTGAAATCAGGCAACCCAGAGGAACTATTATATACGTCAGGGCAGAGCTCATGTTCATCTGCAAAGGAACTACATCATGGGTGAGCTCATGTTCATCCCCAGAGGAACCGTCATCATGGCGAGCTCATTTTCAGGTCAGCCTGCCATTGTACCACTGGGCGATTCTCACAATGGGAGGATGGCGTAATGGCGTGCTCCTTATTGGGATCACTTTTAGACACCAACTGCTAAAGGGGCTTCACACCAAAGGGTCCACCATGTTGAGGCACCTTGGCCCACACAAAAAGAGGTGCAACCAAACAAACGCATGTTCAAATTCTGCTTCACACCTCGTCTGCAAACATATGGCTGTGGGTCCAAATAGATACCCAAAATGGAACCTTGGTAAATGGAAACATGGACCAAAACCTGCGGTCTGATTCCTGGTGGTTTGATTTTGACCCATACCCACATGATACCCATACCCATACCCATAAGGTGGTGGTTGAGGGGATCTTCCCAAAAGATAAACCATTTGGGGTGAATTCGTTATAGTTCACCCAGACATATCATAGGCCCACCTCCCCCCCAGAAACCCCGCGTTTTCGTCGGTAACTTCGAGGCGTTGGCCTCGGCTGCTGCGGTGGGCCGTACAGCTGCGCGATGACATCGGGCACCTCCTGGAACGAGCACTAGGTCCTTCAGTAGTTTGAGGTTAGAATAACAAGGATCCTTACAGTGAATACACCTCATTGCCTTGTAAATGGTGGTTTCCCTTTATTGTGGCGGAAAAAGCAACATGTTTCCAATCAAAATGTGTCTTTTAAGGAGCCCTGAATAAGGGTATATACCTTTTTTCTGTAGTCTTTTTTAGCAGGGGAACCTTCCCCCAACAAAGATTCGGTAAAAGGGCACTACTGGGGGATCTAGAGCAACAGGCACGATCAATAGCTCAGCTGCTGTTTTTGTGAGAGCACCTTTTTTGGTTGGGTTAAAGGGAGAATCCGAGGGCCAACCGCAGTGCCAGAGGTCCTATTTTGAAAAAATGCCCCCCAAAAAAAAACAAATCTACTCGTTCCGCCCCTAAGTAACATGGGAATTTGGCGAGTAACCCAAATGTTGTATTGGAATTGTGGTGAGTGTACCCCGTGTCATCCCCTTTACTACCGCAGATGACAGAACATATGTCTGCTGCTCATATCCTCTTAGTCCACGAAAGTAGATGCGTACCTATAGAAAGTATGGAAAGTATCTCCAACCGTTTCGATTCAGCATATCTTGGTTGGTCATTGCTAAAGCACAATGGGGAGCAACGGAGAAAAAATCACCATCGTTCCTCGACATCTTGGCCGGTGGCCAGGGCCAACCATGTTGGATTATGCCAATGCTGATGGCTGAACCGATTTTAATGGGGCATTGTAACGTCTCCGCGGTGGGAGTGTCTCCGCCACGAAAAATAAAGGTCGGCTTTTTCTGCTGGTTTCTCGTTAAACAAACCCCTAAGACAGGTATTTTTAAGGCGGGAGCCCATACATATCCGGTCACTTGGAGTCTCTTGGCCTTTTGACCCAAGCCTCCCCCAGGAAACTCCGAACCAAACATTGCCAGACCCAAGCTGAGGGCTGAATTGGGGGCAAAATGATCCAACACCTCGTGGTGTCTCGTTCAAATTCCGAGCTAAGCACCCAGCAATGCTCAACTACCTTGTCCTGGCTATTTGATTACGCCACATGCACAAAAGAAAGCATCATCTGGCCTGGGTAAATGTCGCTTGTGAAACATGCACGCTCAAAAAGGGGTTGTATTCACCCCCCAGTCTCGATTGGCCGGTCCTGCAAAAGCGAACACGCATGCTGATGCTTTCCTTTAGCCCTGCAAAATACAACATAAGCTGCATCCCGACTCTATCCCGGTTCCGTATACGTCCCCATCCATGCATCACCGCATCAACCAACCCCGAAGGTGATGCAAAATCAAAATCAGGACCCCGGGCTCTTCAAGCCCCTGTATCTGAGGGGTCGAATTTATTTTTGCCCGGACACGGGATACACGCAATGCAATCATTGCGATCATGAATGAGCCTTTAAGCACTGTGAGGGAGACACACAATCTACAGGACCATATTTCCGAATGGCACATTTGGAGAATAAAATGCGCCTATGTGTTTTCCCTTCAAATCAGATTCAACAAACGACAAACCCATAATCAAGTCTGTATCGGTATCACTCTTGTTTGAGACCCTTTGGCGGACATCATGTCCACCAACCACTGAGGGGGTTCCAACTTAAAAAAAAAAAAAAAATGGCGGCAAACTGCGTGCCTGGCCGTGCACTGTGAGCACTTGCGCCAAGGGCTGCAACCCTGAGACGTATTGTGCTGCCGGCGCTCAACTGTAAAAACCCCATCAAGGATTCACATAAGCGGGTCCTTTCTGGATGCTTCAAGCGGACACCAACGGGAAGCCAACTTGAAGGGTCCTCAATCTTGCGAGCTCGCTTATTGAGCCAACGCCCTTCGTAAGAGTGCGACCTTGATGCTCCAGAAGACCCCAACACCCCGCAACCCGCCCACCGACGCTGGACGCGTTGGGCTCTTGATCCCTCAGTTCGAGTCCTCTTGCGCTAGCGTTCTTTGCCCTTCCATCTGGCAACATGTCTCATTCCTTAAGCAGCAGGTGAAAGGGAAACCATCCCAGCTTCTGACTTTGATGTTCCCTAGAAACAGTCAACATAGTGACCCAACTAGTACGAGAAACTCGTTGAACTTTGACCCAGGCGCTGTGTGAGAAGCCCGGGCAGTGATGCAGCATAGCTTTGCACCGAAAAAGAACATGTCAGCACATGGCGATGTCCTGCCAGTCAACTCACAACGCCTGATGTTTTCTCCGGTCTGAGTTGCATGCAGCTGACGGTCATATGCAGTGCGTTCATTTCGCGGGGGACGTTGCTCGCAAGCAAGTCTTTTGGACAGGCTGTGATACTCAAGAAACGGCAATCGGTGTTGGACAAGAAACAGAACTGCCTACCAGCTGCCTGGAAGCTTCTGAATATTTACAATCACGGCTTTGATGCTGCTGCTACTGTTGCAGGGTTGTCATTGGGCATCCTCCCTGAAATCCTAAGCGATGCGCAAGGACATATATATATATTATATCTGGGTCTTTCGAATCGGAGTTCCCTATTGCTGGCCAAGCAGAGTCCGAAGGGACGCAAAAGAAAGCAGCCATTTGCAGGGCTCGCCGATTTCGCATCTCGAGCGACCCCTTCGTGTGGATTCACAGTGCTTTTCCCAGTTCCGTGCCTTGGATGGAAGGCTGCGGAGGAAGCGCATAACCACCAGCGATGGGAAGTTGCACCGCCCTCGGTCCGGTCATGGCGAGTATTCTCCCAAAGCCGACAGGACTTCTCCGCCCCGCGAAATGCTGTTTGTAAAGGGACAGGCAGATTCTATGTGGCTGGGAGGGTAACCCGCAAGTGCCTGTAATTAGTGCTTCGCGTTTAACCCCCGCCCCGCTCTCAGAGTATCGTTTCCATAAGATCTTGATCGCCCTTGTTATTACGCTTTGAAGATGCACGTGTCATGCCCGCTCTTCAACTTGTAGCTGACATTTGCCTGAATGGCAGCGTTTGCTGACTGCTCCGTGTTTTCTCCTTCTTCTTCTTTTTTCCCCCTGCATGTTGCCTCTTCTGGATGGCAGCCAGTTGCTTCTAAACTCTAAGTTCACAATCAAACGATGTGAGCAGAGACAAACCCAAACAAAAGTCCGTTTTGAAATTCCAGACGAAGGCATGAGGCGTGGAATCGATGGAAACGATACACACAGGCGTCTCTGCAAAACAGCTAGGTGTTTGTCCCGCTGCAGGCGACAGTCGTAGATGCAGGCAATAGTCATATATTCAAAAAACCTGCAACTAGATTATTACTTGGTTGTTCAGGGGAATCCGCAAACGAGATGTCACAGGAACCCTCTCAAGAAGGAATACCCTTCCCAGGAATGGAACAAAGGAATCTATGAATAGCTCTCAGCTCGGGCGATACCATCCCACAAGAATGTAATGACTTCCAAGTCTCGAAGAGTCTGCGCATATCTTGTCAACAAGCATTGCCGTTTTGGGGACCCTGGGAACGCCCTCCCCAAGAATGACAACGCGCACATGGAGTTCCCTGCCCCATTTGATCTGGCAGGCCGAGTGCACGTGAATCGCTCGCCCGGACGTACACAACTTTGGGTCGATGGGAACTCCTCCTCAGAAAGAAGGAACCAGGAACTAGGTCCTCCAGTAGAGAGCTTAGAAGAAGTTGGTACCCGTTGTTGTTCTTCTTTTTTTTCTTCTCCAGCTTGGTTGGGTTTGGCAAAATCAATCCCTTGAAACAGAGAAATACTCCAGTTTGGTTCATCCACTTGAAGAAGAACAAAACTAGGTCCTCCAGAGAGGTTAGAATAAGGGTTGCAACTTCTTTCTGTAGTCTATTTTAGTAGGGGAACCGAATCTCCCCCAAACAAGAATCAATAAAAGTTGGCACCTGGGGGACCTGGGCAGGGAGTCTGAAGTTGCCATCGGCCGAACGCATCCGACCGAAGTTCAAACCCTTCGCTTTTGGCCGAGAGGGAAAGCAAACAGAGCAATACACACACTCCAAAACCTGGGGGACACTCAAATGCGGAAGGAGAACAGGGTGTGAGTGAAGTCTGCATTGAGGTCCCAGCGTGTGCTTTGATGTGGGACTCCCACTCGCCATAAGCTCCCCCTGGCGGGTACGGCTTTCTAGCTTACATGTGGTGTTTTTAAGCCAGAGAAACTTCCTTGCAACACAAACATCTGGGGTCTCTGCTGGTGGGAGTCCTTGGAGTATTGCTGTGCAATGACTTGCGTATGCCTCAAATTAGCCCACAGTTTCCTTTGGGTACTGTATACTTCAGGTTTCATTTCTGAACCTGCCGGCTCCATGTTCAAAACCACAGTTAGTGAATCACTTCGCGAAAAGTCCCCTTAGTTTCCAGTTGGTCAGGTCCAAAAAAGGGGCCTCTGTTGTGTTGGAGGATGCTTAAAAAAGTGGAATCCAAACGGAAACTACTTGCTCAGGCTTCGTTTGCTGTCACGTCGTCAATTTTGGTTCCCTCTGCCAAGCCCTGACTTGAACAAGTGCCTCCGTGCTTCCGCGACAAGGGGCTGCCCACGATAAGCAAGCTGCGACACAAGTTGCTTCGCAAACCATCAAAAGGAAACCGACGATTTTAGATCAGCACCCTCCAAGGTCCATTTGTACCAGTGCTCTTGTGTGAGCCATTTGGGTTCCTTGCCCCCATTTTAGGACAGGCAAGGACCCCATGTGGATGACAATCCTGAACGGTAAGCAATGGCTTTATGAACCCAACCATAGTTTTACTGGTGGCAACTGAACCCCAGGCTCCAGCTGCCCGTCTCAGCCGTCCCGCGCCTGCACCGGCCGCCCGGCCCGCGGAGAGGCGACTCCTCCATCTCGCGTGCGGGTCGCGTGAGCGGCAGCGGTGCGCTCGAAGGCAGCGGCCTCGGGCGAACCAAAGCCGCCAACAGCTGGTAGACTGGCATCCATTTGATTAAGGCCCCAGGAAAACATTAATAAAAAGAAAAAAGCTGGTAGTCATTAAAACCAACCAGGGAAAATACAACAAATATTCTCAAGCAAATGGAGACTGGTCTTGGTTTGGTCTGCTCTTGAAGTCTGTTCGCTTCCCTTTAGCTTTTTTGAGAGGGGAGTTGGTTTCATTCATAGTTGCATATGTATGTGACGGATTTCAATTCCCTTTGGTTGCTTTTGCAGTCGTTTGGTCTCGGTTTGGTCACTTTGGGTTTGTGCGCAATTCCCTGTTAGTTGATTTTTGTTTGCCATTTCGTTTGAAGGTCTCTCTTCGTCGTTCGTTTCCCTTTATTTTCCGTTGACTTATGGTGGTTTCCTTTCGGTTGCTGGATGTGTCTACTCGACACGCGACGAGCTCCTTTTCCTCGCCGGCCAACAACTACCCGAAGTGCAGTCCAATCTCAGGATCTGTTGATGCATATCCGAATGATCCCACATGAATTGGCACTCGAGGTCATACAGTTCGAACGCCCATTTTAAGGGGTTATCCGAGGCTTTTCTCTGGCATAGGACCCCCAATCATTGGACGCCCCTCAGAGTGGGAGAATGTCTGATTGCAAGCGTGGTCACAATGGTTCCGCGTGCACTGCCCTTGATTGTCAATACGATCTTCCATGTTCTTGGCTTCCGGCCCAGATTCAAGGGCCCCGTCAACCAACAGACAACACCGAGGTGCAAATTACGGTTCGGGTTGGAAAAGCGCGACATGTCACCGGGACATAATATCAAGTTGCTGTCCATTCGGCCTGAGAACAAGTTGGCCTGATCTCCCTGCTGGAAAACATGATGCCACAACGACTCACAGATCTAAACCCGGAAATTATCAAGGGAGCCCGCCACAATTTACACGGACCAGGGCCGTTGCCACTTCGATTTCTGTGTTTTTGTCTTGGCTCGGGTTAGCTTTCCAGAACAACCTCCCTGAAACCTCTGACCAGAGGTCTCAATGGCAAAACTCTGATTGTTGGACAAGTTGCAATGCGAACACCAGCAAAAAGGGGCTGAGGACACGGCAGCGACATTGCCGCCTACCTGTGCGGCGAGTGACATGTTGCGCTGTGAGTGAGCTGTAAACATGTGTCCAGCAACATACTATGTGCGGCACCTATACTACCGTTCAACGGCATTAGCTCAAGACTGCGCGCACGCATAATGTCGTTGTACCTGATAAGACAACGTACCCAAAATCCAAAAGACGCTCACTGTGAATTGGCCCAAAGGGTACTAAGTACTACGAAGTACTGTTCAAAAGCAGCAAGCACATCTAAATACAGGTTTTGAGGAACAAAATTGAGGCGCCAAAATCGTTCCAGTTGGGCCAAAGACGGGGCTCGGGTGCTTCAGGAGGGCTGGTTGGGACTTTTCCCCGGATCCGCATGCCTGAGCAAAGCTCATGAAAAGCTCGGAGTCCCCGTGGCGCTTCATCTCGAAGAGCCTGGCAATGCCCAAACAACGCCCCGTCAAATGGCCATGGGTCAAAATCCAAATCGTACCCCCAGCGAACATCCCAATCCAACCACTAAAATTGGTTCTAAAATGGGTGGTGAATTCACCTACCCCAAAATGGTACCAATGGTCTTGACCCACAGCCAGATGGGTATGGCTGCCGATCGAAAAAAACCCGACTCAGGAGCCAGGTCTTGTGCTCTCCTTTTGTGGATGAGGAAAAGGAACCTAATTCGTGCACAATCTTAGCGGCAGCGCGGTAGCTTGAACCTAGCTTGGCGCTAGCTCGGCACTAGGGCGGGGAAGTTGCACGCGGGCTTCATATGAGTGCTGGCCAAAACCTGTGTTCGGGAGGGACATGGGATGTAAAATGCGTAAGACTCTGAGAGACTCTCAAGGAACCTCTCCCGGCAGGTAAATGTGTCACAACTCCGAAACACACACACACACACAAAAAAAAAAAAAACATGAGCTTTGGGCTTTTCTGTGATGGCAGTGATGGCACAAAGCGCGCCGGGTTCCAGTCCCCCCCCACCTAATGGGAAGTGCGCAAACTGGGAAAGTGAGGCAATGAAGACCGTTCAAAACTTGCCCACCCCTGCCATGTTCATCTGAAGTCATACAAGCAGCCAGCCCCTGAAGCCACTGCAAGCTTTCTATCTTAGCCGAAGAACAGTTGAACAGCCTGCCATATTGTTTAGCAAACAGCCCACCAGGCTGGGCGTTGGCCCCCTGTGGCTGGCACTCGTTGGAGCACCGCCATTCCTCGCGCCTCTTCATGGTGTACTTGCGCCTAGGTGACTTGGCAGCCGGCTATCGATGGAATCTTCGGCATTGAAAAAAAGGGTCGGAGCCTCCTATACTTACTCATGTCCCGCTGGCCTCGCTCACATTGCGTTTCACAAGCGGGACCTAAAAAATGCGCGAGCCTGCCTGTGATTGGACCTGCACTCAAATGCAAACAAATATTCGGTCATCCAGAATCGGTACTCAAGGGCGAGTTGCAAATAGATCTGAGTGGAACAAAGGCAGAACGCTGTGCGGTTCCGAACCCGTGTATTGTAGCTTGCATCACACGCAACAAGACTCCCGCTTGGCCAAGACGATCAAATACCGTACCTCAGTGGCCTTGCTGGATTCTTTCGCCATCAACTGTTTGAGACCTTGCGTGCTGTGTGCTTTCTCTCTACAAACTGTGCAGGTAGCCACCGAGATAAGCGCCTTAAAATTTATGCCAAAGACTGCGGTGGACTTGCTCAACACGGCCGGGGATCAGGATGTTTTGAAACCGTTCCAAATGACAGGTCGCCATTCACAAATGGACCAACTCGCGTGACACCCAACATAGAACAAAATAACAAAACTCATCCAGGCTCTGCCTGAGGCCAAGCGAGTTCAAGACTGTCTCACCAATTGCTCAATGAGGCCAAGATTGTCTTATATCCCTTCAAGCATCACTCCTCCCAAATGAAACCAGTCATTCGGGGTGACTAGAAGGTGATGCGAGTGTAAGTCGAACACCAAACAAGAATCCACTATGACATCAGCGGGAAACTATCCTGAATGCTGAAACTGTAGCCTGACTTTGGCCTACAAGTGACATGGACATCCAACCAGCCCTAGAGCATGTGTCTATCTCTTCAGAGCCATCCAGGACACGCTTGTTTTCAACCACCGAGCAAACAGCAAGCAACAACATCACCCTTGCCTAGCTCCTCCAGTAGAGAGGTTAGAATAAGGGTACCCTTCTTTCCTGCAGTCTATTTAAGTAGGGGAACCCTCCCCCAAAAAAGAAACGGTAAAAGGGCACCTAGCTGGGGGACCTAGTTGTGCTTCTCTGGGCTGCTGGCTCCACGGAGCCTTGAGCAAGCTTCATGACCTCTGGCTCGCTTTGGTGCAGTCGAACTATCGCCCGTCGCGTGGGAACGCTAGACTTCACCACATGAACAACAAGGGAGCAACAGAAACTGCCTGCGAGGTGTCACGCGCAGCTTACATTCAGGGTCCAGGCAACCGCATCCATGAACTTTTGCTTGAGGCAGCATTCGTGCCAATGCTTCCAGGCTGGTGCAACATATCTCCCTGCGTCAGTTCTCAGAATATCTCTGGCAGAAACTCCAAACTCCCACAGCACCGGTTGGCAGGGGCATCTGCTTTCGACACCCATGTCTTCATTTTGGGGGGCTGGATCAACGCTGGAGCAAACCATCAAACATTCTTTGATCTGGTGGCCAAGGGCAAAGCCGGACGCCTATTCCAGCTGCAAATACTTTGAAGAGACCAACCGACAAATGGGAACCAGGGGCGCCGATGGGCAACTGGCAAACACAAAATGTCAGCTTCGGATGTATCTGGACCATGGTTCCACTTTGAGAGTGCGAGGACTCGGATTCCTCTTGGTCCGCAATCCAAAGGCCGCATGTCCCAACTGCAGACGACTCGAACCACGTCTAGGTCCTCCAGTTGAGAGGTTAGAATAAGGGTACCAACTTCCTTCTGTAGTCGATTTTAGTAGGGGAACCGAATCTCCCCCAAAAAAGAAACGGTAAAAGGGCAATACTGGGCGACCTAGACGTCCTAAAACGCTGGCCGGGGCCGCCTCCGGCATTTCCATCACCACCTCCGCGAGCTCGTCCCATGCCCTGGGCTCCGCAGGATGACTTCCATCGAATGCAAGTGCACGAATCCACCAAGCTGAAGAACTAATCCAAGAACGCACATAAACTAACCCGTGTATGAGTTGCCAGAGGTCCACAACTGAAATTCGGCCAGCCAAGTAGAAGTTCCGGAAGGCCTTTGCCTGCAACAAGCATCTTATCAGCTTCCCTTCTTGAAAATTTGTCGATTTTCGCCCAAAGGAGACGCAAGTGGCAGGCAGCCGCTCCGTGCCTTGTCACCCCCAGGGCCGCTTCGGAGCAAGCAGAGAGCCGCAGGAAGAGGCCCGGCCTGTGCTCGAAACTGACGCCCAGCTTCCCTTAGTCCAAGCAAGGGTAACAAACTGGCATGGGTCAAACTGAAACCAGGCTTCAGTCCGAACCTTTTTGGTACCCATTTTTGAACCCACAGCCAATTGGCCACCCATTGCACGCTTGCTCACCGCCCGTGCCAATGAAGAGGGCTCTGTAGAACATCTGTAGCGAGCTTCTCCAAATGGGTGTGGGTCAAAATTAAACCACTAGGGGACCGCAGGTTTGGTCCATATTTCCACTTACCAAGGTTCCATCTTGGGTGCCTATTCTTGACCCACAGCCAACTCTCGCTCCACTTGCCCCCACCCGAGACTCCGACTCAGGAACGATCTTCAGCACAATAGGCTGCTCCCAGTGAGGGTCCGAGTGGCAGTTGCTCAGGATTTCCGTCCTCAGGTTGCTGGCCCCTCTCAGTTGTTTTGAACAAGATGTTCGAAGGGGTCCCGGATGTTCAGCTGTGAGCTGAAGGACACGTCGTTGCTGAACCGTTGAGAAAGATCAAACACAAGGGCCTCAGGGCTCTTTGATGTGTGCAAATATGTATTATTCCTATCATGTGTATATATATATATACGTATATAACTGTACATATGTTGTATACTTATATGTCAAACACGATACATAGAAGACCTACACTGTTATGTCAATGATCTCCACCTTGGATGCGTAAGGCGGGGTCTGCTCACTGGTGGCTTTTGCGCTAACCTATTTTTAAACCTGCCACCGCCTTGATGGGCGCGTAACGCTGAAGGGACATGTACGGGGTTGGCTGTCTGAGTACTTGTTGGAGGTGTTTGCACATGTGGGTGTACTGTTACATTTGGGTTTGTTGCACATTTTAGTGGGAAAAACAGCAGGAAGGTGTTTGCACCCCTATTTTGACACATACCCGTACGATGCCCAGAGAACCTCAGCCGATTTCCACTTTTTGCATTTTGCACTGACCTAACTGTTCAAACACGGCGAAACCGCACTTGTTGCAAGTTTTTGTTTGGGCTTTCCTTTGAAGCGGCCAGGCATTTCAAACCCTCCTTGCATGGATGCCCACCCATGGGCCAACCCACTAGACCCCTGCAATCTGCAAAACCGACAGGGAACCGTCAAGCAACAAGCAAAAACCCAGTACCCCAGCAATATGATCTTTTCCATCTGCCGAAACCCTCCACTCCGTCTCTTGGGGCGCCGGGCTGTCCAAAGACCACGCGCGCGGCACGGCCCAAGCTGCCAAGGCGGGGGTCTCGGCTGAAGACCTCGGGTGGGAAGTCTTTGTGAAGGCCGGTGCTTGTGAATCCTTTGGCGTGACCAGCGGTTGAACCCTTTTTGAAAACTCAGAGGCCCAGTCGATTTCCAGGGAGAAAAAGGCATCCCTTTTTTGCCTGGTGGAGTTTTTAGGGGGACCCCTACCAAAAAAAACAAAAAAGGGAGCCGCTGGGCAACTGTGTTTGGGTTGATCAGATCTTGAAACACCCTTCTTGGGCTGATCAGTTTGGGCTCTTTTCTTCCAAGTTCAACAAGAACCCGGCCAGCACAAACAAGCGGGCTTCAGGAAGAGGAGAAAACATCGAGTGATCAACCCGCAAACTCTTGTTCGTGAAGGTGCGGATCCTTATGCTGGTTTAATGTCTAGTCTCTAGCCGACGCAAATGTCGTGAACCTCAACAGCTGAAAGGTTGCTTGTACGTGATCCGCCTATTCACTTGCTGGGGACAGGCTCAGCACGCCCTGCTCACCTGCAGCAAGAACATGTGCCCCCATGGCGCGAAATGCACTCCGGCTCTCCAAGCAAGCAGGCAGGTCCGCATGCACATGCAGATCATACAAAACTTATGCCAAACGACATTCTACCCTGCAACGCGAAAACAAAAACGAGACTACACACTCAACTCGGCTGTTTCTTTTGCTGAGGAGACTCCTTCTCTGGGGAATCTTAAGGAGGAAAGGGGGGGGAAGATCTTAGGGAGGAAAGGGAGACGATCTGGGAGAAAAGGACTTAGGGGGGAAAGCCTAACAGGGAAAGGGGGGAAAAGATCTTCGGAAGGAAAAGGGAGAAGCTCTCAGGGGGGGGGGGGGAAAGGCCTTAGGGGGGGAAGGGGGAAAAGGATCAGGGAGGAAAGCGAGAATATCTGGGGACAAAGGCCTTCGAGGGGAAAGGGGAGAAATGATCTATCTCAACAAGGAAGGGGTGGAAAAGATCTTAGGGAGGAAAGGGAGAAGATCTGGGGGAAAAAAAGGCCAACAGGGAAAGGGGGGAAAGATCTAAGGAAGGAAAAGGGAGAAGCTCTCAGGGGGGAAAGGCCTTAGGCGGGAAAGGGTGGGAAGGATCTCAACAGGGAAAGGGGGGAAACAATCTTAGGAAGGAAAAGGGAAAAGATCTGGAAAGGCCTTAAAGGGAAGAAGGGAAAGGATCTCAACGGGGAAAGGAGGCAAAGGATCTTAAGGAGGAATAGGGAGAAGATCTCAGCGGGGGGAAAGGCCTTAGGAAGGAAAGGAGGGAAAGGATCTCAACAGGGAAAGGGGGGGAAAGATCTCAGTGAGGAAAGGGAGAAGATCCCAGGCAGGGAAAAGGCCTTAGGGGGGAAAGGGGGAAAGGATCTCAACAGGGAAAGGGGGCAAAGGATCTTCGGGAGGAAAAGGGAGAAGATCTGAAAAGGCCTTGGGGAAAGGGGGAAAGGAGCTCAACAGGGAAAGGAAAAGGGAGAAGATCTTGGGGGGAAAGGGGGAAAGGATCTCAACCAAGGGAAAAGATCTTGGGGAGGACAAGGGAGAAGATCTCAGGGGGGGAAAGGCCTTAGGGGGGAAAGAGGGGAAAGGACCTCAACAGGGAAAGGGGGCAAAGGATCTTAGGGAGGAAAAGGGAGAAGATCTTGGGGGGGAAAACGCCTTAGGGGGGAAAGGGCGGGAAAGGATCTCAACAAGGAAAGGGGGGAAAAGATCTTAGGAAGGAAAAGGGGGAAGATCGCGGGGGGAAAAAAGGCCTTAGGGGGGAAAGGAGGGAAAGGATCTCAACAGGGAGAGGGGGGAAAACATCGTAGGGAGGAAAAGGGAAAAACTCAGAGGGAGAAAGGGCCTTAGGGGGGAAAGGGGGAATGGATCTCAACAGGGAAGGAAGGAAAAGGGAGAAGCTCTCGGGGGGGGAAAGGCCTGAGGGGGGAAAGGGTGGGAAGGATCTCAACAGGGAAAGGGGGGAAACAATCTTAGGAAGGAAAAGGGAGAAGATCTGGAAAGGCCTTAAAGGGACGGGGGGAAAGGATCTCAACAGGGAAAGGGGGCAAAGGATCTTAAGGAGGAATAGGGAGAAGATCTCAGCGGGGGGAAAGGCAGTAGGGGGGAAAGGGGGGAAAGGATCTCAACAGGGAAAGGGGGGAAAAGATCTCAGGGAGGAAAGGAAAAAGATCCCAAGGAGGAAAAGGCCGTAGGGGGGAAAGTGGGGGAAAGGGAGGAAAAGGGAGAAGATCTCAGGGGGGAAAAGGCCTTAGGGGGGAAAGGGGGGAAAGGATCTCAACAGGGAGAGGGGGGAAAACATCTTAGGGAGGAAAAGTGAAAAAATCAGAGGGAGAAAAGGCCTTAGGGCGGAAAGGGGGAATGGATCTCAACAAAGAAAGGGGGGCAAAAATCTCAGAGGGGAAGGGGGCAAGGGGACAATTCCAAAGGGACGCAAATAAGAAAGCAGGCCTGTAATGTCGGCGGCCTGAGCCGGAGGCGTTAAAATTTCAGCTACAGGGACGCCGGCAAGTGTCTTCGTTGTTGCGCAGACTTGTGAGCCAGGAAACTGCGTTAACATGGGACCCGCGTGACTTGGCCTGGTGTTAAGCGGCGCTGGTCGTACAGGTTTTGCGCGAGTGACGTTTCCCCTGCATTGTTCTTTGTTTCTTTTCTTCTCCACAGTTGCGCCTTGATCCTTACATTTTCCCAGAGCATTCCAACAAGAATTCGACGGCACCAGTGTGAGGTCTAAGATGATGTTTGACTGTTTGGCCCTGGCTGCTTCGTTTGTCTGGGGTGTAAATCCACACAGACTGAGCTCGGGCAGACTGGCAGACTGAGGGTCCCCGCGCAGGCTTCCACGAATGGGTTGAAGGTCCAAGCCTGTCCGGTCTTCCCTTTAAACGGGCTGGGGACCTCCACAAAAACACACAAGGGCAACACCTAGTTTACGTTAAAATGAAGGGGGGAGGTTCCTGGCATTCCCGACCCTTCACTTCTGAGACACCGGGAACCCTAATCAATGATAGTTAAGGGGCGGTTGAAGGTGACAAAACGAGTAAATCAAAGTTTTCCCAAAAGGGTAGCTACGCAATTGGTTTGTGGGAATTTGGGTTATCCCCTGCACGTTCGTTCTTCCTCAACGGTAGATTAGCTATACATAACATATCACTGTTGTGAAGTGATCCTGCAGGAAAAGAATTGGCCAGAGTGGGGAGCCCGCCAAGAACATGGAAACAAGCTACCCGTGCTGGGACCTTTTGGAGTAACGGCCATTTGCTTGAGGGTGCCAAACACAAACAACAGAAGGGGCAAAAGGGTGCAATCCACTGAACAAAATACTTTCAGCGACTGCTTTCAAGATGCGTGTGAGTGATTCCAACGTGCTCCAACACATCATCGGCTAAGAAACAAATGATAATAATCGTCGCAATAATAATGATAATGCCAATAATAATAGTAATAACAATAAAAAAAAATAAAATAAGCAGATCAAACAACAATGAGCCAAACAACACCCATCTGTTCTCTTGCAGTGATCGTGTTCTGCACGAACTGACACGTCTTTTGCTACCCGGAACCCCTTTGCCCTCGATGCCCGGCCGCCGGCCTCGCTCTTGGGCGCCAAGCCGGTGGCGGAGCTGATGGTGATATTCAACGACATCTCGGCAAGCGGAAGGCACTCTGGGCAGCTCAGGGGTTGCCAGGATCGAAAAAAATAAGTTGAGGGATCCCTGTAGTTTTCTGGATCGATAAAAAACTAAAAACTTTAAAAAGAAAAAACAATGTTGAGGGAGCCCTGCAAGATTGAACATGTTTCCAGGGGAAACCCAAAGGACATGCGGCAATGTTCAACGCCGCCATGGTGAACCCTGACTGATGAAGCCTGTGTGGGTTCTAATGATGGCTCACCTGAAGCAGTGCCCAAACTGGTCTTTCCCAGCGAGAAAAAGGCGCCTCTGGCATGACGTCGGCAAAGTGAAGGGACACCTCCGCGTTGGTGCCTGCCGCGTTGCCAGTCTCAGCTTTCATGACACAGGGATGATGCTGACCACTCGTATTGATTAGGAGCTAACTGCTCATGGCTCTACATCTTGTTAAAAAGGCAACAGATAAAGTTTGTTGGGCCCCGTTTTCCTCACCGATGCCCCAGCTTGTGCATTCAGCGATTAAGCGAGCCTTGCAAACCCAGGGCTCACACTCAGAATAGGCTGGTAGCCTCTCGAATTGGGTCTTGTGAGACAACCCCACTCAATCAAACTGGCAACCAACGTCATCCACCAACCACTCTTGAGGTGGTTGCCTGAACTCATAGTCAGCGTGGAAAAGTGGAGACTCAAATTAACGGGTCGCTCTAGAATGCAAGCACAACTCTTCCACCGCATTCCGGCCCATAGTTCTTCTCCACCCCTGGCAACCTAGTGACCACCATTCAAGGTCACCAATCCATTGACACTCAACTTTTTTTTCGTGGCTTGGACTGCTGATTGGCAACAAAAACGCTGAAGTAATAAGAGATAATAAGAGTAGTACAAAATGGGGTTTTAATTCTTGTACATCAGCCTCTAACCGAGAGCCCGCAAACATGGTGGCTGGTGCCATGTTAGCTCTTTTGCTGCCCAGTGGCCCAGGGGCAGATGTGTAGGCGCGCGCATAAGAGCTAGAGCCGGCGTGAATTGCTTTTGTTCTTTTTTGACGAATTTGCGCATCGCGCTGAGATGAGCAAGGGACAAGCGTTTAGACGAGACGGGTTAATAACTATTGTTCGAACCTCTTGCGAAGCCCCCATCTCAGCTTGATTGTAAGCTCCGCCGCAATAGGGTCAATAGAGGATCCTGGAGGCCCCGAAAGAAAAGAGGATACAGCGTCATACAAAGCAGCGTGAAACCCGCGTCATTTTCGTTTGGGAACGCTGGGGGATGCAACTGGAATGAAGCGATTGGAATCTTGATTGGTTTTCTCTCTGGCAACCGGCAGAAAGTGGACCGCGGCCAGGACAGTGACGTCCTGATGAAGCTTTCTTACCAGAAATGAGGCCGCTGGTGTCTGGCAATGCTTCTCGGGGCTGTAGACAACGTTACACCCAGACAAGCAAAAGGCAAGCGGCGCGCACGCCGCAAGATGTCGCTAGATTGAAGAATGACTTTACTTCTACGCGAAGTTCTTGCCAAGTTCCTCAGCTTCATTGCAAACTCCTGCTAGCAGTTCTTGCGTTCAAGGCGCTCTCGGAGATCTGTTTACAAACGGCGCCAGTCAAACAGGGCACGCGTGTCACGCACTTGTGTGTCCTTTATGAGTTTTTGGTGCACAGCGTCCTGTCGGCAATTGCTGAGGCCACGACAAGCTCATTTGTGAAACGCTCGCCCAGACGCAAACCGTTTGGACGACAAGGGGGCTCCGAGTTTGCGCCAGACAACATCGCGCTGCAGCGTTCCTTGCCAACATGCCTGCTGATCGCACAGAGGGCGCCTGCAGAGACGAACGCAGGCGCTTTTGAAATTCTATGGCGCTGTGTGACGGTCGGGGCGGCAATCTTGCAGCGCTGGCCATTTTGCGCCGACCTGTTGCGGCAACAGGTGGGGTTTGCGGTGCGCTCCATGGACGAGAGGCAGCGCATTCGATTCTTGCCACCGCCAGAAGCAGTGCCCAAGACAGTCTGCGAGCCCAAGCTCACAGCCTGCGTGATCATGGGCTGGCGCTACGATGCCGCGGCTAGCGACCCCGAGGCCTGAGCTTGACAACTCGGGGCTCTGCTGCGCTGAGGGCCAACTCTGCTTGCGCCTTTTCCCGGCACGGTCGTGGGCTCCTTGGCTGGCAGTGCGCGGAAGCAATCGATGCTCCGCTTGACGGTCATGCTGTCTGCAAAAGCTGCCGCGCTGCGGCTGTTCTTGCCCTTCAGGGTCCTTGCCCGCAGGTCTGCTCAGACCCAGGCAAGACGCTTGCCAAATTAGCCGAGATGCCTTCCTGGGTAGCCTACGGAGTGTCGATTTCAAAATTTGCGGCGCTCAGCGTAGGGCCAGAGCCAGCTGGCGGCTCCATTCTTTCTTCTTTGGCAGCGGTTTTGCAACCTTTGCACGCGTGCACCAGATTGTCGTCTAACGCTGAGTTCTGCGCGTAAGCGCCGGCGAAAAAACACAGTAGCCTCCTTCAAGCGAGCCAGCAATCAAAAAGTGAAGAAGGACAACAGCATTGAGGGAGGGGGGGGGGTCTGCAGGAACTACGCCGTCTGGCCAGATGAAAGCCCTCGTCTCACAAAGAACCAATACTGTGATGATGATATGCTTCCACATTCCTCCAGCCAGTCCACACAGAGCAGTCTTTAGTCTTTGTCAGAAGCTGTCGAAGGAAATCAAACCGTGGCTTGAGTTTTCGAGATGTGTGTCGACATGGAGAAAGGATTAAACCTCCTGATGTAAATGCACGACCCACTACCGCGGAGAGGCATTGACATCCAAGTTAATCACACGCAGGAGCTGTAAAAAGGTACCCGAATCCAAAGAATAAACAACAGTGTTGATCTCAATCAACACTTGTTTCGGCTTCTTGTCGTCAAGTCACATGATTTTCAAGCGAAACTGGGTCCAAATCCGCCGATCCAAACAATGGGAAAAGTGCGAACAGGGCCGCTCCAGCGAATGTAGCGGGGTAGACATGTAGCCCCCTAAGGGAAACTAAGGCAACCACGACCATGTTCTACCTCTGCATGTGGTTCATCATTTTTTGCGAGATCCCCAGTGGATTTTTTTGAAACGTGGACTACGCAATAGTCGAAGCAAGTGGCCGGCAGCATTCAATTAAAAGTGATGCTTTTCTCGACAGTTGATTGTGTAGGGAACCCTCCAAAAAGGGCAAACAAGGCACTCACTTTCTGAGTGGATGGCCTTTCCAAAAGTATCTTCTTCCAACTCGCTTGGATTGACGCCCGTTTTGGGTGGTTGAACCACCCTTGGAAGTGAGGCCGCCATTTGGGCGTCGGCTCAGAACTCGATCCCAAAGCTCCCAGGGAGCCCGGCCTGTGCCGTCCAGGCACCTCATCTCCAGTCGCTCGGACCTGCCCACCGGCTCAAGCGCCGCCTGGCGAACGCCGACCTCCAAACTGGGCTCATGCTACCATCAAAGTCACCCCCGTTCAGTGCTGGGTCAAAGGGAAACAACCCCAGTGTCTGACTTTGATTTCTAGAAGCAGTCAAAATAATGCATCCCTTGAGTGCGTGTGAGGGTGTGCTTTATGTTCCTTGTTTCATGTGTTTCTTTCGGAAAACCTTCCGGTCCAAATGATCGTTCAGGAAACGCCGTACCTTCACATTTCACCCAGCTCGTGGTTCGCTAACCCCCCCCCACCCCTCCCCCCGTTGGCTTGACCCTCCGTGGCAGAAAGCTGCACTTTCGACGTGCAGAAAGCGGTGTGCCCCATGTGAACGGGCGGAATCGAGTCAGGGCCACTGATCCAAGGAAGTGCACTTCGGGAGCCTTCAGAACCCTCCAGCTTCCAACATGAAGCCCTTTGGGTCAAGGGCCATGGAGTTCAACAGTCTGCCCTGGTCGGCTAGGTCAAAACTCAAAACCTACGATTGCCATATTCTGGATGAAGCCCTTGACCCATTTCATTTAACCGCCAAATTTGGATTAGTTTGGGGATTTGAATCCCTGCTTCTTGTTGGTCAATGGGAAACCCCTCCAATTCACCACCAAACCACCGGGCTCCAAACCACGCGGTTGCTGTGAACACGTGGTTGGCGGTTCCCTCCTGGGGCAACTTCTCTCGCAGCTCTGCAAAGGTCTCGCTGGAGGTGAGGCTCGTACGCATCACCTCCGGGTGGCTCATGGTGGATTGGCCCCGAAGCCAAGGAAATACCTCTAAAATGACAGTGAGGTGGGGTTTTCAACCATGGAGTGTCCAAAGGCCTGTGCAACTCTATGATTGCGGGGGAACAAAAAAAACGATCATATCCCTGTATACATATTATATGCAGTATGTGTATATATATATATATGTATACACAAACATATTGTCAAAACTTCTGCCGGCTGTTGCACCAGCTTCAAAGGGCAGTTGGAAACTTAACATCAGTTGAAAGGACACCCAGTTTTGACATGTGTCCTTTGCCTATCAAGGAAATTCCCGCGGGCCAAGAAAATTTCAGGGTTGCCCTCAACCCTGATTTCAAAAGGGAGTGCTGTGCAGGTGGCTCTGTGAGCTGATCTCAACCCCTACCAGCCTTGCAGTTCACCGCCATGTCGCCCTCATCCTAAGCAAGCTTGGTGTTGGGGTTCACTGCTTGTCTCGAGCCCAACCTCAAAATGGATTTCTGCCCTGGCCATCCTTCCGCATGCAACATGTAAACCCTGCGCAACAATCTGCTTGGATGCCCCATGCGCAGTTTGGCGTGAATATATGTACTCAGAAGTGAACAATACAGCAGCCAGTTCAGTGACTTTTCACCCGTGCATTCCACAGCCGACACTCAGGGCGCAACGTCCCAATCCAAGCAAAGAGAGTGGTGGTAGACGGGGTCGGGGCCTGCCAAGCAGTCATGGCTTGGTATGGCGACAACGTCCCTCTTCCTTTCTTCCCTTGGCTCCATTCGCCAACCTGAAGTGACAAACCGCTCCAAACAACAGAACCTTCCACATGGGCTTCAGGTGGATAAACCCTCAATATGACACTATGCTGCTTTGCAAAAGGGTAAGTAGGGCGATCATCTTTGGCCATGTTGGAGCAAAAACCACCCTCCTCCAATGAAGAGATGGCCTGAAGAGCGACGCACACCGATGCACATCTGCTGACTCGTAACGGGCGTGTTGTTTGGATCGCAAGGTCGCGGCCGCCTTAGTTCATTGGTTGCATGACCTTCCCCCTGATTGCTGGCTTCGTTTCTTCGGCGCATTGCACCTTGGGTACCTTCCCCAAGTAAGTTTTAAGAGGAGGGGTTCAGACACCAAGACCGAGCTGATTGCGGCCCAAGGACTCCTTGCTTACTTGCGGTTCCAATTTGTTGGGAGGGATGCTGCTTTGGCAGCAGTACTTGGTGGTTGGCCTTGGCCACAAGCTACATGTGCTTAAAAAAACTACCTTCTTCTTGGCTTCCCACAAGAGGGGACAAGGGTATAACGGCTTCTAGGTCCTCCAGTAGAGAGGTTGGAATCAGGGTACCCTTTGTTCTGTAGTCTATTTTAGTAGGGGAACCCTCCCCCAAAACAGGGTAAAAGGGCACTACTGGGGGACCTAGGCTTTTCAGCTTGCCCAACTTTGATGCGGTTTCTCCGCATTGGAAGTGTGTCGGATGGCCCTTGGCCGTTCACAGGCTATAAGCCGAATTGGAAATACCAAGCCGGGCGTGCCACTCTGAGAGTCAGTGCGCTGTGCAACCTTGGCCGGCAACATACAAGTGGCAGGGGCTTGGAATGCTGATCTTGATAGCATCCGGGGCCGGGGCAAACTATTAAACAAAAACAAACAAAACACTATGTGTCTATAATATAATACTAAGAACCGGCCGACATTTGCGGCGTTTGGGACACCCGCTACAAGAAGAGGAGAGACCCCCCCCAGCCCAGCGGACGTCAACCACGTAGGGTTTGGGGGGGGGGGAGGGGGCACGAAAAGCAATCTTCGGAGAGACGGTGGGCAACACTTTGTCCCACCTCAGTAGCTCACATCTTCAGTACTGCAAGCTACGGCCATGTAGACTTTCTAAGCCCAATGCTTGCTTGCTTGCTTGCTTGCTTGCTTGCTTGCTTGCTTGCTTGCTTGCTTGCTTGCTTGCTTGCTTGCTTGCTTGCTTGCTTGCTTGCTTGCTTGCTTGCTTGCTTGCTTGCTTGCTTGCTTGCTTGCTTGCTTGCTTGCTTGCTTGCTTGCTTGCTTGCTTGCTTGCTTGCTTGCTTGCTTGCTTGCTTGCTTGCTTGCTTGGCTTGGCACAGCTTGGCTGGCTGGCTTGCGTGCCATCGACAGGATGGCCTTCCATGACCGCTCTGTCCGACGGGGCTGGGGTCCCAGCCAACACACAGCCATCGCCATTGTTGGCCAACAGCTCCACCTCCAGCAGAAACGACTCCTGCGGCGCAGCCCGTTTGGCAGCGACTGTCCGCTGCCGTTCATTGGCGAAGCTGAAACATCTTGGGAGCCTTTGAGGGACGGCGTCGAGCAGCTCCTCTTTGCCCAGTCTTGACATACCGCTTTATTTTCTGCTTGGCTGCTCCTTGTGCTATTCTTCCTGTTTGGAATAAGTGCTTTTTCCATCGTCTAGACATGGGCTCACTTCTCGAACCCCGTGCAACAAGAAATGGATCCCCAAGAAGGGAAACCCAAACATTTGTGGTAGCTCCTTCGTTTGGTGGGTCATGGCTATAGCTCCCTCAATAGAAACCTTTACATGCTTCTACACCATATAGGCAAAGGGTCGTTGTTTTTTTTTTCCCGGTGTTTTGGCAAAAGGGCACGAATTTTCTTAAAAGAGACGGGCTTTTGGCCTTACACTTTACTATGGCACGAACTTTTGACCAGCGAAAGCGGAGTCATACCCAACCCTAGCCCCAAGTCTCCAAGCAGATCCTTGGACCATTCGGGAGAGAACGAAACCCGCCTCCGGGAGGCTCTCCGCGCGGATGACGTGCACAAAGCGCTGAAAGCCTCGAGCGAGACTCGATGCACAATATGACTAGGTCCTCCAGTAGAGAGGTTGGAATAAGGGTACCCGACTTTTTGTATAGTCTATTTTAGTAGGGGGCCGTTTGGCTCTCTCAACGGGCCCTTTGAAGGGAAGCTGAGAAGCCGGCCAAACCCGGGTCTCACATAAGGCAAACTCATGTGGATCATGGTCTTGGTGCTGTGGGAGCCCTTACCAACGATTCTCCGAGTTCCTTCTCAAGTTCCTGACCATCCCCAGAAGCCAAGTCGCCACGTGCCTTGATGTATGAATCCCTCAGAAAATCTGACATTCCAAGGGTACCTTTCCCATTCTTTCCAGGGATCCTTCTTTCCAGAAAACCTCCCGTTACCCAGGGAAAACGGCTGGTTATTGAAAAGAACAATGGTTGAAAAGAATGGGGAATCAGCCCCCAGAGACATGGACATCTTATCTGAATATGCCTGACACAACAAAGGAGAATACAGTTCTACCACCCATCATGGCCGCCATGTGTGCTATGTGCGACACTGGCCATCTCTTGCTTCGGTGGTTGTCACGAAGCATTGAGGCAACTATGGGCCATTCAAGAATGCCCAGCTCGCCACCATTCGCAATGATTACTAGTGGGAACTACCCGACTCAAAGTGAATCAAGGTACAAGCGCATCCGATGCACGACGATCTCAACTGCCCCTGCCGGCGTTGATTTCTTTCGTGGGTGGAGTGTGTCTGGTCTGCTAAGACAACCCAAACAGGGCACCCTCAAAAAACACACACCATGGGCAAGGAAGCTTGCAAGGCGAGGTCCGCACTGCATCTTGCATCCCACTTATAGGAGGCTTAGGTCAGGCTTAGGTCAGGCTTAGGTCAGGCTTAGGTCTGGGAGGCTTGGGAGGCTTGGGAGGCTTGGCAGGTTTGGGTGGTTTGGGAGGTTTGGGGGTGGGCTTCGGGTGTGGGAAGTGGCCAACATGAGGATTATGTGCCTTACAAACCAGTACAGCACCCTTGGCCCTTTGGTCGGTCGGGCGGTCACTCGCGTAAGGTCACACAGAATTACCTGGCAGATATGCACATCCTAGTATAGATGGCTCACAAGATTGGAATTTGCATAATTCCGAAGCCCATTGAGACTTAAACACCTCCAGGAACAAGCCCATTCCCAGGTATCCCCATTGGGGAAACACCCCTACATGTCCATGCTCCCAGACCTCCAAAAGTCGCGCGAACGGTTCACCCACAAAACACAAAGGGCCCCACTCTGCAAGAAGAGTCGTGGTGACGCCCGATTGTAGAGTCCAAAGCAGGCAGGTACTGTGTGGGGGTTGATCCATATTCCCCAAAATGACCAAAGTTACCCTCATCTTTTTGGTGGTCTCCTAATGTGTTTGTGCGGCTACCCCGATGTGGGTGGTTTCAAAGGGAAACCCAAAACGATATATTTTTTGAAGGTGCCTTGTTTGGGGACCCGGTTTTGCTCAAAGGACCAGTCAACGACCGCCCATTTGCGGCGAATTTGACAAATCATTGGCTCAGCTTTGACTAGGTGCCTCGCTGGGCCGTGGGCCTCCAAACTGCGCCACCAGGACCACCGGAGGACCTTGCCATTGATGTGCGTGCGTGCATGCGTGCCCTTTTTTAGGGTACCCGGGTACCCTATTCGGGAACCAGGAGCCCATTTTGAAGGTCCCCCTATTGATTCTGACACAAACCCAGGTTGCAAAGAAAGACTCTGGGCGTCCTTCCCATGGACTCCCCCCAAACCTCATAACCTCTAACTAGATCTCATCGGACCAGCCTCATGATCTTAGACCAGAGTTCCGGATCCAATTGGATCGGCTTCCGGAGCTGGGCGGGGCCTTCGACAATGACATCTCGGTCCGTCCTCCGTGCTTTGCTTTCAATTGGGCAGAAACATCAGAACGCCATCCTGTGGATGGACGAAATCCGATTCGCACCACTTTGAAACCATGGGAAACCATTATTTGTGGGTATTTAGAAGGGAATCATCATTCCAGGCTTTGTTTGGTGGTGCAGGATTTCGTCCATCCACAGTATCTCGAGCCATGTTCAACGAAATCAACAATCGCTTGAACTTCAAGTGGGTCTTCTGAAAGAGACACACGCAAATCCGAGAACGCAACCCTTCATGGCGAAATCTGCATGGCCATGAACCGCAATGTGCCGTTGATCCGTGCTAGCCTCTTTGGCTCGTGCTTTCTGCCCTTTCGGAACATGCCCATCCCAGTTCCTTTTCGCTAGCAGGCACCAGCCATTTTCCTGTTGATGTTCCAAGGGCGGTTCCTTGGTTACCTAAATGGAATGACTGGCATAGCCATGGCCAAACCACATTCAGCACAGCTGCCAGATACACAAGCCAACCCAACATGTATTTGCAGAAACCAAGCAACAGGCCGGGGCTTGCCTTTTGTGTGGAGGTTCGCGGGGCCGGGGTTACCCCATTTACCCTTTAGGGGCCAAATTCCCCAAACCGCCCATCCCAAAGCACAAAGCAAGGCTTATCGGATTACAGGGGATCTGATTACAGGAGCATAACTAACACCCTGGCATGGGCTGGCCCTCCCCAAACAAGAAGCAAACAGCCAGAACACATGAAACAAGAACACCTAGAACGGGGAAACGCCTATCGCAGCCCCAATTCCAGCTCGAGGGGCGGATGATGACTTTGGTCTGGTCTACTGTGAAGGGCTGCATCTGGAGCCGGCCTCAGCCGATGGAAACCATCAGGCTGCTTCAAAACACGCAGGGTGCCCATCACCGCTTTTTCCCGTGTTCACAACCCCAAGTGCTGTCCAAAAAGCAGTCGTTGGGGGGGGGGGGTGCTGGCAGTCATCAGAGCCATTTCCGAGGCAATCCAACTTTTAAAGAAGAGAATACGTGTCCTTATCACTGCAACATGCCATCGGAAAGGGCAACTGGTTTTGAGGTTTGTCCCATGAATCCTGTCAGCTCAGCGGAGCCCGCATATCTCTTAGAAGGCTGCCCAATATGAAATAAATAAATCACCGACATCTGGGAAGTCCTCTTCAGAGGAGCCCTGCTGAATGACGACAGCTTCGAATCCGCAGCCAGCAAAACTGGATTGAGCATATGTAGCAGCGATGGTTGGAGATATGTATGTGCGATGGTTGGCTTCTTTTCTTGATTCCAGATCAATCTTTCTCTGAACTCCTCAGCGGCGCGACGCCATTGGTCACCGGCCGCTTTCTTTGGCTCTTCTCATCGAGGTCAGCTGTACACCCCGCCGGAAAGGACCGATTGCATGGTCATCCCAATTTGGCTGTGGGTCAAAAATAGGTGCCCGACATGGAACCCTGGTACATGGAAACAGGGACTTAAAGCTGCGGTCCCCTTGTGGTTTAATTTTGACCCACACCCAAATGACCATGAGAAACTTTTTGTTGCCATGTGGTGAGAAAGTGCTCTCCTTTGGTGGTTTCCCTGATGGTCATCCCGTGTAAAGGACCATTTGACCCATACCCATTTCTTGAGTTGTGTCCGGTGGTTCTTTCGGAGTCCTGGGAGCAACCCTGCCTTCAGCGCTAGGTCGGCTGTACACCTATAGCTCCATTCACTGGGAGGCGATCTCCTTCGGCCCCAAAATGGAACGAGCGGAAGGCGGAAGGCGCAGGTGGTGTCAAAACGGCAAGCCAAGCATTCTGAACATAAGCCACCACTGTCTACTACTGGGCCGGGACATGTCAACAAGCAACCAATGCTACCAACACCTTTAAGGGTCAAAGCACACGAGGCAGAAGCACAACATGCTGGACTCTTGCAGTACCAGCTCCAACTCAAACAACTTTGGCGGCTCTCCGCAACATGGGAGTTTCTTCAAAGTCGGGCACCCCACGACAAATGTTGGGTTTACTGGCATCATGTCCAGCCCAAGGGGTGTCAGGGGTCCCCCTTTTTCCTGTTGGGCCCAGCAAGTAAAACAACAACAACCCAAATTGAGACTGGGTGGTTTGAAATGGGGGATCTCGTTTTAAACCGTGAGCTCGCTATATAGGCAGAAGGTATGTTCCAATGCAATGGGAGGTTTCTCAAATAATCAAAGGTCCAATGCTTTCTCCTTTTTGGCTCACCTTTGGATATCGAAAGCGGGTCCACCACTTTGAGAAACCTGGAGTCACCCAGGCAGTATGCGCCTCCAAAGAAACACACCCAGGGGGGTTCTCAAAATAGTCTCCTAAAGTGGTGGGTGTCCTGTCTGCTTAAGAAACACTCTGGCTTCAACCCCCAAAAGGGAGGTTGACCCATTGTAACCCCCTAAGGTAAACAATGGCTATATGGGTGCATCTCAAAAAGGCGGGCCTGCCCCCCCAAACCCAGTGGTTTCCCTTGGCTTCCCTTGAACGGCATCCCCAAACGGCCACACACACACACACACCATCTTATTTCCATGGTTGTGGCGCAAATCTGACTACAACGGCTGGTCAAAAATACGTAATTACCCACAACGGGTTGCCCTGGTACATGGAAACAAGCACCACTGGAACCCCGGTCAATGAGAAACTTAAGTCGACTCAAACCAGTGTTTTCCCTTTGGCTGAATTTCGACCCACCCCCCAAATCCCCGAATCCCCAAATCCCCCACCCCCCGGGTCCCTTTGCTTGAATTTCGACCAACACCCCGCGCGGACGACTCGCGGCAACCCGGCGGCCAACCGCTTCGCCTCCGCGAGCTCCGCCAGGATCTGGGCGTGGCAGGGCTCCGGGAGGCACCAGCACCCCAAGCGCCGGCCCCGCAGCTCCGAGACCTTCGCCCGCAAGGGCGACCCGTCCTCTCGAAGCGGAGAAGCCGAGGCACCAACTTGAGTGGTTTTGTTTGAAGGCAAAAGGGAACCTTTAGCTCTTTTCTTTTTCTCTGAGGTGACGACTTTAGGAGACATTCTGGGATCGAAGAGTGGCGTGGACCTCTTGGATTGAGCCAAACGGATGTCGCACATGGAGCCTTTGCTGTGCAGTCAAAGGGACACTACTTTGGGGGGCCTTTATCTTAAGAAACGCCCATGTGCGACGATTTACTTTCACAAGTCAGCAGGACGCATCTCACAAAACGAGGCCGTCCTGCGTGCTACTATTCACCAACTGCACTTGACACAATTGGGAGCCTCGCAGAAACAAACAACTCCTTGGGCTTTGGTCCGCGAGCGCCTTATGAGCTCGTTTCCTGCAGAGCCCTCCACGGGTGTTGAGATGGTCAAACATTTTTTCCCACACAGGCCGCGCTTGGCGCATTGGGGCCATTCATGGCAACACCTCAGTGGGGTATGAAGAGCCTCAACAATCAACAGCTTGGAGCTCAACCATCCGGCCTGGAGGCTTCCCGGTGTGAGGTACCATAAACCCAGGCCACCAGAGCTCTACGTTTGAATGGTTTGGTCTTGCAGTCGTAGGGGTTTTGGCTGTTTTTTGGTGTGCTGCATGTCAATGGCATTGCTAGGGCCTGTCTTAGCAGTGTAAGAGTAGTTTGTCACCTCTGTCAGCATTGTCCTGACCAAAGTTTGGGCTGTGTCTCGCAATGGGGATCGCCTCAAAAGGAGTTGAGATCCAGGCCCAGGTAGAATTCCACCTACAACTCAGCGCTTCCGGTTTCCCCTACACCGAGCAACAAGAGGACTCCACCATTCAAAAAAGCCGTGCAAGCGCGCTACGGCGGCGTCCGCAAAGAAACACAAACAATTCAACACAAACATGTCAAAGCTCTGGCAAAACACATCAGGGTGAAAGTAGATGGCACAACTCTGCTGCTGTTGGTAAGGTGCATGACGGCATGGCGCCATTTTACTTCACCCAAGATGCCACTAATGCGCTGAATCGGTCCTCGGGGTCCTTCAGCGAGCCATCCAGTAAGGCGCATTTGAAACGCTCGCAGGCCTGCTGCCGCGTCAGCTTGCCACCAATAACCTGAGCCCCAAACGGATCTCAGAGAGCTGTTTTGTTCGGTTGAAAGGGAACATGAAAGGGGCCAAACAAAGACTAACTCACTTTACTGGGGTTTGGTTGAAAAGAAACAAGCAGAAATACACCTCAAGATGCAAAATGAGCCATCTCTGGCCGAGTGACAAAGGGGTTCTGCCACTTGGAGCCGGAGTAGTGAAAGACTCGCTTCGAGCCTCGCAGCTCGCGGTCCAAAACCGAAAAACCGGTTGCACGCCGAAAAACCGGCCCAATTTGGGTTCGCAAGGTTGGATCAAAAGCAACCCAAAGTCAGCTTCCCTCCAATTGGTGGTTTGCATGGGTGGAAGGTTTGGGGTGGTTTCCCATCTCACCTCTTCACAACCAGAATTTCAAATGCCCAAACCACCAATCCAAACGAACAACTAAGGGTTACCTGACAAAGAGTTGCCTCCTTTGAGACCTAGAAAACCCAGAGGGTCTTAAGTACCCATATTTACGGCTTTGGGTTTCTTCAAGGGGATTCGTCAATCACAGATTCCTCAAATCCGCAAATATGAGGTACTTGGACCCTCTGGGAAAAGTAATGTCAGCGAATTCAACCATTCAGAAACCCCTCAGCCGCACCTGTCGTGTGGATGAAGATCCTCCCTCGGCGACCCACATACCTCACGCAACGCACAATTCGCGGGTGGAAGCTTGGCACGCACACACACATGTGCATATTGGCTGTGGGTCAAAAATAGGTACCCCAAATGGAACCCTGGTAAGTGGAGACATGGACCAAAAACCTGCGGTCCCCTAATGGTTTAATTTTGACCCATACCCATAAAAATTAAAAAACAGGAGGGGTTACGCGGGTTTTGGTCCATGTTTCCACTTACCAAGGTTCCATGTTGGTACCGTTTTTTTGAGCCACAGCCATATACCGTCATGGTCAAGAAGGATTGTAGGACCGAGATAGTCACCCCCAAAACAAGCTGCATAGATCTAACTTCTGGCCATACATCCAGACTTGTCAAGTTCCGGTAGCGTGGAACCATATTCGGGATGATTTACTGGATAAAGCCAGATCGGAGTGAGTTTATTCGCGATGGAGCCCCGAGAAATGTCCTTGGAGCCAAACATGCGGTTGTATGCAGCTTTGTGTCAACATGTTGGGCGTATGGCCATCGTTTGCCCCACGCTGTATAAGCGTTTTTGCCACCGCCGCTTGCGATGCTCAAGCAAGGGCAAGGGCGGGTGCCATATTTACCTCGTGCTATGTTTACCTTGTGCCATGTTTACCTCGCCTGAATCCAAGCGCAAGTTCCAGAACCAATTGGCATGCGAGGGTGATCCTAGTCCAGCAAAGACATCAGACACGCCAAGAAGGAAGAGATTCAAAGTCTGGCATGGCTTTCGCAGAGCGCAGCAGCAGTCACTCGAGCATGAGAACCATGATGTGACCGATGACTGGTCGCCGATACAGGATCCTTCGAGCAGCCCTGAAATAGTGCACAGGAACGACCCCGTGGAAGAATGCCTGCATAGAGATGAGCAGCGGTGGGTGGCGCAACGAGACGCTGTGCCCTTGCAGCCTTTGAGTGAGCGATTGCAAGCAGTCAGCAAGCCCAAGAACGGAAAGTGGGGCACCTGCAGAGTGCACAACAAATGCATGGTGCCTACTGTCCAATGGGGCGGGAAAAGGCCGGGATCTGTTGTATGCCGGGAAGGAAAGAACTGAGACCGCCAGCGCCAGTGCTGGGCATCTCAACCTTTTTTAGGGGAGCTCACGGACCTGCCAAAGGCAGTCCAGGAAAGGCTGCGGCTAGTGCGCAGCGACATTTCTTGGCAAGTGCAGCATGGCAAGGCCAGCGCAAAGCATTAAGCAGTCGTGCGTGAAACAAGCAGCGGCATTCCTTGTTTTTTTGCTTCTTGTCCAGACTTGTGTCTCTTGGCTTTTCAGGCTCAGTCTTTCATTCCCGTAGCAATGAAGGGCCGTGTGAGGCCGCCTAGAGAGAGATATGCCAGCGGAAGGTTAAAGCCAACCAGCAGAAGCCTGGCAACAAAGTCTGGCACCAACAGGAAGATTCATGTGGCCGGTCTCAGCTACGGCGGCAGCAAGAGTGCAAGCAGGCAAGCGTCTCAAAAGAAAGGTCGCAGAGGCCTTCGGGAAGTGAAGCAAAAATCATACCCAGAGATCTGCGCCTTATCAGAAGCGAAGTGCGTGGCGCTCCTGAAAAAGCACAAAGTCCTCGGCAGCAAAGCCCACAGAAAATGTTACACGTGCGGTGCAGGCATGAAGCGCACAAAGGAGCCCGGCACCCTGCGCTGCAGCGGCAGCTCTGCCGATTGCTCAGCCGGGCGGCCTCGAGACTCAGCCAAGTAACAGTACTGGATTCTTTTTTGGTTGCTTTTGTCCTCTTTTCACGGAGCGAGACTTGAAAACTGTTTGACATTGCCTGCAGCATGGCAAGGCTTACATCACCCTGAGTACCAGCTTGCTAGTGACTTGTCTGCTGGCTATTCTGTCAGGAGGCACTCCTCGGCAAAGACAGGCACTGCGGTTCACTCTGGACGCCTTTTACTTGCAGTACACAGGCAAAGCAAGAAAGCAGCGCTGATGCCTTTGCAGGAGAAGACGACTGCGAAATCGGCCCCAGGCCCACCGGAGACAAAGTCAGAATGCATGCAACACATAGCTCGCCTGGCCAACGCCTCCATGCACGTGATTGGAAGCGACAGCAGCACAGGTCTTCGAGGATGTTATTCAGATCTAGGCCTTCAAGCTGCTTGCGCGCGCCATTCGCTCAGCGAGTGGATGCCCACAGCAAAACTCAACCGAAAGCACATCCCCAAGGCCGCCTTGAGAGTTATGAGCATGGCATCCCAAGTCAAGGGCACCCTTAGACGGCTAGGCAAGTACGGAAAATTCCAATCTGACAGGGGCGACCTGCACATCGCCCCACTTTCGGCCAAGTACTTGGCCGACCGCCCTGGTTTCTTGTCGGTTCTCACAGCCTTGAAGTGCTACCGAGAGCATGTGCAAGACAGAATTGCTTCCGAAATGCCTTCAAAGATCAAGAGTGGCTTATGCCGCTGGACGTGGAGACCTGAGTCGCTGAAAGGTGCAAGGCCGTGAAGGGGCGTGGGCTTTTGTTTCGGGGTCACACGGGTTCACTTGTTTCCGGGTTCCCTTGAACGTGCACGCTACCATTTGGCCTCACACGGATTCGCTTGTTTCCGGGTTCCCTTGAACGTGCACGCTACCATTTGGCCTCACACGGGTTCACTTGTTTCCGGGTTCCCTTGAACGTGCACGCTACCATTTCGCCTCACACGGGTTCACTTGTTTCCGGGTTCCCTTGAACGTGCACGCTACCATTTGGCCTCGCACGGCCTCACACGGGTTCACTTGTTTCCGGGTTCCCTTGAACGTGCACGCTACCATTTGGCCTCACACGGCCTCACACGGGTTCACTTGTTTCCGGGTTCCCTTGAACGTGCACGCTACCATTTGGCCTCACACGGGTTCGCTTGTTTCCGGGTTCCCTTGAACGTGCACGCTACCATTTGGCCTCACACGGGTTCATTTGTTTCCGGGTGCACTTGTGTCCACGAGAGCGCCCATTGAAAACGTGGGGCAAACGATGGCCGTAGGGCCAACATGTTGTTGAACAAATACGGACTGTGTACAGCCAACGCAAAGAACCAAATAAAGGAGTAATGCCAAAGGAGGCTGCGCCATGGCCCTACGAATTTCCGGTGGAGATTTATAGCCACCAAACACCTTGAGTGGTATATGCGAGCGTCTCTAAATTTAGGCACCCCAATATGTTTTTTCTTTTGAATTCCATTCAAAACCATCCCCAAAGAAAAGGTTGCCAATGGTCGCCTTAGTTTGAGACCCCTTTCTCAAAAATCCACAACAACTCATGGCCCTGGCCGAAAAGGCGAGGCTCAGGTTCTTCTCCTCCCGAAGCCACTCCTCCAGGTTCGCATAGCCGGCCTCTCTGAGACTCGCCACCTGCGAGCGGCACCCGGCTTTCGGCTCTTTTCACCCAGGAGGGTGCCGAACTTGTTGGGGGACGTGGGGGTCAAAGTACCCATCTCTCAAAGATCTCAAAGGGCACTTGGGCCTTGAGGCTGCTTGGGCCTTGAGGGTGCTTGGATCTCTGTCCGGAACTATGGGGTGTTGAGGGAGCTTCAAAGTTCGAACCTGAGGTGTTTTTTTCTTGCAAGCGACGGAACTGAAGAAGCTGCTCGCGACCAAAAGCCTTGGAAGCTTATCTATCCGCTAATACAAAACACAAATCCATTTGTCCACCTGACTCCAGAAACACAAGGAACAAACTGCTTGGCTTAAAGAAGTTGGCTGTACAGCGAAAAGCGTCTTGCGATCCACGCCTTCACGCAAACCGCCTTCGTCTTTGCACCCGCGCGGGATCTCGCAGCAGGGCGCTTCATGGCTGCCGACAGTGCTTTAGTCGGCTGATTGATGAACTGATGGTGTGGTGTCAGTCTGTTCAGGGAGATAGCGGTTGCTCTGTCAAAATTCAAGCTTTCAGTCCTTGGTCAGGTGGTCAAATCAAACCAGAATTGCACTCCCAAGCAAGATATTTTTTTGGAGGGGGTGCTTCCTCGAGTGCGTGGTCTGGCTCGTGCTCTGCATTCTTGGCAAGTCTTCGTACGACTACTGCGAAGAGCCAAGAGCTTTGACGGTCACGCTAATACAAAGATCACGACATGTACTGTATATACTCCTCAACCAAGACAAACAACCAGCAAAAGTCACTCAACATCCATCTTTGCACTTGGACCAAAGGGACCACTCCTTCAAGGCAAAGCTGAGTCTCCAGCGAACAGAGGGGGATCGCAGCATGTCCAGCACCTCCCATGTGTTTCGGCCGCTGCCCGTAGGTTCCCTTCTTGGGTATAACCAAAAGGACAGCTACCATTTTGAAATATTTTAGGACTTCCCTAATTTTGGCACAATTTGAGACTTGCCCCGAAGCACATGAAAAGGTCTTGTTTTGTTTCCACTTCCAAAAATGTATCATTCGCATTTGCGAGGATACAGTGTAAGGTGCGGAACCGGCACTTGGCTGTCAACTGCGGGCGGGTTCCCTGGTCGTTTCTCGACTCAGCGGGCGCAGCTCGAATATGGACGAGAGCCGGGGACATGAAAGCACCAACTGCTCGGCGAGTTTGCCCAAACACATCCGAAACATCTCTCGTCTCAGCCTCCTTAAAGGGGATCTGCAAAAGAAAGAAACGCTAGAATCTAGGCGGGAATTAGGACCCCAGCAAAAAAATAGTTGTTTGCCTGGTTAGTGGAAAACACAGGGACCCCAAAAAAGCCAAGAAGCAACAAAACAAGAAGGGGAGCAAATTCTGGGGAAGGAATATGGTCGGAAGGCCGAAATCCTTGACCCACGCCAGCTCAGCAAGCTCTCTTATATCCAAGAGACCCGTAGCACTTCATGTGCAATCGCTACTCGCAGTTCTTGCTGGCAACCCTCTGCGCATCCAACACGACACGGTTGATTCCGCACTGAGTATGGTGATTACATGCAGTCACCCAGTTTTCCCAGTTACCCATTGAAGAATTAGATCCCGGTTGTTGGGGTTTGCCATGCTTGGTCGGAAGCCCACCAAGCAAGACCAGGGCTCCCTATGTTTCTAAACAAAATAAAAACACCCTTTCTTCCATTTGCTTACCCCCACTGCAAGTTAAAATAACAATATCACCAGTAGTGGTAGATTCCCTATGAAGCCTCAAGGGAAAATAACAACGTATTCTTAAGCAAAATGGAAGCTGTCAGGGGTAACATAGGGAACCCTGAACGGCAAACTGAGGGAGGGACTCATTTCCGCGCTGGTTTTCCCTCGGGTCATTTCCGCGCCTCTCCCAGGGTCAGCAGCAGCTCGGTAAGTGGGCCCAAGCCCACTCCGAAGCGGTTGTCCGAGAGGATGATGTGCACATACAGCCCCTTCCTCGGGGTGAAGAAGAAGCAGCGCAGCAGCGCTGGTGCCAGTCGACAAGAGAGTGTTTGTCTTGCTTCCTGGGCAAGATGTCGTCTTTTTGGTTGGCTTAACCACTTTTTTGGCTGGGTCGTGGCTACTTAGAGTCAACTTGTTACCACCAACCAGCATTCTGAGAAAGGGTTTGGATAAGGTTTTTGCGGATCCATGCCCTGTAGGATACCAAAAGAGTACTCAAACAAGGATCAACTGGGGAAAAATATAACAAGCAATCCACAAATCAAGCACCTAAACCGGTTTTGGAAGAATGAGATCCAAACTCGCTAAAGGTTTGTCAACACATTTACGGGTTTCAGATCCAACCAAATAGCATCCACTCAAGCGGCACTCCGTACCGAGTCTTTTTCCCAGCAGATCTCAACTGAGCCTGCCGCCTGCGGCGCGGGGATTGTTGTCCCCCTTCCACAAAAATGAGATCAATGCTGATGCCTGAAAGCCAAGAAAGAGCGGCAAACCACGTTGGGCAAAATGAGCCAATACCACAGATGAAGGCAAAGAGTTGTTGAAGTTTGTCTGCGCCAAAGAAGTCGTGTGGATCATCTGCGTACCGCAAGCGCACCGTTTTGCCAGCATGTTGCCGGCTTGGTGGCACAACACCTTCCACAGCTGACTCCCATTCACTCGACAACTAAAAAGTGTGGTTTGATAAGATCCCTTTCAGAGTACACGACATGCCTTCAAGGGTCACCATCTTCTGCTCACGTGCTGGGGAAGATGCACAGCTATGTTACACGCCTTTGCTTGAAAACCAAACGCGCGAATGTGCAAGCAAGTCAAGAAAACTCACAAAAGGACATCAAGCGTGAGCCCGAACTAGATAGTATTGACTCAGGAATGATGAACGCACCCCTTCTACAACATATTGTCTCTGAATGAAATGCTAAGTGAGCATCAATCGTCTTCACATATCGGATGGTTGCCCTCGGCCCGAGAGGGCAACTCTTGATTGCTCCACCAACAAGTGGGGCTTGCTGTGAACTTCAACGGCAACATCACAAGGCACGCTCGCACATTGCGCAATTCCTACAAAGGAAGACGGGACTCCGAACCGCTTCAAGTGCTTCCAGTAGCTTGCGGTCAGCAACCCACTGGTTGAAACTCGCGCTCCTTCAGATGCCAAGTCCCTTAGAATAAGCTAGGAGACTGTGCAAATCAAACTGCCCGAAAGGAAGTAACAGGTGATCACCATATCAGTGGATGTCAAACCGATCCCGCGCGGAGGTGTACAAAGAGCAGCTTGGTTCCCATCTTGAATTATCTCCCTGTTTGGTCGTTTTTAGTAATTAAGATGATCATGCATCAGGGAGGCACTACTTTGCAGTCAACGTGAACTAAGTCCTCCTGTTTTTGGGGAATGGATTCATTTGGAGGTTTCCTCCAATGCATATGCCGGTCTGTATTAATCCCAACTCTGTTTGCTTTTAAACAAAGGGCTGTGGTGAAACGGTTCCGGAGCTAGCCGCCCGCCAAGATAAAGCCACGGCACTTCCTTAAGAAGCGGAAACCCTCCGCATGTCGCGGGCGAACAAACTGCGGCCCAGCGCGGATTGCGCTAGACCGGTGATGATGAGAATCTTCATCTTCCTGCGGAAAAAACGAAAACATAAAAAGATCTGTCTTTCAGTTCCCGAAGTAAGATATCAAAATATTCAGATATATTTGGGCCTAAAACAAATTATATATGGGTGTGCCCTACGAGGTGTTTGGGTTCCGGGCTACAACATCAGCAGAAAGTCATGACCATAGGAGCATGCTGTTTTTAATGTACATTCTGTGGCCCCTCATCATATACCAGGAGAACTTGCACAAGTTGCTATTTTTCCCCTAACCTAAATGAAGGTTGGCCCGAAAAGGACCTTCATGGCCGAACCAAGGGAACTCACCTTCGGGCCAAGCGTGTTGCTCAAACAAACAAGGTAATGCAAGGACCCCCAAAGACCACACAGATCGAATTCTTTGACCAGCTCTTCTCAATGTAATCAACAAGTGTGAAGGCTCGTCCTGGATAAGATTGGTGTTTTGGATGCATCTGAAACAATAACCATCTGGGACAAGAATTCAAGAATCACAGAGCAAAACCAGCACGAATAAGTTCACTGCAGAATCACACACGCAGCGCTTTGATCTGGTTGCAATTGGGTCAGTCATAAGTGCAAAAGTCATCAACCCCTCCCCCCCCCCACAATCCACGCGAGCCTGACAATGTATACTATATATATATATGCATCCATTACCTGAACCCTGTCTATCTGATGTTGTAAGGTACATGATCTTTACTCTGACCTTTATAGATAGAACACCAAGACTGTATATTTTGACAGACCTTCTGCCATCAACTGGCCCTGCCACGCCAAAGCGCTAGCCCCCCGCCCCCCCTCGGTGCTTTGTATCCACGTCGTAGACCTCTGAGGGGGGATCCAGGTGAGGCGGCGGCGGAGGCCAGTGCTCCTGAGATCCATCATCGATCAAACACCAAAACAAACAGGAACCATGGGAACAAAAGACGCAGCCGCGGTTTTTGGTAGTTTGCTTTTTTAAAACAAAACCAATGTGTGTAAGAGAACAAGGGCGCCACTGCAGGTCTCGGAAGTTCTTTCGATGCGGGTGCCTTTGTAACTATACCTGGATAGCTTGGATTGCTCTTAGGTTCAACCCCCTTGCCTGACGCAATGGTACCGGTCACGAAACTGGGGTTTCATAGCCAACCCTTCGCCCAGACATGGAAGCCCCTCTTTTCCACCCCATACGCTGCTGGGGTGCTGGAGGGCTATGCCATGGTCTGGCAGTCATCCCTTTGGGGCGGGCATCGCTCTTGGAGTGGCCCGGTCGCTTTACGGCGTTTTATGGAAATCTTTTTTGGATGGGCCAAGTAAGTGAGCGTAGCTAGCTGAAAATGCCGGAGAACAGTACTAGATAGACGGTCGGTTTGAAGTTAACTAACATCAAGTACACATAAGTTACTCAAGCGCGCCACAAGCAAGCTATTTCAGGGTTCACATACAAGTTAGTTGAGGAGAACTTAGGCAACTTATGCAGGTTTAGAGGATGAAGATATATACGTGAACTTACGGGGAACTTACGAACGCCGTGACCTTTTCTACTTTTTTAAATCCGTGGCCGCGTGGCGGTTCTGTATGGAAAAAAGATGAAGCACACAGACTGTGTCAAGAGGTGATACATATCCGAGCATGTGAGTCGAAGTCGCCGTTCGTCAGCTTTTCCCGGTTGCCTGTCCATCGCAGGGTTGGCCCCAAAGTAAGCCTTGGTGAGAAGCTTGGGCCGACGTTTGGCCGATGTCTAGGCCGAGCAGGCCTATATGACAACATGTAGGTCGACATCGAGGGAACCATGCAACGGCCGACCGCGGCCGATATTGGCCGACACAAGGCCGACATTGCATGTGCACTCTTTCTAGCTCATGTTTTTCCCCCCCCCCCCCTCGCCCTGTAGCATTTCTGCTCTCTCAGTTTGTAGTTCCTGCCCCGCCACGGCTTCGCGGTGTGCAGTTGGCAAGCGGGTCTCTGCTTTTTGCAATACTTGGTTCTACCTTTGCTGCCCGTGAGTGTGTGGCCTTCCGCCAAAAACAAGGGACGGGCGGTGAACTTACGGGGAACTTATAAGTCGACCGCTAAGTCCCCTAAGTTAACTTACAAGCAGTCATGTCCAACTAACATATAACTTCCACAACCAACTTATCTGGTGTATTTGGTAGGGGCTTGGCGAGGAACATCTGATATCAGCGAGGGGTAAGTATTGTTCGGGGCTTTGTTCGTAGTATTGTTCGGGGTATCGTTCGGATATGATTTTATTTTGCGCATCGACGAAGCACGTCTGCAGTTTTTCCACTCGATGCATGGAGTTTTCCCCCCCCCCCCCCCCGTTTCGGGGGCCTATCAATCATTTTACACAGTTTTCGCGCACTGCTGCGAAACGTAATTCAGCCATTATCAACGCTTTTCTGCGGAAATACGTGCTTGCACATATATACATCCAGGGTCATCCAACGCTACCTAAAATTGTGCTACGAAATATTTCTGCCCCGGCCACAACGTCCACAGAAAAAGTGCTCGTTTGGAAAAAAAATGCTCGAGGGATCGAATGAGTCGACCGGACGAGTGTCGAATTCGTACCTTTTTTGGAATTTGCGCCCTTTTGCACTTTTTTGCGCAAATTTGCGCCCTTTTTGCGCTTATTTGGCGCTCGTTTGCGCGTTTTGCGCTCGTTTTGGAAAACCAACACCTGCTGTCTTGATGGAACAATGTGGCCGAGCAAAATTAATGCTCGAATCGGAAAAATACGCTCGCAAGCAAAAGAAGGTAGAAAAGTGCTACTATTTTCCCATTTATGTATCGAACAGGGGGGGAGGCAGAAATAAAAGTAGCGATGGATGATCCAGGATATATATATGTTCACGTATTTATGCTTCATATGGCGGTTGGTTGAAAATCCTTGTTCCCGGTTCCCGCAAACGCCATCTTCGCGGAAAAGAACAAAAACATAACTTTCACGAGCGCGGGACTATCTTTACAACATTCAACACACAAGTAGTACGCAAAGGACACTTCTGGAATCCTGGGCTCGAAAGCCGTAACTTTTCAGTACGAAGGTAGTGCACGAAGTAAGCTTCTGCAGCCCAGCTCGAAAGCCGAAACTGTTCACTTCCAAAGTAGCACGCAGAGAGCACTTCCGCAGCTCCAGCCCGCATTCCGTGCCGCAGCATCGGTTTCCCTCAAACAAAGGGCACCCGTTTTGTTGGTTAAAAGGACACCCATTCCAAAATAGAAAGACAAAGGTGCAAGGCAGGGACAGCCTTTTGATGCAACAGAGCCGCCGACCCGCCCCTCTCTCGTCCCCATGGGCTCCTTCTGCATAGGGCCGAGGGCTTGAACCTGTAGGCGCCACTGCTGCCAGAGCCCGTTCAGCCGCTTCCGCTCGTGTGCGAACTTGTTGTTGGACTCCTGCCATTCTGCGCCCATGGATAGACAAAATCCTGCACCAGTTCAGTGGTGTGACAGAAGTGGGCCAGCTGCCCGTACGCGCCTTCCAGCGATCTAGGGACTGGAAGAAGATGGTCCGCGCCACGCTGCGCCGGGTGTCTATGTCCAGGCGGTAGTGGTCCTGGACCAGAACATGTAGAATCTACTCTGATCCAGAGCCAGCAAGGAAAGCCATTGCAGCCTGATATTTGACTGTTAGTGAGGGGCCACTACGACCATTGCATAGCAATACCTCTAAATCGATATTGGATACAAGTAATCGTATACATGTACGAGTGGTACATCAAGGGCATAACCAGGGTCCCAGCAGACGGGTACATGAAGGGCATATCAAGCACACACACACAAAGGGTATATACACATTTCCTCGGTAGGTTCGCTGGGTTGGGTTGCCATCTTCAGGCTGACAGGTCCGAACAAAATCCCAAAAATATGGCCATAGAAAAAAAAGGCACCCCTTCTTTAGACCGATAATGGGCGCTGGGGTCGAAGAAGAAACCTGATAGCCGCACTGGAAACCAAAGACTATGGTGTGATCCGGAACTAGAGTGTGCCTCTGTGTGGTATCCTCTTTAAACGGTGGCAAGGTGCAACGGGAGCCCCAGCTTTCTGCGTGGACTGTCGCGCCAGTTCCTGACGTGTTGAGCTTGCTTCTTTGATTGGACTCCATGATTCGGCAGATTCTGCTAACGCAGAGTCTTGGCTGGTTCGAAAGGAACTCACAGTTTCTTGAGTAGACGAAACTTCTGGGTGAATTATCATTTTTCACCAATCTGAAATAAGGTGGTTGGGGGGCTACTCCCCACATAAACCACCATTTGGGGTGAGGTCGTGTGAGGTCGTTATAATTCACCCAGCAGCTTGACATTTCCAAAGGCCTCTTGACCGGACAGTTCTTTGCCCCAGCCTGTGGACCAGTGCCTTCAACCTTCCGTGCAGTCTCAAACGGCAAGGCAAACACATACGCGCAGCAAGGTTCCATACAGGCCCCTTCAAATGCCTCAACTCAGGCTTCTCCCAAAACCTTCAAGACAACCAACCCCCATTGGAGAAAGCCAATGTCGCGAGAAGCAACCGCACGAGATCCGCCAGTCCAGGACGTTGTTTGCCACGGCCCAAGCCTGGCGGGTGGGACGGGGGCTTTCACAAACCCCCAGCAGAAGCCGGCTGGAACGCTTTCTCAGTGCGATAACTGTCAGCTCATAGGTACGGAGCAGGTGCCCCCCTTGTGACGTTCCCAAACAGAGCGCAACCTGATAAGTACGAGTACATGGTTGCTGCAAGCATGCCTGCAAGCTGCAGGGTATGGCTTAACAGGCTCGACGCCTCCCCGGACCCGAGTTTTAACATGTAGCTTCTTTAAACCTATGCCCCTGTCAAATGTTTACTGTAGCCGCTAGCCTTTGCGCGTTCACAGAATTTCCAAAGGTATGACTCAACCTTGTCAAAAGGCGTCCGAAAGGTGCTTTCAGGGTTGATTGCCAGGATCAAAGGCTATTGTGACCAAAACAATCCCTAGCATAATTCCTTTAGTATTATCATTCAAGACTCAAGTTGGTTTAGAACAAGCACCTCATTTACGCCACCACCCCCATTCCAATGAGTTGGGTAAAAGCAAATGGCATAATTCCCCCCTGTTTTGGTTTAGTGCCCTCTACTTACTCTGGGAATTGTGACATTCACTTTCACCCTGCGATGTCATAAGAGTTCTTATCAAACGACGCAAAACCCCACCTAGCTTTGTATGAACATCCAATGCATATGTTTGTATATATATATATAATGTATATGTATATATATATATATTTCAATATTTCAACAACAAAAACCAGAAACGACCCCCCCCCCCCCAATTTTCCATCACCCGCTCGATCGCATCCGCTGGATCGACTCCCTCGCAGCAGCAACAACTGCGCCCGCTCGAGCCGCGCCTGCTGCTGCTGCCTGCCCGCGGCGAGGCTCGGGATGGCCTCTCCGAACTCCGAGAAGATCACCTGGCGGTCCACCAGCCTCGGGGCTCGATTCGCGATATCCGAGCGGCGATCGAAGCCGAAAGGGGGGGTAAAACCAAAGTGGGGCCAGGGGAGCTGAGCATAGGTGTCCTTTGAGGGGAAAATCGATGGCCCTAGCTGATTTAAAAAAAACGGTAAACCAGGGCCATCTATTTGTTGTTCCCAAAACAACCAAAAAGGACACCTCGGGATCTGGGCCTTTCCCTGCCACCAACATGTGAACCGAAGGCCACACATGGGGCCGCTTTTTTGGGTGGCTGGGCCTGAAAGGGGTAAAGATCTCCGGCGACAAATTGCGGAAAGCTCTGGAGGATCTACTGGTGGAAAACAGTGATCATTTCATTCTTGTCCGAAACCAAAGGTTCAAACATCACCAAGACGCCCATGCCGGCCCGGTGTTCATCGGAATAAAAACCCAAATGTGCAATTGATCCATGCAAAAGACCTTCCGCCCCCACAACAAAAACATATTAATATGCATTACGTAGAGGACGTTCCTTTTGGGGGGGACCTACCTGACGGGCTTGTCTTTTTTTGGGGGGGCAAAATGACAAGTGACGGGTCTCAAAGCGATTGTCTGCAGCGTGACGTGGCGCAGGCGTGGGCCATCCAATCGCCAGCTTTGCGGAGCGCGATCAAAGAGCAACTTTCTCCTTTAAAAAAAACACAGATCTTCCAGGACTCGCCCCCCCCCTGTCAGGTTCCATGTTAATTGGCAGTGCACTTGCAAGCTTTGATTCTTCGCAGTTGGCAGGAGTCAAAGATTTTTCTCCCATTGATCCGCCCCGGGCACATAACCCTTAGAAAGAGAGGCTCAACTGATGAATCACATGCTTCGCTCCCGGGTCCCGGGTCGCCTCTTGGGGCCCCGGGCCGATCTGCACGCATGGCGCCACGGCGCCGGCGGGCTGCGGGCTCCTCCCTCACCCGCGCCTTGCCAGAGGAGACAGCGACATCAATCCTCATCACCAATCCTCATCCTCATCACCATCCTCATCCTTGTCTTCATCCGAATCCTCATCACAATCCTCATCCTCATCCTCATCACCATCCTCATCCTTATATTGATCCTTATCCTCATCCTTATCCTCATATCCTTATCCTCATCACCATGCCCATCTTTATCTTCATCCGACTTCTCGTCAGAATCCTCATCCTCATCCTCATCCTCATCACCATCCTTATCTTCATCCGAATCCTGGTCCCAATCCTCATCCTTATCACCACCCTCATCCTTCTCTTCATCCGAATCTTCATCACAATCCTCATCCTCATCCTCATCACCATCCTCATCCTCATCCGAATCCTGATCCCAATCCTCATCCTCAACACCATCCTCATGCTTATCTTCATCCGAATCCTTGTCACAATCCTCATCCTCATCCTCATCACCCTCCTCAACACCATGCTCATCCTGCTCAAATCCTTATCCTCATCACCATCCTCATTCTCATCCTAGTTCGCATCGTCATCCTCATCCTCATCCTCATCCCCATCGCAATCCTCATGCTCATCACCATCACAATCCTCAGCTTCCTCCCATCCTCATCACCAATTTCATCCTCATCACCCTCACAATCCTCATCCTCACCACTTTCACAATCCTCAGCCGCATCCTCACCGTGGTCATCATTATCCCCTTTATCCTCAGCCACATCTTCATCATCATCTCCATCAGCAGCAGCAGCATCACCATCATCACCACCACCATCACCACCACCATCAGCACCACCACCATTATCATCATCATCATCATCATCATCATCAGGGTATGTGTCAACATAGGGGAACCCCCATGGTTGTTTTCCCGTTGATTTCCTCAAAAAACACACACACACACACACGCCCATCATCGAGTGACCTTTCGGAGTAAATGCGAATATACCATGACATGCCTCTGTGATGTAAAGCTGGACTTTGTACATGAAGAAACACAATGCAAATGTGAAATAGTGCACTATTGGAGCAGGCTCTCATGGCACACGCACGACTGCGGCAAATGCACAAAATATCAAGCTAGCCGGATTGGAATCATGGCAATCTGAAGTAAGGCATGCTGAGGCAACTGCAAGGGCGCATTTCCACAGTCACGCTTGAATTGACGCCGCATGGTGCAATTACATGAACATGTTGGTCACCTTGGCTGTTCCAAGAGATAGCCTACAGTCATGGGATATTAGCGCTGTCCCCATCAGGAAAGACCAGGGTCCCCCACCAACCCTGGTCATAGTGAAGCTTTAGCCACAAAACAACACGTCCAAAGCTGTTAACACATGGCCATGGGTCAAAATCCAAATCGTACCCCCAGTGAACATCCCAATCCAACCACTAAAACAGGTTCTATCCTGGGTGGTGAATTCACCTCCCAACCAAAATGGGCTCCAAAACGGTCTAACGACCAGCCACATGACACCTATGACACCTATGACACCTGAGGACATCGCTAGGGCCTCTGTCCATGCCGCATCTCTGGCCCCGCCTTGGCACTCTGTCTCTGCTTCTCCGCAAGGCCTCTGAGTCCTCTTCAGGTTGGCTCAAAGCCCCCGGGGCCCAAAGCTACCCACAGCTGGGACCTTTCACTGAGCCATGGCGGTGGTTAGGCTTCCACTAAGCCATGGCGGTGGATATGGCTGGTTATCAAAACCCGTGTTGGATTCCCATTTCGGTTGGGATTGGGGAGTTCACACATTAGTGAACCTATTTTGGTGGTTGGGTTGAATCGGATGTTCACTGATTTGGCTTGGGAGTTTGACCCATGGGCATATTAGATTCTGGGGAGGGAAAGCAAATAAGATATACAGCCACGAACAAAAAAACACACCATACGGAGTATATATATATATGTATCCTTAGATCCAAGGCTGGGGTAGATATCCTTAGATCCAAGGCTGGGGTAGGAGAACCTCTAGGAAGCTTGGGTTTCCCGGGGCAAACCATTGCTTGACTTATCTCAGACCATGCTGTGGCGAAGCGCCCGGGAAGATCTTGCTGCGTCATGCAGCGAGCTTCATGGCCAGAGCGACGATTTTGCCAGGTGCAAGCACAGATCGCGAAAAACGCCGCCAGCTCTAAGCAGCTTCACAAATACAGATCGGCCTTCGCTGGACTGGGCAATGGAATCTTCTCTCTGCACCGCTTTTCAGCCGGAAACCCAGACTAATACACCTGGAGTTGTCCTAAATCCGGGATCCATTTGTGTCCTCTTTCCACAGTTTGTATTTTTGGTTCTTCTGCCAAACAAGACAACAAACACAAAAGAAAACGCCATGGGACCTGGCCCCAGGCCGCTCCCGAAGCCGGAAGCGAAGCGAAGCGCGTCCTCTCACCGTCCTCTCCTTTGCCAGCTCTTGCAGCACTCGCACGCGACCCTCCAAGTCCTCAGCCGGATGTTCATGACCTGCCCTCTACAAGTTTCACTCAGCCGGTGGGTTTCCAAAAACACACAAATAAAGTGGGGCTCCCCAAAACAAAACAAAAAGTGGGTCCACAAAAACAAAAGCAAAAAGTGAACCCACACATGACAGTTTTATGGGATTTCCCAAGAAGTTAAAGTCTAAAGATCCAATAGCCATCAAAACGAGGCGAACCCTTTGTCACAACGAGTTGATTGAGCAACCGCAGTGGGAAGAGTCCCCCAGAACAGGGCATGCCACGCTACAAACATGCAGCCGCTGACTTCAAGCACCATGCCCGACACGTGTACATTGATGATGCAACACAGTGATGATCAATCCATTGAACGACTGGCCTAAATGACACGGGCCAAGGAGACAAACAGCGCAAGACCAAACGAGCTCTTTTCTTGGGATGCTGGCCACATGCGCAATCCAAGGTCCAACAAAGTTTTCCGTGATCTTTTGACACCCGGATCTCGGACCGTCGTTTTTTTTTCCCTTTTCCGGCCCTCGGATCGAGCGCACGCTCGAGCGCCTTGCCAAGAGGCCCATGCCTGGCGGTGCTGGGCGACTTTCTTCCTGGTGTAGCCTTTTGGCAGGTGAGCCTTCAGCTTCTCACCTGCGACGTGGCTCGAGTCGATCACCGTGTTTTGGTTGCGGTGGTTTTTTGGCTTTGAGGCAAGATCCTACCCTCCCACCGACTAACATGGAAGTGCACAGACCCCGGTGGAAAGACTACTGTGAAGTTCACAGTGAAGGGGAGGAATCAGCTCCTGAATTAATTCCAGCGAAGGTTGCAATTGACAGAAAAGAACCAACTCCAGAGGTACACCCAATGAAGAGCAGGCTTTCAAGGAGTCCGCAAGGGGATTGACTCCTGGCTTAATCTGTTTCTAGTCCTCCTTTCATTATTTTTGGACGTGATTTCAACAATAACAATGGCTGAAATCATGGTTGAAGAATCTGGACTTGACACGAACGTTCTAGAGTACAGGGAAATGGTGAAGGGCTCTTTTCCTCTTGGAAAGGGGATTTGTGCACTTCCATGTTGGGTGGGAGGGTAGTTTCAAGGGAATTTTGGACCCTCCAAAAACACACACCCAATATATTGTTGGGTCTCAATGGGAAATCCAGAGGTGTGAACCAATGCATCCCTGAGAAACTCTGTTTGGGACTGGCTCATAGGGGTGATTCCCTCATTCATTGCTGAGAATCAATAACATGTGGGTCTCTTTTTGAGGGTACCCTTGTTTGGCGGGTAGAGAGGGAAAAGAAGAAGTATGTGTGTGTATATATATATGTTTTGAGGGGTCCCCTAAAACCGAGCCACCATCTCATTTCGCCCAGCGTCCCAGGAGCTGCGTCTCCAGCTCCCAGAGCGTCGGCAGGTAGATGAAGCTCTGCAAGTTCACGCGGAAGCGCTGGGCTGCGCGCACCGCTTTCTGCCTGGTCGCGTCGCACGCGTCGCACGCACGCGTCGCACGCACGCGGAAAGCACGCGGAAAGCACGCGGCGCGCGGAAAGCACGCGGCGGAGCCTGGGGCAAAAGACGACGAAACCAAGGAAGACCATGGGATGATATGGGGGGCGTGCCCTCTATTTTTTTTTGTTTTTTATATTTGAGTTCCGTTTCAAGGGAAAAAAGGGGCTGGTTGGTGTTTAACACATTATGCAAAACCCTACTGAGGAGGGGATGGAAGGAAAGGAGAGAGACCTGAGGGCCGGAAACGGGTGTTTTAGCGGTATCTAAAGGAGCTGAATCGTGGGAAATTGTGCAAAGTAAAACCATGCGGACTTGTTTGGGTCATCGCTGCGTTGGTCGACAAAAGCATGTCTAAACACCAAGCAAACCTCGCGTGAAATCAACCCGTTCAATTCACTGCGTAAGACCTGGCAGGCGGGGTTTGTCGTACAGGGCCTTGAAGAAAGATATGGAAGACGAGGAGTGCATTCCACGACCCCATTCCAGGTATTAAATGCCGTGACATGATCTCAAATCAAGCTCAGGAAAGCCATGGCGCGAAACCAATTCTGCATGCGCTCTCACCTTGTGCCTGCCTGGGTTCAACAGGGCCGTGGTTGAACTCATGGTGCTAGGCTCTGAGGACTCCACACTTCACGTGTCCAAGCCCGTGCTGAGGCTGCCACAAGAGGCGCACGTTGGCAAGGTACACGCCCACCCGGGCCCGGAAGTGCATCCCGCGCCAGGCGCCGTCGATGAACTGCTTGATCGCTTGGGCGCTCCGGGTCAACCGGCTCCTGTACGAGTCACGAGGCTTCGTTGAGCCCAAGACACTTCAGAGGCAGCACCCAGCGGCCCCAAAATCGCCACGGCACCTTGTGGTCCTTGACTTTAAAGGACACCCCTCGCCAGAAGAAGGGGCAAAAGGCACGTTGAAGTGTTGGCGGGAGATGCCCGAACACCTGTCCGAGCTCTGCAAGCTACAGGGTATTGCTGGGGACCGCCAAGTGAAATACCGTGTTGACATCCAAGAAACTCCGCGGTTCTCGCGTGAACAAAAGAGGTCGCTCCACACATGTTACTCAAGGCAACACATGTCCACTCATGACACCTTGTCTATTAGACAACCAACTCATTTTGTTGAACCAAGAAACATGTGTCGCAAAGCGGGCAAAGCTCACCAAGTCCAAGCCCAGGAAAGCGTTTCCGTCCACCGAAGGCATGGTTGCGGAAAATGTTGCCATTTCTGTGAGATCAAAGTAGGCCATCTAGAGACTACATTGTCAAACAAACCACTCCTGCGATATCAGCGACATGAGTCCTAAGCCCAGTTTTCCGCAAAAACGGGAAGGTCGTCACCTGGGGCAGCCTGACATCCACAGCAAGTGGGCCACACGGATCCCAAAGGCCAGGCGTCGGATCAGCTGGAAATCAACCCGCATTGGAAGTGCTGGTAAACCCCGATTTTGCTCTCCTCACCCCTTCACCCCTTCACCCCTTCACCCCCGCACCCCTGCACCCCTTCACCCCTTCACCCCTTCACCCCTTCACCCCTTCACCCCGTCACCCCTTCACCCCTTCACCCCTTCACCCCTTCACCCCTTCACCCCTTCACCCCTTCACCCCCTTCACCCCCTTCACCCCTTCACCCCTTCACCCCTTCACCCCGTCACCCCGTCACCCCTTCACCCCTTCACCCCTTCACCCCTTCACCCCATTCATCCCTTCACCCCTTCACCCCTTCACCCCTTCACCCCTTCACCCCTTCGCCCCTTCACCCCTTCACCCCTTCACCCCTTCACCCCTTCACCCCTTCACCCCTTCACCCCTCCACCCCTTCACCCCTTCTCCTTTATCCTTTCACCCCTTCACCCCTTCTCCTTTATCCTTTCACCCCTTCACCCCTTCACCCCTTCACCCCTTCACCCCTTCACCCCTTCACCCCTTCACCCCTTCACCCCTTCACCCCTTCACCCCTTCACCCCTTCACCCCTTCACCCCTTCCATCACCCCATCACCCCATTCACCCCATTCACCCCTTCACCCCTTCACCCCTTCACCCCTTCACCCCTTCACCCCTTCACCCCCTTCACCCCCTTCACCCCTTCACCCCTTCACCCCTTCACACCTTTCACCCCTTCACCCCTTCACCCCTTCACCCCGTCACCCCTTCAACCCTTCACCCCTTCACCCCTTCATCCCTTCATCCCTTCATCCCTTCATCCCTTCACCCCTTCACCCCTTCACCCCTTCACCCCTTCACCCTTTCACCCCTTCACCCCTTCACCCTTCACCCCTTCACCCCTTCACCCCTTCACCCATTCACCCCTTCACCCCTTCACCCCTTCACCCCTTCACCCCTTCACCCCTTCACCCCTTCATCCCTTCACCCCTTCACCCCTTCACCCCTCTCTTGGCTCCTCACTCGAAGCCGCACCGGAAATTTCAGGACCCTCAGCAGGTAGTCCCAGCTCTGCCACGCCGTTTTGCTCCGGTTTGCCCGCATATGCAGGACCTGGCGGTCAGCTCGGTGATGTGTGGAAAGAAGGCGGAAAGGTGGCCGGTCCTAGAAGACCGCGTCACGGTTGGTGTACAACTCCCTGCAATGTGCTTTGAAGCCACTTGAAAGCGTGATGTGAATTCCTGTGTGTATAACTGTTTCCCGCTTCCAGTTGGTACCTGACGAGCAACGACCAAGCCTTGGTGCTGCTTCAGCATCCATTCGCAAACTCAGGATCCTATCCAAGAAGGCTGGAACGATTCTTGCCTTTTTTCAGGAATCCGCATGGAACCCATGGCCTCTGCACACTTTCTCCGATGGTCTTGGGGTCCCATGGACCCGCAACAGGCCGCAGTGGTTCCTCCCCTTGGGGATGGAGGGAGGCCAACGGTTGAACGGTTGACAGCAGGAAGAACCAGCAACCACTCAGTTGCCCAGATTGGAACCCAAGAGTCCAAGGTTGGCCTTTTGGGGCCAAGACGCAATGGACCAATATGGGGACACCGTCAAAAGGTCGACTCGACTTGTGCAACTGAGAACATGGCACGTACCAACAAAGTCCAAACACTTTGTTTGCCACCAAAACGGTCCTTGAGCATATCTCCCAAGTTAAAACTCCAAGGGCAAGGCTCATCCAGTCCAATGCCTACCATGTAAAAAGGAGGCAAGCCCAGTCCGGGCCGAAGACTAGCGAAACCGAAACCATTGAGAAACGGCCCGCCCGCGGATTTGTGAAGGGCCGCAAAAATGGTCACATGGGCAAAAAAGCAGGACGTCGAGCATATTGGCAGTCAAGTCCAAGATAGGATTCATGCTATACATTGCCCATATTTGTGCAATCGACTGCCACGGCGCCATTAGCTGCTTAGCTTCTCCCGCCAAACCCGCTCGCCTTGCGAAAGTCGTGCAAGCTCTTGCTGCTCTCCAGCACACTTTGATTCACCAGGTTCTTTGCCCGCTGCCAGTGGCCTTTCGCCTAAGGTGCAGAATGCGCGTCCGCATGCGAGAAAAGGAGGTCCAAACATAGGCCCAGTTTTGGATGGGAAGACTGGGCCAAGTGCCTGGCAACTGGTTTTGCGAAATGCGTCCGGCTGTGCGCAGTGCTGATTCGACCAGCTTGTGCGTGTGCACGTTCGTGCAAGACTCAATTTATCATTATGAGCTTGAAATCAGGGATCAACAAGATAGTTTATTTGGCCTGGCGGTCATCTATTCTTTGTCCGGGTCACGATTGCACCTTGGACGATTGGCAAAAATATACTCGCAGGTCGCACCTGGACCCTTAGGGAAACCCGTTCTTCTTGCATAGCCCTCTCGTGTTGTGAGTTTGACCAGCTGCAGTGGATGTGTTCTTATTTTGTTTATGTACTGGTGTTTAGAGTATGGCACGCTGTGGAGGCCCGTGTTTTTGAGTGGACACTGCGTCTGACACATTACACATCAAACATATACACCGCGTGGGTTTTGCATGTTTTACATTGGATCTCTCTGTCTCTGTCTCTCCCTCTCGCCCTCTCTCTCTCTCCCTCTCCCTCTCTCTCTCTCTCACTCTCTGTTTCCCTCTCTCATTGGTTCCATACCCTGATCCCTGATCGTCAGTTGTTGTTGTCTCTGCTGCCATTGCTGTTCATGCTCTTGTGCTGGTTGGCTGATTGGTCGGCTGGCCGGCTGGTTTGCGCTGGCTGCCTGACTGTTGTCTGGCTGGCTGGCTGGCTGGCTGGCTGGCTGGCTCCCTCAGTTGCTTGGTTGCTTGCTTGGTTGCTTGATCGCTTGCTTGGTTGCCGGGTTGCCGGGTTGCTGGTTGCTCGGTTGCTCGTTTGCTTGCTCGCTCGCTTGCTTACTTGCTTGCTGGCTGTGGCCCAGCGTCATTGTGTGTGTGTGAGTGAGTGAGTGTGCCTGCGTGCGTGCGTGCGTGCGTGCGTGTGTGCGTGTTTGTTTGTGTGTTTGTGTGGGTGCGTGCCGGCCTGGTTCGTGGCTGTGTGCGTGTGTACTTGACATTCTGGGAAGAAAGCTCAAAGCAGGCAATTATTGATACCCCGAGACCGTTGAGCAAGGGCCATTGATCAGGCGCTCGCCCTTGGCCCACAAGAACCGGCCATTTGAGTGTCCGGTTTCTGCTCAAAGTCATTCAATCCAGGGTTTCAAGGCAGCCCGCCTTGTGCGCGTAGTGCCCCACGTTTTCGTTGACCAGCTCTTGCATTGCCTTGCTGGCTTCCAGGTAGCGCGCAAGCTCTTGCATCGCACCTGGGTGCATACGCTTGTGCAAAGCTTCTTTAAACTTTAACCCAACTGTATGCTTTCAGCCGTTCCACTGACTGTGGACTACCCAAGTGGACAGCTAAGTAAGCTTGCATATCATTCAATGTGTGTGTGTGTGTCAAAAGCAGCCCTCCAGCTAATCTGATTCATCAGTTCAGGTGCTCTTCTGCGCTGCTCTTGAAGTGACACCCCACAGCTTCTTTCCCCCATTGCAAGGTGTTTAAGGCATCACAGCGTGCCGAGTCACATGTTGCAAGCCAGCAAGAAACTGCAAACCATGAGACACTTGCTTTTCCATACGCATGTTCAATGCTTGGGGCATTAATCAGACTCCCAACCCCAACCAAAAAGGACTCCCTTAAAGGCTGCCAAAGCGCGTAAAAAGCCAAACACCCTGACCCCAGTGAACCCTGAACCACACCAAGCCCCATCAAAGAAAACTAACACAACTCTGGAACCAAAGCCGGATATGGCGTGATTATCTGATTGAGAGGATCAACCCTTGGAAACTCAACGGTAAAACATGTTGCAGGGATCTGCCAATGTCGCAGTGGTTGACAAGTGGGTGTGCGTTGTCATGGTGGTTTTCCTTTGGGTGTCCCTTTAAAAGCCACAAACAAGGGGCCAGGGCCTATGGCACCCTTGAAAGGCAGACCCAAGTGTACCGATATCCCGAAGAAAGCGATAGCGATATCCTCATGGGCATGCGCTCGTCAGAAAACCCTTGGGTGAGCCCGCTGGCAGACCGGCAGAACAACATTCCAAGACAAACCGTGGCGCCACACATAACATCCCCTTGTCTTGTCCATACTGCGGATGGACGAAACTTGTTTCGCACCACCTAAGAAACCATGGTTGAAACCATTGTCTGTTGATATTTACAAGGAAATCAGCATTTCAGAGTTTCTTAGGTGGTGCAGGATTTTGTCCACCCACAGCAGGACCCTTTATTAGTGCCCACCACCCTCCCCCCTCCCGTACACTCTTTAGGCCGGCTGCGAAAGAGGGGTTTGATGGGAATGGACATGAAAAAGACATGTCCATCCCATGTTGACTTGATTGAGTGGAAACAAAACCGCATTATCCAGCATGCAGCGGGTGATTTTGCCCCTATGCCCAGATGCAAACCGCTACCCAGGAGAATGAAGGTTACCACCAAAAACAATAGCCATAACAAGTTGAACATGAACCCTTTCTGCCATGTCCAAATTGTCCAATTCTCCACCCTCCAAATAGGGTTTAACCCCCCATTAAAAGAAAGGCAGGGGCACATGTTTTTTTTTGCATATGAACCCAACCATTGTTTCGATGGCCTGCCTGAACCCAGGCTTTGCCCAGATGCCCAGTGGAGTCCATGGCAAAAAAGGAAAGAATCGGCACCTTTTTTGGTTGCTTCAGTTTAAAGGAATCGGCACCCAAAACCCCAAACAAACGTTTTGTTAGTTTAGTTTAGGTTATTATTATTATTATTGATAGTATTACTATTATTGCTGCTATTACTATTATTATTATTATTATTACGTTTATTATTATTATTATTATTAATATGATTATTAGCATTATTATTATTATTTTTAATATTAATATTAATATTATTATTGTTATTATTATTATTAGTATTATTATTATTGTTATTGTTATTATTATTATTATTATTATTATTATTATTATTAGTATTATTATTATTATTATTATTATTATTATTATTATTATTATTATTATTATTATTATTTATTATTATTAGTTATTATTATTATTATCATTATTATTATGATTATTATTATTATCATTAGTATTATCATTTTTACTATTATTACTAATATTATTACTATTATTATTTTAAGGATCAGCAACTCACGTGGGTTGCAACAAAGTTCGCCAACACCTCCGCCCTCCCTCCGCCCTCCCTCCGCCCTCCGCCCCCGGCTGGGCGCAGGCGGCGGCCAGCGTGGTGAGCATCGCCTGCTGCCAGGCGCTCGCCTCGGCGCGGGTCTCCCGCGCCCGGAGCTCAGCGAGGCACAGCAGCCTCCTCGCGAGGCGGAGAGGGGAGGTGGGGGGAGGGGGAGGGAGCCCAAATGAGCCCTGAAGAAAGCCCTTAATACGGCGTTATTTAGGGCAAATTTGGGCTCCCTCCCCCCCCTCCCTCCCCCCAGCCCCCATGATCCTCGAGGAGGCGGAGAGGGGAGGTGGGGCGGGGGGTTTGGGGCGTGTGGGGATGGTTTGCGGAAAAACACGTGGGCTCCAAAAGCACATCGAACAAAGGAGCCCCAATATCCTTTTTTTTTTTCCGAAGGCCCCAAGAAACATGGGCTCCAACTTGTAAGAAGGGGTACCCTGACCTAATCGGCACACGAGGGAAGCCTTTCCTTTTGCCTATGTCGAGGGAAGCTAGGGAAGGGAGGGTCCTTCCCCTGACTGGTTCCTGAAGATTTGGTCTTATTTGGAGGAAACTAGGGGAAGTCGCGATAGAAAACCCGGTTCTATCCACGGATCCTAATTTGGGAAACCGGCACAAAAACATAATTTGAGGGGGGTCTCAAAAGAAGAATGGGCAGTATGGGTGAGAGAATGGGGATCAAGCTGGGTGTAGACTTGGCTACGAAAGGATGTCAGTTGACTCCTGTTGAATCCCCGAGGGCCAAAAAGAATCCGAAAGACTCAAGCTGGACTTGAACCAGGGAGTATTTTGGAGAAATCAATCACCGTTGATTTTGTTTAAGTCTTCCTTGGCAAACACACAACATGGACCTCCTGGGGAAGGGGATAGGGGCGCAGCAACCCGAAGTGAAAGTTTTCGATGTTATAGCCGTGTGCTTTCAAATATCACCTAAGGCTAACATGCAACGGCCTGAGCAACTAGCGTTGTGGGAAAGTCGATCACAGGGAATGAATACTGTAGGTTGCGATGTTGCTCATTTTACCCTAGGCTTCTGTACATATGAGCGCTTTGTTCACCTCCAAAGACCTCAAATTTGCCAACAAAGACCTTTGCTCAGTTGTTCAGTGACCCTGGAAAAAAAAGGGAACCCTTTTTGGGGAAGACCACCAAAAAAAAGGCAAAATCATTGGTGCCACTGAACAGCTGAGTTTGGGTCCCGCCATCAAATCACAGCTCGACCTCGTCCCTTCGGTCCTGTCCCACTCTGAGGTTTTGGCCGCCCTCAGCGACTCGCCAACAGCATCGTTCCCGGGCTTGGGATGCGGGATGAACTGGGTATGGGTCAAACACTACCCAAAAAAGCAGCCTGGGTCAATGGAAACACAGACTAAACACCCGCGGTCCATATCCTGGTGGTTTACTCTTGCCTCATACCCAACTGTTTCTGATTGCATACCCAACTGTTTCTGATTGACACACCGCAAGGCGAAAACTCGGCTTCGGCTCAACAAGTGGCAATGTTCGAACCCTCAGCTGAAAGTGGGCTCTGCCCAAGGCCCCCGGAGTTCGGAGCTCGTGTTTTTTTTGGGTTCCGGGAGGTTCTGCAGGTCCTGGACCAGACTGTCAATCTGTTTCTCAAGTTCACCATGGAATTCTGCAAGGGTTGGACCGGTCTCAAAGTGTGCCTTGCCCCAGAGATTCCCGCGGGCGGGAAGTGCGGGTGGAACTTTGGAACCGTTGCCATGCTGTCGTCGTTGTTCGTGTTCTTGTCTTTGCCGGTGTGTTCATCACGTGCCATTTGTCGTTCATTAAGCTGCTTGTTGCACAAGCAATTTTAAACTTGGACCAGCGTCTGGCCCCTGGACCTTGTCGACCTTGATTGGGCGTCATTCATCAGTAACCATTCAAACCTCCGCCGAGCATATTTTCTCTTGGCACCCCGCCGGTAGGCAAGGCGTTTGAGAGGGCAATGGAAAGTCCAAAATGGGAAGCCTCTTGACTCAAGAGGCTAACGGATAGTAGACAAAGCAAACCTCCAGGTACTTACATGCGGAAAAGCGCGAAAAAAAACACGAAGCCAGCATGACCAACCTGCAAGAAGAACATCGGACACCCAACACCCCCCTTCCCCAACAAAACAAACCAACCCACAACCCCCCCAAACCCCCCAAGCCCCAAAACCCAAAACCCCCCCCCCTCCCCTGAACCCCCCCGCATCAAAACCCCCCCCCGCCCCCCCGCCTCCTCGCCGCCACCATCCGCTCCTCCCGAATTCGTGCCAGGCGCGCCAGGCGCAGGGACCGCTCCTCAGGGATCTCTCTCGTACCCATCGCCGTGGATTTTTCCTTTTTTTGGTGAAAAGAAATGGGATACAACTCGGAGGCCAGCCACTCAGCCACTTTGATCTTGGGTTGGACTTGTGGACCATTTCTGAGGGTCTGACTTGTACCTCTGGGGCACGTAGGACCCTTTCGAGAGGGGTATCTCAGTAGGGGCCGGGGCGCAAAAAAGGTCAAAGCACATCCTTGCAAGGCACCAAGGGACTCCTTGCGAAACTCATGGTAGTTTCCTCGGCGCAAGTTGGTGGAAGGACATTTTGGAATCGGGCTGTGTCGAAATAGGGGACCCCATAAATCTAAAAATTGGGCGCCTTTCAACCAACTCAACATAGGGTACCGCGGTACCGCGCCTCAAGAAACACCCCCCCACCATGCGGGAATAGATGGTAGGGTTTGGTCACCAACTTACCTCGCCTTACGCCTAACTGGTGGTTTGGTGGTTTGGACTTTAGGTGCTTTCCCCATTTGGTTCCAAGAGAAACAAACGGTTTCAACCTGGCTCACTTAGGGTTACTATTCTCATTCTTTCATATGGGCATGGGTCCTGGAGGTTTTCGTCCATGTTCCCATCTACCAGGGTTCATTTTGACCTTTTGACCCACAGCCATATGTTGTCCACTCAGTTTGGGAGACCCCAGTTCAGGGTCCCCCAAACGGCTCCTCCACCGTCTCCACCGACGGCGCCGCGGAGCGCTGCGAGCGGCCCCGCGAGGTCAAGGACCGGTCCTGGCGGGGTGCAAAACCCAAGAAACAGGCAACAACAGGCACTGAGCTACCCCTGAATTTTGCTGGTGCTCACAGGGAATGAGAAATGGAATGACCTGAATCTTGCCGGTGCTCAGCAGGGAATGAGAAATGGAATGACCTGAATTTTGCTGGTGCTCACAGGGAATGAGAAATGGAATGACCTGAATCTTGCCGGTGCTCAGCAGGGAATGAGAAATGGAATGACCTGAATTTTGCTGGTGCTCACAGGGAATGAGAAATGGAATGACCTGAATCTTGCCGGTGCTCAGCAGGGAATGAGAAATGGAATGACCTGAATCTTGCTGGTGCTCAGCAGGGAATGAGAAATGGAATGACCTGAATCTTGCTGGTGCTCAGCAGGGAATGAGAAATGACATGACCTGAATTTTGCTGGTGCTCACAGGGAATGAGAAATGGAATGACCTGAATCTTGCCGGTGCTCAGCAGGGAATGAGAAATGGAATGACCTGAATCTTGCTGGTGCTCAGCAGGGAATGAGAAATGACATGACCTGAATTTTGCTGGTGCTCACAGGGAATGAGAAATGGAATGACCTGAATCTTGCCGGTGCTCAGCAGGGAATGAGAAATGGAATGACCTGAATCTTGCTGGTGCTCACAGGGAATGAGAAATGGAATGACCTGAATCTTGCTGGTGCTCACAGGGAATGAGAAATGGAGTGACATTAATCTTGCCGGTGCTCAGCAGGGAATGAGAAATGGAATGACCTTAATCTTGCTGGTGCTCAGCAGGGAATGAGAAATGGAATGACCTTAATCTTGCTGGTGCTCAGCAGGGAATGAGAAATGGAATGACCTTAATCTTGCCGGTGCTCAGCAGGGAATGAGAAATGACATGACCTGAATCTTGCCGGTGCTCAGCAGGGAATGAGAAATGGAATGACCTTAATCTTGCTGGTGCTCAGCAGGGAATGAGAAATGGAATGACCTTAATCTTGCTGGTGCTCACAGGGAATGAGAAATGGAATGACCTGAATCTTGCCGGTGCTCAGCAGGGAATGAGAAATGGAATGACCTTAATCTTGCTGGTGCTCAGCAGGGAATGAGAAATGGAATGAGAAATGGAATGACCTTAATCTTGCTGGTGCTCAGCAGGGAATGAGAAATGAATGACCTTAATCTTGCTGGTGCTCAGCAGGGAATGAGAAATGGAATGACCTTAATCTTGCCGTGTGCTCAGCAGGGAATGAGAAATGACATGACCTGAATCTTGCCGGTGCTCAGCAGGGAATGAGAATGGAATGACCTTAATCTTGCTGGTGCTCAGAAGGGAATGAGAAATGGAATGACCTTAATCTTGCTGGTGCTCAGCAGGGAATGAGAACTCCAAATCTTGCCGTGCTCAGCAGGAACAGAAATGGAATGACCTGAATCTTGCTGGTGCTCCAGAAGGAATGAGAAATGGAATGACCTAATCTGCTGGTGCTCAGCAGGGAATGAGAAATGGAATGACCTTAATCTTGCCGGTGCTCAGCAGGGAATGAGAAATGACATGACCTGAATCTTGCCGGTGCTCAGCAGGGAATGAGAAATGGAATGACATTAATCTTGCTGGTGCTCAGAAGGGAATGAGAAATGGAATGACCTTAATCTTGCTGGTGCTCAGCAGGGAATGAGAAATGACATGACCTGAATCTTGCCGGTGCTCAGCAGGGAATGAGAAATGACATGACCTGAATCTTGCCGGTGCTCAGCAGGGAATGAGAAATGACATGACCTGAATCTTGCCGGTGCTCAGCAGGGAATGAGAAATGGAATGACCTTAATCTTGCTGGTGCTCAGAAAGGGAATGAGAAATGGAATGACCTTAATCTTGCTGGTGCTCAGCAGGGAATGAGAAATGACATGACCTGAATCTTGCCGGTGCTCAGCAGGGAATGAGAAATGACATGACCTGAATCTTGCCGGTGCTCAGCAGGGAATGAGAAATGACATGACCTGAATCTTGCCGGTGCTCAGCAGGGAATGAGAAATGGAATGACCTTAATCTTGCTGGTGCTCAGAAGGGAATGAGAAATGGAATGACCTTAATCTTGCTGGTGCTCAGCAGGGAATGAGAAATGACATGACCTGAATCTTGCCGGTGCTCAGCAGGGAATCAGAAATGGAATGACCTGAATCTTGCTGGTGCTCAGAAGGGAATGAGAAATGGAATGACCTTAATCTTGCTGGTGCTCAGCAGGGAATGAGAAATGGAATGACCTTAATCTTGCTGGTGCTCAGCAGGGAATGAGAAATGGAATGACCTTAATCTTGCCGGTGCTCAGCAGGGAATGAGAAATGACATGACCTGAATCTTGCCGGTGCTCAGCAGGGAATGAGAAATGGAATGACATGAATCTTGCCGGTGCTCAGCAGGGAACGAGAAACGGAATGACCTTAATCTTGCTGGTGCTCACAGGGAATGAGAAATGACATGACCTGAATCTTGCTGGTGCTCAGCAGGAAATGAGAAATGGAATGACCTTAATCTTGCTGGTGCTCAGAAGGGAATGAGAAATGGAATGACCATAATCTTGCTGGTGCTCAGCAGGGAATGAGAAATGACATGACCTGAATTTTGCTGGTGCTCACAGGGAATGAGAAATGACATGACCTGAATCTTGCTGGTGCTCAGCAGGGAATGAGAAATGGAGTGACATTAATCTTGCCGGTGCTCAGCAGGGAATGAGAAATGGAATGACCTTAATCTTGCTGGTGCTCAGAAGGGAATGAGAAATGGAATGACCATAATCTTGCTGGTGCTCAGCAGGGAATGAGAAATGACATGACCTGAATTTTGCTGGTGCTCACAGGGAATGAGAAATGACATGACCTGAATCTTGCTGGTGCTCAGCAGGGAATGAGAAATGGAGTGACATTAATCTTGCCGGTGCTCAGCAGGGAATGAGAAATGGAATGACCTTAATCTTGCTGGTGCTCAGAAGGGAATGAGAAATGGAATGACCATAATCTTGCTGGTGCTCAGCAGGGAATGAGAAATGACATGACCTGAATCTTGCCGGTGTTCAGCAGGGAACGAGAAACGGAATGACCTTAATCTTGCTGGTGCTCAGCAGGGAATGAGAAATGCAATGACCTTAATCTTGCTGGTGCTCAGCAGGGAATGAGAAATGGAATGACCTTAATCTTGCTGGTGCTCAGCAGGGAATGATAAATGAAATGACCTGAATCTTGCTGGTGCTCAGCAGGGAATGCGAAATGGAATGACCTTAATCTTGCTGGTGCTCAGCAGGGAATGAGAAATGGAACGACCTCAATCTTGCTGGTGCTCAGCAGGGAATGAGACATGGAATGACCTTGATCTTGCCGGTGCTCAGCAGGGAATGAGAAATGGAATGACCTTAATCTTGCCTGTGCTCAGCAGGGAATGAGAAATGGAATGACCTTAATCTTGCTGGTGCTCAGCAGGGAATGAGAAATGACATGACCTGAATCTTGCTGGTGCTCAGCAGTGAATGAAAAATGGAACGACATTCATCTTGCCGGTGCTCAGCAAGGAATGAGAAATGGAATGACCTTAATCTTGCCGGTGCTCAGCAGGAAATGAGAAATGGAATGACGTTAATCTTGCTGGTGCTCAGCAGGGAACGAGAAATGGAATGACCTTAATCTTGCTGGTGCTCAGCAGGGAATGAGAAATGGAATGACCTTAACCTTGCCGGTGCTCAGCAGGGAGTAAGAAATGGAATGACCTTAATCGTGCCGGTGCTCAGCAGGGAATGAGAAATGCAATGAGCTTAATCTTGCCGGTGCTCAGCAGGGAACGAGAAATGGAGTGACCTTAATCTTGCTGGTGCTCAGCAGGGAATGATAAATGCAATGACCTTAATCTTGCTGGTGCTCAGCAGGGGATGAGAAATGGAATGACCTTATTCTTGCCTTGCCGGTGCTCAGCCGGGAATGAGAATTGGAACGACATTCATCTTGCCGGTGCTCAGCAGGGAATGAGAAATGGAATGACCATAATCTTGCCGGTGCTCAGCAGGGAGTAAGAAATGCAATGACCTTAATCTTGCTGGTGCTCAGCAGGGAATGCGAAATGGAATGACCTTAATCTTGTTGGTGCTCAGCAGGGAACGAGAAATGGAATGACCTTAATCTTGCTGGTGCTCACAGGGAATGAGAAATGAAATGACCAGCAGCAGGGAATGAGAAATGGAATGACCTTAATCTTGCCGGTGCTCAGCAAGGAATGAGAAATGGAATGACATTAATCTTGCCGGTGCTCAGCAGGGAACGAGAAATGGAATGACCTTAAATGTTGCTGGTGCTCAGCAGGGAATGCGAAATGGAATGACCTTAATCTTGCTGGTGCTCAGCAGGGAATGAGAAATGACATGACCTGAATCTTGCTGGTGCTCAGCAGGGAATGAGAAATGGAGTGACCTTAATCTTGCTGGTGCTCAGCAGGGAATGAGAAATGCAATGACCTTAATCTTGCTGGTGCTCAACAGGAAATGCGAAATGGAATGACCTTAATCTTGCTGGTGCTCAGCAGGGAATGCAAACTGGAATGAGTTAGCAGGAAACGAGAAATGGAATGACCTTAATCTTGCTTGTGCTCACAGGGAATGAGAAATGGAATGACCTTTATCTTGCCGGTGCTCAGAAGGGAATGAGAAATGGAATGACCTTCATCTTGCCGGTGCTCAGCAGGAACGAGAAATGGAATCACCTTAATCTTGCTGGTGCTCAGCAGGGAATGAGAAATGGAACGACCTTAATCTTGGCGGTGCTCAGCAGGGAATGACCTTAATCTTGTTGGTGCTCAGCAGGGAACGAGAAATGGAGTGACCTTAATCTTGCTGGTGCTCAGCAGGGAATGAGAAATGCAATGACCTTAATCTTGCTGGTGCTCAGCAAGGGATGAGAAATGGAATGACCTTATTCTTGCCTTGCCGGTGCTCAGCCGGGAATGATAATTGGAACGACATTTATCTTGCCGGTGCTCAGCAGGGAATAATAAATGGAATGAGCTCAGCAGGGAGTAAGAAATGCAATGACCTTAATCTTGCTGGTGCTCAGCAGGGGATGAGAAATGGAATGACCTTATTCTTGCTGGTGCTCAGCAGGGAATGAGAAATGGAATGACCTTAATCTTGCTTGTGCTCAGCAGGGAATGAGAAATGGAATGACCTTAATCTTGCTGGTGCTCAGCAGTGAATAAGAAATGGAATGGCCTTTCTCTTGCTGGTGCTCAGCCGGGAATGAGAATTGGAACAACCTTAATCTTGCTGGTGCTCAGCAGGGAATGAGAATTGGAATGACCTTAATCTTGCCGGTGCTCAGCAGGGAGTAAGAAATGGAATGACCTTAATCTTGCCGGTGCTCAGCAGGGAATGAGAAATGGAATGACCTAAATCTTGCCGGTGCTCAGCAGGGAATCAGAAATGGAATGGCCTTAATCTTGCCGGTGCTCAGCAGGCAACGATAATTGGAATGACCTTAATCTTGCTGGTGCTCAGCAGGGAATGAGAAATGGAATGACCTTAATCTTGCTGGTGCTCAGCAGGGAATGAGAAATGGAATGACCTTCATCTTGCCGGTGCTCAGCGGGAAATGCGAAATGGAATGACCTTAATCTTGCTGGTGCTCAGCAGGGAATGAGAAATGAAATGACCTGAATCTTGCTGGTGCTCAGCAGGGAACGAGAAATGAAATGACCTTAATCGCCGGTGCTCAGCAGGGAATGCGAAATGGAATGACCTTAATCTTGTTGGTGCTCAGCAGGATACGAGAAATGGATTGACCTTAAATCTTGCTGGTGCTCAGCAGGGAATGCGAGATGGAATGACCTTAATCTTGCTTGATCTCAGCAGGGAATGAGAAATGGAATGACCTTCATCTTGCTGGTGCTCAGCAGAAAATATGAAATGGAATGACCTTAATCTTGCTGGTGCTCAGCAGGGGATGAGAAATGGATTGACCTTATTCTTGCTGGTGCTCAGCAGGGGATGAGAAATGGAACGACCTTAATCTTGCTGGTGCTCAGCAGGGAATGAGAAATGGAATGACCTTAATCTTGCTGGTGCTCAGCAGGGAATGAGAAATGGAATGACCTTAATCTTGCCGGTGCTCAGCAAGAAACGAGAATTGGAATGACCTTAATCTTGCTTGTGCTCAGCAGGGAATGAGAAACGGAATGACCTTAATCTTGCTGGTGCTCAGCAGGGAATGAGAAATGGAATGACCTTGATCTTGCCGGTGCTCAGCAGGGAACGAGAAATGGAATGACCTTAATCTTGCTGGTGCTCAGCAGGGAATGAGAAATGCAATGACCTTAATCTCGCCGGTGCTCAGCAGGAAATGAAAAATGGAAAGACCTTAATCTTGCTGGTGCTCAGCAGAAAATGAGAAATGGAATGACCTTAATCTTGCTTGTGCTCAGCAGGGAATGAGAAATGGAATGACCTTAATCTTGCTGGTTCTCCGCAGGGAATGAGAAATGGAACGACCTTGATCTTGCCGGTGCTCAGCAGGGAATGAAAACGGAATGACCTTAATCTTGCTGGTGCTCAGAAGGGAATGAGCAATGGCATGACCTTAGTCTTGCCGGTGCTCAGCAGGGAACGAGAATTGGAATGACCTTAATCTTGCTGGTGCTCAGCAGGGGATGAGAAATGGAATGACCTTATTTTTGCTGGTGCTCAGCGGGGAATGAGAAATGGAATGACCTTAATCTTGCCGGTGCTCAGCAGGCAACGATAATTGGAATGACCTTAATCTTGCTGGTGCTCAGCAGGGAATGAGAAATGGAATGACCTTAATCTTGCTGGTGCTCAGCAGGGAATGCGAAATGGAATGACCTTAGTCTTGCTGGTGCTCAGCAGGGAATGAGAAATGGAACGACCTTAATCTTTCTGGTGCTCAGCAGGGAATAAGAAATGGAATAACCTTAATCTTGCCGGTGCTCAGCAGGGAAATGAAAAATGGAAAGACCTTAATCTTGCTGGTGCTCAGCAGAAAATGAGAAATGGAATGACCTTAATCTTGCTTGTGCTCAGCAGGGAATGTGAAATGGAACGACCTTGATCTTGCCGGTGCTCAGCAGGGAATGAAAACGGAATGACCTTAATCTTGCTGGTGCTCAGCAGGGAATGAGCAATGGCATGACCTTAGTCTTGCCGGTGCTCAGCAGGGAATGAGAAAAGGAATGACCATAATCTTGCCGGTGCTCAGCAGGGAGTAAGAAATGCAATGACCTTAATCTTGCTGGTGCTCAGCAGGGAATGCGAAATGAAATGACCTTAATCTTGTTGGTGCTCAGCAGGGAACGAGAAATGGAATGACCTTAATCTTGCTGGTGCTCACAGGGAATGAGAAATGAAATGACCAGCAGCAGGGAATGAGAAATGGAATGACCTTAATCTTGCCGGTGCTCAGCAAGGAATGAGAAATGGAATGACATTAATCTTGCCGGTGCTCAGCAGGGAACGAGAAATGGAATGACCTTAAATGTTGCTGGTGCTCAGCAGGGAATGCGAAATGGAATGACCTTAATCTTGCTGGTGCTCAGCAGGGAATGAGAAATGACATGACCTGAATCTTGCTGGTGCTCAGCAGGGAATGAGAAATGGAGTGACCTTAATCTTGCTGGTGCTCAGCAGGGAATGAGAAATGCAATGACCTTAATCTTGCTGGTGCTCAACAGGAAATGCGAAATGGAATGACCTTAATCTTGCTGGTGCTCAGCAGGGAATGCAAACTGGAATGAGTTAGCAGGAAACGAGAAATGGAATGACCTTAATCTTGCTTGTGCTCACAGGGAATGAGAAATGGAATGACCTTTATCTTGCCGGTGCTCAGAAGGGAATGAGAAATGGAATGACCTTCATCTTGCCGGTGCTCAGCAGGAACGAGAAATGGAATCACCTTAATCTTGCTGGTGCTCAGCAGGGAATGAGAAATGGAACGACCTTAATCTTGGCGGTGCTCAGCAGGGAATGACCTTAATCTTGTTGGTGCTCAGCAGGGAACGAGAAATGGAGTGACCTTAATCTTGCTGGTGCTCAGCAGGGAATGAGAAATGCAATGACCTTAATCTTGCTGGTGCTCAACAAGGGATGAGAAATGGAATGACCTTATTCTTGCCTTGCCGGTGCTCAGCCGGGAATGATAATTGGAACGACATTTATCTTGCCGGTGCTCAGCAGGAAATGAGAAATGGAATGACCTTAATCTTGCCGGTGCTCAGCAGGGAGTAAGAAATGCAATGACCTTAATCTTGCTGGTGCTCAGCAGGGGATGAGAAATGGAATGACCTTATTCTTGCTGGTGCTCAGCAGGGAATGAGAAATGGAATGACCTTAATCTTGCTTGTGCTCAGCAGGGAATGAGAAATGGAATGACCTTAATCTTGCTGGTGCTCAGCAGTGAATAAGAAATGGAATGACCTTAATCTTGCTGGTGCTCAGCCGGGAATGAGAATTGGAACAACCTTAATCTTGCTGGTGCTCAGCAGGGAATGAGAATTGGAATGACCTTAATCTTGCCGGTGCTCAGCAGGGAGTAAGAAATGGAATGACCTTAATCTTGCCGGTGCTCAGCAGGGAATGAGAAATGGAATGACCTAAATCTTGCCGGTGCTCAGCAGGGAATCAGAAATGGAATGGCCTTAATCTTGCCGGTGCTCAGCAGGCAACGATAATTGGAATGACCTTAATCTTGCTGGTGCTCAGCAGAAAATGAGAAATGGAATGACCTTAATCTTGCTGGTGCTCAGCAGGGAATGAGAAATGGAATGACCTTCATCTTGCCGGTGCTCAGCGGGAAATGCGAAATGGAATGACCTTAATCTTGCTGGTGCTCAGCAGGGAATGAGAAATGAAATGACCTGAATCTTGCTGGTGCTCAGCAGGGAACGAGAAATGAAATGACCTTAATCGCCGGTGCTCAGCAGGGAATGCGAAATGGAATGACCTTAATCTTGTTGGTGCTCAGCAGGATACGAGAAATGGATTGACCTTAAATCTTGCTGGTGCTCAGCAGGGAATGCGAGATGGAATGACCTTAATCTTGCTTGATCTCAGCAGGGAATGAGAAATGGAATGACCTTCATCTTGCTGGTGCTCAGCAGTAAATATGAAATGGAATGACCTGAATCTTGCTGGTGCTCAGCAGAAAATGAGAAATGGATTGACCTTATTCTTGCTGGTGCTCAGCAGGGGATGAGAAATGGAACGACCTTAATCTTGCTGGTGCTCAGCAGGGAATGAGACGTGGAATGACCTTAATCTTGCTGGTGCTCAGCAGGGAATGAGAAATGGAATGACCTTAATCTTGCCGGTGCTCAGCAAGAAACGAGAATTGGAATGACCTTAATCTTGCTTGTGCTCAGCAGGGAATGAGAAACGGAATGACCTTAATCTTGCTGGTGCTCAGCAGGGAATGAGAAATGGAATGACCTTAATCTTGCTGGTGCTCAGCAGGGAATGAGAAATGGAATGACCTTAATCTTGCTGGTGCTCAGCAGGGAATGAGAAATGCAATGACCTTAATCTCGCCGGTGCTCAGCAGGAAATGAAAAATGGAAAGACCTTAATCTTGCTGGTGCTTAGCAGAAAATGAGAAATGGAATGACCTTAATCTTGCTTGTGCTCAGCAGGGAATGAGAAATGGAATGACCTTAATCTTGCTGGTTCTCCGCAGGGAATGAGAAATGGAACGACCTTGATCTTGCCGGTGCTCAGCAGGGAATGAAAACGGAATGACCTTAATCTTGCTGGTGCTCAGCAGGGAATGAGCAATGGCATGACCTTAGTCTTGCCGGTGCTCAGCAGGGAACGAGAATTGGAATGACCTTAATCTTGCTGGTGCTCAGCAGGGGATGAGAAATGGAATGACCTTATTTTTGCTGGTGCTCAGCGGGGAATGAGAAATGGAATGACCTTAATCTTGCTTGTGCTCAGCAGGGGATGAGAAATGGAATGACCTTAATCTTGCTGGTGCTCAGCAGAAAATGAGAAATGGAATGACCTTAATCTTGCTGGTGCTCAGCAGGGAATGCGAAATGGAATGACCTTAGTCTTGCTGGTGCTCAGCAGGGAATGAGAAATGGAACGACCTTAATCTTTCTGGTGCTCAGCAGGGAATAAGAAATGGAATAACCTTAATCTTGCCGGTGCTCAGCAGGGAACGAGAATTGGAATGACCTTAATCTTGCTGGTGCTCAGCAGGGGATGAGAAATGGAATGACCTTATTTTTGCTGGTGCTTAGCGGGGAATGAGAAATGGAATGACCTTAATCTTGCTTGTGCTCAGCAGGGAATGAGAAATGAAATAACCTTAATCTTGCTGGTGCTCAGCAGAAAATGAGAAATGGAATGACCTTAATCTTGCTTGTGCTCAGCAGGGAATGAGAAATGGAATGACCTTAATCTTGCTGGTTCTCCGCACGGAATGAGAAATGGAACGACCTTGATCTTGCCGGTGCTCAGTAGGGAATGAGAAATGGACTAAGCTGACAATCAGTTGTTTCAATCAGAACGAACAACATGAAAAACACAGATGAACCAAGCAGGAGCGTAACAAACGTCTCGTTCAAACTAGCAAATACTAACAACCAAGCAAGCAACCAGGAAGTAGAGTTCCAACTAAACAGAAACAAACGAGTGTAAAATGAACATGAACATAGCAGGAAGGTAACCAATGGTTCTCAGAAACAGACAACTGCCAAACACATGACATGGTACATAGATATTTTTCTTCAAAGCAACAAAGAGGGACGGTTTGCAAAAGAAGCACATCACGAGGATGTGGATACTTTGTTAGACATATTCCTGCTGATTTATTATAACTTGCTTCCAACATGAGTTCAACAAAGGCCTCACAATCTCGATCAAAACTAGGGAGAGCTCAAGGGTTCCCAATCCTGGGCCTCAAAAAAACAGCACAAAAGCCAAGAACTCGACATTGGTGTCGGGGGCAGTGGAGGTCAGGCGCCTAAGCCCATGTCCTCCTTGCAACAAACAAGGAATGGCCCAGTTGGGCATCGCACATGTTCTTTGCCCCATGGGACCCCACAGAAGGCTAGCCGTTTGACTGCGGGCTGAACGTCGGCACGTCGGCACACAAGATGACGCCCCCTGCATCTGGCGGCTTGCAATTCGTGAGTGTTTGCCTGAGAACAAGCGACGTTGAAATAACATCTGATGGAGGAAGCGTCGGTTTTTGGGGAGAGAAACCCCAAATCCGTCTCAGAGGTCCCTCCCATCCATGCTTTGGGAGGGCGCCCACATTTTTAGCTGAAACTCCGACTCTGAGCTCTGAGTTTTTCCCCCCCCCTCTCCTGCTGAGACCAGGAGCTAGCCGCAGAGAGGTCTAAGCTCATGTGGTGGGGCCCAAGGCTCTCCTCGAGCAAGTCCTCGGTGAATTTGCGCAACTTGACCCCCTGCTGAAGCTTGGCCCATGTGTGGGGCGCATTTCTTCGGATTCTGGCCCACATTTAGCTTGAAAATCGCGCTGTCGATTTCTCTCCGATCCCCTGCCAAAAGTGAATAACTTGTGGGTGAAATGGAACCTGCCCCACTCAATCCTAAGAAGTTAAAAGTCTGGGGGGCTGGCTGTGAACCACCAAGAAAATGTGTCATGTTGTCGGAGGAAACCCCCCTTTGTCTCCTGTAAGGATGAAAGGATTGCGCAGGGATGAACGTACCGACTGACCAACTGACCGGGTAATGGTGAAGATGCCTAGCTCCAATAAAACACAGTTTGCTAACTCTGCAGCTAAGTCGACGTAAGTCTATGACCCCCAAACCCCGGTGGATGCGTTGGGAGCCATCAGTATCTGGTGGAACAGCCAAGGAGCGAGAGACCCCAAGCCAGTGGATCCCTCATCCAAGACTTATTCATGTTCTGAGGTACCCTCTCGCCCTGGAGACTCTCCATATGAACACCACTCCATTTAACCACCAAACCACCGGGCTCCAAACCACATAGTGGGAATCTGAAGGTGTACAAGATAAGAGAATTACGCACAGGTCAGGCAGCAGTTGCTGTCTCGAATTGCTCATACCCATTGGCGTTAAACTCTTAGTGGGCTAAATGGAAAACCCCACTAAACACTAAAAAGCTAAAAAGCCAAGGGGATGGCTGGGAGCCACCAAGCTATGTATCCGGTAGTGAAGCTTATTACTAACTTACTAGTGAAGTGAAAACAAGTACTGCTGCTGCCAAAGTGTGTTGCGAACGGCTGGGCGCTAGGTGCTACTGCTGCAGCAAGGCTGCCAAAAACTCGTCATCAAGTTGACTTCCAAAGTTCACCCTTGTGGCCCATTCTTAGAGACAATGGACTCGCGGGTCTGGCAAACGTAGCAATGCTCCGAATACTAAAATGCGAATGCAAATATATGTGTATATATATATATATACACAGATTTATCATACTAGAGAAATCAGGAGGGGTACTCTCCCAGGATTCCTCTCCCATGATTCACTTTATTCTCCCAAGCCACTCCCAAAAAGGGTACTTAAGCGACACCTAAGCGTCATCGAGGTAGTGGAATGGGCCAAATATGCTAACAAGTTTGAGGTGCTTTCGGATAGCGACGCTTTCAATTCAAAGCTTGCCCTGGACGGCCTTGACCTTTCGACCATTCTTTGCATTGGGCCGGGAGTCGGGAGAGGTTCGCCTTGTTTTCAACAAAGATGGACAAGGGGCCTTTGAATGAGGGTAGTCTTCCAAATCCTCTCCGCTTCCATGGTTGGAAAGAAGCTAGGCGTCAGGTTATAGTTGGTGGCTTGGAGCGGTGGTTTGGGGAGTTGGACAATCCGAGCCGGCACTTCACAGAGTGCCCGGTATTTCAAGCTTTGGACCCCAGGATTGACTGCACACCTTCCCATGCCAAACTCAAAAGAGGGATTGAACCCAACACACAACCAACTAACACATCCGAAACCACCACAAAGTATCAATCGACAAGCATCACTCACGCAACAGCCAAACGCTCGGAGACACGCGCACGCACACGCACACGTACAAAAACAAGACACGGAGACAACATAAACGACACATAAACAACCCAACAACGACACAGAAACGACACAGACAGAGATCGCCATGCTCATCGACTTGCCGTCGGGGCGCGGCGCTGGGCTCGTGGCGGGAGTCGTCCTGGGAGTGGTGTGCCCGCAGGCGCAGCACGTCTACTGTGTAGCAGTCTCGCTGCCTGAGCTCGATGGGTATATGTGGAACTTCCACATGGGGAAGTGGGGTCCTCAATCAGGATCCTGTCACGCAAAATGTCAAACCACCACTTTTACACCCCTGGCCAGAGGCCGAAAACGTTTTAGGTGATGATATGGTTAAACATGTTTAGCCACTTTGAAAAGGGTACATATCCCAGGCTTCCGACGGGAAGGTCTAGCACATGTTACCCATCCAGAATGCCTGACACTACAATCAATTCCCAAGCCAAAATGGGGACTGAACAACTGAAGAACGGATAGTAAACCCTTAAGCACCGACACTCCTGTTTTCTCCTGTCTGCGTTATGAGCCATTGTCAGAACTGGTTGGGTCATGGTGATGGGTCCCATGGGAGCCCATGATCGAACTTCCTCAGGAGTCCACCGTCAGAAGCTGTTTAACATGATTGGAGTGAGGCTTGGCAAACAACAACTTCAAGAGGGTGTGACTCTTGAAGGTGCGTCAAATGACAAAGGACGCAAAAGGGAAACCCACCTATTTGGTTCAGTAGCGGGGGTCGTCAAGGCTTTTATTGTATTTCCCTCGACTCCAAAGAAAGGCAAGAAAATTGCTGCAACTGATGTAAGCCCCAGGCAAGACTTGTTCCCCGAAAACAAGCATGGGGAAGACTGCGCACCGAAACTCACACCAAAGTGCAAGTGATGCGCAAACTGGCCATCAAAAGCGAAAAATCTCGGAATATGCGTTGGAACGAGTTTCACTCCGGACTTCTGGCAGGAAGCGAGTCGTGCACCAAAAAGCGGTCTTCGATGGCAGGAAGGACCAAGTCCAGTCGGTCCCGGAAGAAGAGAAGCTTCGTGTTCACGCGGTTGTCCGCTCCTGGCAGGGTCTGGACAGCCCCCAAAAGTGCAGAGGTAAAGTAACATGGCCATGAGCCAGAAATTAGACATGTGCGTGCCGTTGTTCTTGTTAGTTCTCTTTCGCAGAAATATAGAAAAGCCCTGAATGAAACCAAGGAAGATTGCAGGATCCCTGCTTCAAATTGTCGGTTGATCCAGAGAGGTCATGGTGTCATCCTCTCAGTTATCGTCCAAAAACTATCTGCCATGACTATAATGACTATAGCGACTTCAATGGACCACGTTGAAAAAACATTGGGGAATCGAGTGCATTCTGGGCAAATGACAGTCACCAGGTGGCTTCTTTTGTGGGGATCCCTATGGTGGGTGAATCATTTGCCCCGAGTCATTGCTTTGAGAAAAACCGGCGCCGGCATCTTGGTTTGTTTTTGCCTTGACCGAAACTGACAGAACCTTTGGAACAACTGGCAGTCGCAAGGGGGGCAAAAACCCATCGATGAAGGGGGTTGAGCCTGTACGCGAAGTAAGATTCATTCAAATTGCTAAGTTTACTCCTCTGATCATGGCTGTCGAATCCCATTACTACACTTAGATGAACGTAGTTACGTGGCACCGTGCTTCCACTTGGACACCGGCTCAGATGACCTACTATCCTCAAAATGGAGGGGCTCGGGTTCTCTTTAAGAGAAGCATTGGTCTTGGGCAAATCAGCCCGTGGGTGACCTGTATGGGTGCCAACAAATGGTTCCAGGATACCACACACGTCATTGTGCCTTGGTGATGGAACTCGTGCGCAAGCTGGAGCCCGTCTCTTGGACCCCATCTTAGTGTCTAGATTTGGGTGTACTGTAAGTGTCAATTGAGGGACCCTTTGGTGGACATCATTTGTGGTGGGGTGTTATGTCCACCAACCACTTCTCAGGGCTCCCTATGAAGATTCGTCCTCCAGTGGAGAGGTTAGAATAAGGGTACCCGATTGTTTTCTGTCGATTTTAGTAGGGAACCCTCCCAACCAAAAAAGAAACGGTGAGACTGGGGGACCTAGTCTAATGTTGACCTTTGATTAGTAAAATAAATAACGCTAACCGATTTCCCGAAAAATAATAAATATACCATGAATAATGCTAACCGTTTTTCCCAGGGGAAAAATATGAAAAAATCAAAATAATATAAACTAATTCAAAAAATAACCTTCCCCCCACATGAATGAATGAATCCTGAGTTCCCCAGCTCACAAAAGAACCTAGAATTCCCATTGGGATCCATGCAAAATGCAGATTTTTATTCAAGGTCAGTGCTCCCAACCCTCATCCCCCATGGAATTTGCATGGTTTCATAGTGAATTTATATAGGGATCATGCCAGGGATCCCTTTCTTTCACAATTCCTTTTAAAAAACCATCAAAATCAACACATTGACCCTGGCAGCAAGGGTACCCCCCATGAACCCTGAGCCGCTAAATGATAACCAGACCATGAATAATGCTAACAAGATTCCCCCATGAAAAAAAATATCTGATCCCCCTATCTTTATTCATGGTCAAGCTTTCCATTCCACTTGGCTCATCCCACACTTGATTCTAGATGTATCCCAAATCCACAAACTTTATGGGATCCCTTTCTTTAAAGTTCCTTTTGAAAAACCATCCAAATCAACACATTGACCCTGGCAGCAAGAGTACCCCCCTGGAACCCTGAGGCACTAAATAATAACCAGACCATGAATGATGCTAACCAGATTCTTCCTGGAATAACCAAAAGTTATTGGCTCAATACTACTTTAGAATTGGCCCAATTCTAAACTAGTAATTCCCCCAAAGCAAAATAAGAAAAAACAACATGCACAATACTACTTTTGAATTGGCCCAATTCTAAAGTAGTATTCGAAAACCAAAAAACTGAGCCCAATACTAAACTCCTTTAAACAAGGCCCGACCCTGAAGATTCTCCCCTAATCTTTATTTATGGTCATTCTATTTATTAATCATAGGTCAACATTAGGTGGGGTTTTATGTCCACCATCCAATTTTCGGGGGGTCCACCAGATGAAGATTCATAGAAAACTTGGTCGCCAGACCCCCGGCCTACGACCTTGGAAAAGACGCTCTTGGCATCCAGCTTGCCAGCGTCAATGTCCTCCAAAAGACGCCCCGAGGCCCATGGAAGACCACGTGCTTCTCGATTTAAGGGGCTCCGTTTTCAGGCTCCGTGTTCGTTTTGTTGGCGGGGGAAAGCTGTGTGTCAAGACTTGGGACCATCCAAATGTGGCTTTCCTTCAACTGGAATCGTCTTGCTTCTCCTAACAAAACCCCCACATGTCCTTGGCACAGTTTCGGCAATCGTTTTTGTGTTGACTTCAAAGGGAAACTCCCAAGCAAAAAAGGAAGCAAGCCACTCGAGGTCTGGGAAAGCCACTGGAAGATCAACCCTGTCTTCCGTCGCATGGCATCCATTGAGACTCGAGATCTCTCCAGTCTAAGTTGTTCAAAAGCAATTCCCGGTGCTCCACACAGGAGATGTCAACGTGTCCCCTTTGTTGGACACCCAAAGGCAGCAATGGCACCAGGGTCTCCCCGCCCAACATGCCCGAAGTAACTTGGATACGCCTGAAAGGTCCTGGGAAAAAGAACATGATCTTATTTCAAGCCTTTTTGTGCCAATACTTGCTGTAAACACTGACACCATACTCAAACAGTGTCCAAGCAACATAATACACACAAGCACATCTAGTCACCTTGCGCTAAACAATCAAACACATCTACATAATGAATCAATACATTAAATTGTCTAATTTAGTACCCCTTGCAAAGGCTGAGAAGATCCCGGTATCATCTACTTATGTCGTTGTTTTAAGGCTCCAAGTACCTAGGACGTTCTTTCACCTCTTCTGGCCCCTTAAGTACCTCATGCCCAGTGGCTGTGGGAAAAAAGAATCGACATTTGTTTTTTGGTTGGTTGAATTTAAAGCAAACGGAAACCCAAAACCCCAAAAAAGATTGAAACAAGGAAGCAACCCACTGGTTGCAACAAAACTCGGTTGCTTTCTGCTCCCCTGCCAAAAGCAACTAACTTTTAGTGGTTTAATACGGACAACCCATGAGTTGGCAAAAAGTTAAAGTCCTAACATCCCTCGGCAAAATGCACCAAAGCAAAGGTACGAAGCTTGGTTGCTGTCCTGTTGACCCCCCTGCAAAAAGTGTTGAACTTTTTGGGGGGTTTAGTAGAAGACACCATTACTCCCAGAAAGTCTAAAGATCCAACCCAATAGCAGTCAAGGAAGGCCATGGGTCAAAAGCCAAATCCTACCAGTGAACATCCCAATCCAACCACTAAAACGCCAATCCCCCATTTGGGAGTGGCTCAAATTGATGTACCAAAATGGTAAATGGAGCCAAGGACTAAAACCCGCGTAACCCTAGCTCTTGAATTTTGAGCCAAACCCATTTGGTGCGCCAAAGCACAAAGGCACGAAGCTCCGAGTCCAGCCGCTGGCGTCGAAGCCTCGAAGCCGATCGCCCGCCTCGAAGTCCTGCTGCAGGCGCTGCGAGCGGGTCCGCGCAGACCGGACCGGCGAGGACACCTCCTTGGCCTCGCGCAGGCAACGGGCGGGGCAACAGGGGCCGCGTCTTTGCCGGGGTCATAAAAGTTGGGAACTACGCGTTTTACTGCTGGTTGTTTCTTGCTTTTATTTTTGTGTTTTTCTCTCCGCGATGTCTCCCCGATGTGTTCGGACCCCGTGTTTGGAATCTGGCAAGCCGACTTTAGGGCCATTTTGCTCATGGAAAACCCAACAAAACAACAACTCGGGCTTCGTACTGAAAGCTGAGGAGTCTACCCAAGGGTGGGTCAGAGGGCTTAGTGTGAGCATGGCACATCTTCCGAGCCTTAACAAACAACAATCAAACATCATGTCTCTCTCTACACAAAAAACATCGCTAAACACATCTGTCTCTCTCGCTCTCTCTCTCCCCACAAAAAATCGGCAAACACCTCCTCTCGCCTCCTCTCGCGTTCGCGGGCGGGCCTTGAGCACCTCGCGGCTGCCGTCGCCGGACAAGAAGTCCAGGTGGCAGCGCCTCACCTGCGCCAGGCGCTGGCTGATCTGCTCCACCTGCAGCGCACGCGCGGGGCTCGGCGTGTCCCATTGCGGGTTCCTTGCCAGCCCCAAAAAAGGAAGGTTGACCCAATTTAGATGATTGTCTTAGGTAAACAATGGTGTTTCCATAGAAAAAACAAACAAGGCTGGCCAATTTGGATCATGACAATCCTCGTGTCCCATTTCGGGTTCTTCGCCCCTTAAGAGAAGGGGTGACCCAATTCAAATGATGACAATCCTTAGGGTAAACAACAAGAATGGTGATATGAACCCAACCATTGTTTTAATGGCGGTTTGAACCACGGGGCGTGGGAGGGTTTTAAGGAGCGAGTTGTATGCGTTCTGCCCCACCAAACATGGAACCTGACAGGGAAATTGTCCCTTTAAAAGGAGCATGGTCCAAACCAGGACCCCCAGAACGTCAGGTTCCACATTAATTGGTGGGAGGGTAACAACTGGACTCTATCCTACCATGTCCTTTGGCCTCTAGGTTAAGGGGTCCGGGGTGATTTTGCTTGTGATTGGCGATTGACTCCTGGCTCCTTGGCTCCAATATCCATGGCTGAGGGAACCCACCAAACGAGAATGGATTCTTGCGAATCCACTGAACCACGCCTGGCTTGCCTCAGAATGGGGATATTTCGTATGTCTGGGATGCCGCTAGAGAAGCCGCAACCACCATAAATCTGGACAAATTATAATAATTTCTACCTCGTACCTCGAATTATTAAAAAAGTAATAAAATACGACCTCGCAAATTAAGGGTCCACCTCGCACCTCGTATTTCGGCGCCTTCCTTGCCTCCTAAAAGAGTGTAAAATTGGAGGGGGGTTGAGCCAAATGTATTGTTGAACATTTTTTTCAAACGTGTGTGCTTCAAGCTTGCTAAGGGCAATTAAGCAGAAACGGCCGGTTTTGACAACTTGAGACCAGTCTCAATGAGAGACAAACAAGGGCCGGATTTTCTCAAACGTCTGTGTTTTCAAGCTTTTCAAGGCCAATTAAGCAGAAACGGCTGGTTTTTGAGAAGTTGAGGCCAGTTTGAATGAGGGACAGAGAAGGGCAGGATTTTCTCAAACGCGTGTGTTTTCAAGCTTTTCAAGGCCAATTAAGCAGAAACGGCTGGTTTTTGAGAAGTTGAGGCCAGTCTGAATGAGGGACAGAGAAGGGCCGGATTTTCTCAAACGCGTGTGTTTTCAAGCTTTTCAAGGCCAATTAAGCAGAAACGGCTGGTTTTTGAGAAGTTGAGGCCAGTCTGAATGAGGGACAGAGAAGGGCCGGATTGTCTCAAACATCTATATCTGTGTTTTCAAGCTTTAAGGCCAACTAAGCAGAAACGGCTGGTTGTTGGGAATTTGAGGCCAGTCTTAATGAGACAGAGAAGGGCCATATTTTCTCAAACGAGTGCGGTAGCAAGCATTTTAGGGCCAAATAAGCAGAAACGGCTGGTTTTTGAGAACCTGATGCCCGTGTTAATGAAATTCAGGGCTCGGATTGTCTCAAACATATGTGCTTTCAAGCTTTTTACGGGGGTCGGAATCTCGCACACCTGGCCACACTTGGCGCCCCGGTGCGCCGAATAACACCCCACAGATTTGAGAAATCCTTATTTCGGAAACCACCTCGTAATTCGGGGTTTGGGGCTCGCCTCAGGCCAGTGAGCTCGCTATAATTTGTCTAGATAAATGTGGCACGATGAAGGATTGACTTTGAAGAACCAAGGAATCGAACGGATTCTCAGGTTCTTGGAGGTATAGAGGCTTATCGCTTGCACACACTGGGTACATGCCGCCTACAGGCTGACATGGGCAGCATATTAAGATAAGCATCCATACCTGGAAAACAAGTACGGCCAGTTCTCCTTAGCGCTTTCAAAAACAAAGGCAATTGTCTCAGTCCATTGAACAACTTCTGCACAGCTGGGTACAGGTAACTGGGATTCTAGGATGTTTTTCACCCATATGGGTCCCTGTCAAAAATATACGGATCTAGTAACAGGCAAATCGCGGAGTCCCCTTTGCTTTTGTGGCTGGAAACTCAGTGAGTCCCTTCTTTTGCCCTAAAGTTTGGCAATAGACAAAACGGGACATTTTCTTCATGGGCCATGTCAGCCTTTGCCCCCCCCCCCCCCTGTGCCCGGAATCCTTGAAGGGTTGCAGATCGATTCCAATGATTTAATAATGCTATGCTATATAGTTTGTTTCGCTTCAGACATTTCGAAATTGAAACCTTGCGAACATTCAGCAAATAACTCCACGAAGAACTTTCATGCTGATCTCACCCGAGCTCGCCATGTAGTATGGCAGGAAATATATATCCCAACCCTCCACCCCGCTGGGTCTCGTATTCTTTTCTCTTTTTTGCGAGACCCTGTTGAAGGGAAAACAACAACTCCAAGTTCCCACTACTTCCGCAGTATCCCAAAAAATGGCTTCCTTTTGCGAAACCCCTTAAAACCAACCTTAAAAGTGGACCTTTAGCCTCAAACTCCACCCCTCCCCCCCCCACAAAATGAGCGCCTGGCTTCGCAGGTCTTGCGGGTTCGAATCGCTCTTACTCGCCGATCAGCGGCAGGGTCTTCTGTTTTCAGAAGTTCGTAGCTGTATCGCCAGTAAACCAGTCCTCCTTCATGCTTGCATGCGGGAGAGGTTTATTCATGTGACGCATGGCCAGTTTGTCAGTTTGTATTTTTTTCATGTGACGCATGAAGGATCAATGTCAATTTGTCAGTGCCTTCAGGTCCGTATGGACCACATCCTTCAGTCAGTTTTGTCCTGTGACGCTTGCGCCTCCTGGGGCGTCTTGGTCTCGAACTTCACCGAGCTCCGGCGGACGCTGCCGCACGCCGACGGCACCGCAGCTTCCGGCGCGGAGGCCCACGGCAGCGCGGAGAAGCGCTCAGCGAAGGCCTCCGGGCAGAGAAACCTGCCCTCAGATCCCAAGGCGAAACAGATCCCTGAGATCCCTCTTTGTGCCCTCAGATCCCCCACTAAAAGCCTAACTTTTAGGGGGGTAAATGGAAACTACTCAACACAAAAAGGCTAAAAGGCTGAAGGGATGGCTGGGAGCCACCAAGAAACGGATGGGATCCGGTTGTCGCTTTGGCAAGCAGCCACCCGAAAAAGGGCACCAAGTCCGAAACGGTTTGGAAGTGGGTTTCAGGTGGCGCTTCAGGTGAGTTTCTAGGGGTACCTTCCATTTCCATTCTTTCCAGGGATCCTTCTTTCTAGAAAACCTCCGGAAACCCAGGGAAAACGGCCGGTTTTTGGAAAGAACGATGGTTGAAAAGAATGGGGAATCAACCCCTAGAATGGGATCCGGTCGTTGTGGCAAGCCACCCCAAAAGGAGAACCAAGTCCAAAACCGCCATGTATTTGTTGTGTCTAACCAAAGTTGGGTCGAGCTGGCGTGCTAAAACGGTCCCAACCAGTATGTCCAACTTGGGAAGCGGTTTTCAGATGGCCATGGGAAACGAAGAATTGATTCTTAAAGATTGTTCCCCCGTGCGAAAACAAACTACAGAACAAAAAACATTTGGCGCGGGGGGACCAACAAATGGCGTCCGTGTAACGCAACCCCAGAAAGGGTACCCTCAAAATCAAACAGTGTGACCGCTGACTGCGCATCACCCGGCCAGGGGTGGCAAACGCATGATGATGCACATGCAAGAGCCATTCATGGCCATCAACCAGCTCAAGGTGGTGCTTCCCGAAAAGGATTGTGGGCGGCTCATGCCAAACAAATAAGCCACTGGCAGTTCAGACAACTGACAAGCAACCAAGTAAATAACGAAGCAGGCAAGCAGGCAAGCAAGCTGGAAGCGAGAAAGCAAGCAACAATGTTCAAATACCAGCCTGCTTTCCAAGCTTCTCCCTCAAAAACACACACTCCAAACTTGGACTGACTTAGATGCACTGCAAAAAGTGTTGTAGCCTTTTATGCTGGTTGAAAGGGAAAAGGATTGGACACACAAACAGTGACGTCTTGCTTGTACGGACCCCCTGTCCGGTGCCAGGTTAGTCTTGCTGGAGCTCAGCAAATAAGGGAATGAACCTGGGGAACCCCCAAATAAAGGAAGCCAAATCGGGGATGGCTTTTCTCGGGGTCATGCCATTTCTCATTCCCTTCCTATCTGAAGACCTGGAAGACCTTGGCCACTTGGAGAGAACAGATGTCCAGTGCCATGATGTGCGATGTGAGCCGCGCTGCACGGTCCCACCGTGCAGAACTGCCCAATCCACCTTGTAGCAATTTGCCTTAGGTGCATGTGCATCTTAATCTAGTGACAGGCTTGTGCACTTCAACATGATGTCCAGTGCCATGATGGGAGTGAGCATAGGTGGCCTTTTGGACAAATAGATGGCCCTGGTAAATGGAATAACCCCCATCTAAACCAGGAATCGCCCTCTCTTTTTCTTGAGCAAACCAAACAAAAAGGACACCTATGCAGCGAGTGAGCAAGCAGCATTGGTCCAGCTGCCCCCCGCCCCACACTCTGTTCACTGAGAGTCTGTCTGCGCATCCGATGCGCAAGAGAGTCACACATTCAGGGCTCACTCCAAACCAACCAAAAAGGACAGCTATGGGAGTGAGCTTAGTCGTTCATCTCGCTCGCCCCCAGCTCGCTCCCCGCTCGCACCTCGCCTCGTTCTGGCGAGCGGTGGTGCTGCTGAGCTCGTGAGCCCGGGGCTCGCGCCCTGCACTAGCTCCACGCACCCGGGGGGCGGGGGGCAACTTCCATTTTTTTAAGACCCCTGGTTTTATTTTTTTTATTTTTTTACACAGTAGTGATAGATTCCCTTTGAAACCAACAGGGGAAAATAAACAGATTCTTAAGCAAATGGAAGTTAACTGCGGTCTTTTTCAGGTACCCTCCCACCAATTAACATGGAACCTGACAGGGGGTAAGGGTTCTCTGTCAGGTTCCATGCCTGGTTCAAGGGAAACCAAAAGAAGCAACTCACTTTGGGGCGCCCCAACTTTGACGCGTACCTGTATTCTGAAAAAGGAACACTCGAATGGAGTGGTTGGTCTATCCTCCCGCATGGAAGTGTGCAGGCCCGCCTTCCACAAATAAAGCAGTCTGCTTGAGTCTGCAATTTTGCATTATTTGCAACTTCGAAAGTTTGACTCAAGGCTCCATGTATAAAGGAGCCACATTCCCACAAAATGCCTCGTGTTTCTGCCGGGTGAGTTCACTATTATCAAATGATCATTGAGGAATGTTTTCCCCAAACAGTCCTTGGGGCCAAGGTGGACCAATGCAAGCTTTCACTCATCGGGAAAAACACACATGAGCAACTTGTGAACCTCCTATACAGAAAAAGCTCGTCGGCTAGCGGTTATCGGTTTTTGCCACCCTATCGTTCCTGAAGACTTTTTGGCACGCTACTGCACATGTTCGTATGTCATGTTCAGCGGTTCACATGTTGGTCTTCCAGAGGTTTTGCAGGGCCCTCACATGCCGTTGGGTGTTTAAGCCATTCTAAAACGAGGGTCCGTCAATTCGGACCTACAGCTGCGGTGTTGTGGAATCCACTAGACAATTGCAACTGTTGAAAGGAAATCCACAAATCCCGTGGCCTCCTTAAGCAAGCAGCCAATCGCCCTTCTCTAAGATCTCAGCTGAACCCTGACAATATGTGACATGCCTGGCCTGGCATGTCTAGGGATGCGCTTTCAGGAAGCGAAGCAAATTAAAGGTTGCAACTGAAAGAGGAACTGTTCAAGAAGCTTGGCCACGTGAAATGCATGGGTACGACAAAATAAATTTTGAGGCCCGTAGCCAACATCTAAGGCTGTCATTTCAACTTTGAACTCAATCGGCTTATGAAAACGGGCTGAAAAGAGTGTGATTGTCGTGTAAACAGGCTGGCACGACCCCCACCCCCCCAAAACAAACAAACAAAACAAACAAAAAAGACAACATGTGCGCCAATCAAGAGCAATGAGCCCAAGCTCCCAGTCTTCGACTTGAAGAAATTTGTCTCCACCTGAGTATCATGGTCCCCCATAGATTCGATGGTCCAAATGAAATCCGATCATAAGGGTTCATCCGAGATTCAAAGGTTGATGAACAGCCCTACCAAAAGTGTGTTGATTACAGACCCACCTGGAGGCATCAAGCTTGCCGCGCCTGATGCCATGAGTCATGGCGAGGCCCCTTTGCAGGGGGCCGCATGTACTCTCGTCTTTAAGCGATGATGATACATTGTTTGAGTAACGGAAGCAAGCATGAAATCCACTCTGCCAATGTTCATTTAACGAACGGGCAATGCGTGAAGCCATGCCACCGTGTGCCAATTCCCTGTGACCATGTTTGTGAAAAGCTGGGCATTGTAGCTTGAATCTATTGCACGACCCACCCTTCAGTCGCTTCCGTTTGCTTTTGAAAAGACTCCTGGCCTTGAACCTCACTGCTACCTGCTGTTTTTTTGTTTCTTTTGGATCCCAGATTGAAACAGTCGGTAACGTGCGCAACTTACCTTCTAGCCATTCGGCCGCTTCCGACGGTTCTTTCCCTCTGGGACCTACAAAACAGCTGGCGGAAGTCGGACGAGGTTGCTCACAAGGGAGCTAATTGCTGGCGTGTGCAGTGTTTCATTTGCTTTTTCTCACTCATATTAGAATAAAGGATCCCAGTATACGTAGGCAAAGGATGGCTTTGCGACCTATCCACATCCTTACAACGGCCAAAGCTGATGCATGCCCATTTATTCCGGTCTTCAACAATCTTTTGTGTCATGACCAATTGACCAAGCCGACCCGAACTAATGACAAATCTCACCGGAGCAGGAACACACTAGGCCAGCCTCGTTCCTAGATCCGACATCCCTCAACCTGCCAATCACAATCCTGGCTTGATTACAGCAATTTCCGAATTCTTGCTCGTGCTCGAGCTGTCTCTTGCGTTCTTCAACCCCGTTCGGCCTTGCGACGCACGACCTTTCGACTTCCAAAAGTGCCTGCTCTGCACAGCGTGCCAGTTCGGGGTCATAGTCTCGGTTCCCTCGACAACCTTGATACTTACACCTCCTCCCTCAAACAGCTGTGACACAATTAATGATCCTCAATAGGAACCCTTGCTGGGTTGGACTTTGACCCCCTTGCAACAACTTGCACCAACTCTGCTCCCGCAAATTGATGCCTGTTATGTCGACCGTGGTTTGTTCTACCTTAGTTCGTGGATCCGAGGAAAAGCCAAAGAACAACCAAATTCGATCCTTGTACTCGTCCAGACAACCCTCTGCAAAGCCCCTAACTCGGGGCGCCCGGTGACACAGGTCACCACTGGTGCTTGCCAGGATGGGAGTTTACCCTCCCTCCCACTAAGAGAAGGCACCTGTGGGAGGCTACTGGAAAATAACAATCCTCGTGTAAGGACCCCCTGTCAGGGGCCATGGTGGGAGTGAGGGTAGGCCCTGTTGCAACACGACTTGGTTGCATCACCAAAACCATCAAAACGCATCCAAACTGTAGCAATTCAAGCTGACTCACTGAATCACTGAATTCCGAAGAGCCGCCCAACCGGGTTTTGCTAATGATGCTTCCCCAGATTTTACTTCCAAGGCCCCCTCGCTTTGGTGAAGGTCACATGCAAGGAGTCCGACCATGTGGGGTCCTACCCGCGATCTGGCAGCAAGTCCCATGAGCCAGCCATGTAAAAACAACTCCGCGTTCATTTGGGAAGCCCGGAAAAGCATCACTGGGCGTGTCTGGAACCCCCTTTTTTTAACGGACAACACTTTGGGTGGGTCCCCTAAAAAAGACACAGCCACTGTGCAGAGGTCAAGGTTCAAGACGGCCAGAAGTGGACAGCTGAGCCAAAACCGAAGCGGACAGTAACACGATTCTGTGCTGATTTCAGTGAGATATGCAGCAGTCGTGCCGTCGTAACCAGTGGCTGCTGGAACGATCAGTGGCTCTCCAGTGTTGGTGTTGCTTATATTAGTATATCATATATGGTGCTCACATTTAACCCTGTCCGTGATACCAAAAGAGGCCGGATTTCTGGTGGGTGGTTTCCCTTCGGCTTCTCGACAAAAACTGACCGCACGAGTTCGCCGGCTCCTGTGTGGTCCCGCGTGGAACCTTCGATACCACCTGCGCCACAAAGGGCCTTGGCCGGAATCATCTCCATATGATCTCTATGAGTCCATGTGGGTATGGCTCAAAAAACCGGCACCAAAATGGAACCCTAGCAAGTGGAAACATGGACCAAAACCTGCGTAACCCTTCCTGTTTAATTTTGAGCCACACCCATGTGGTATTGACAACTGGCGATAGGGCAAAGCTCTTGTTTTCCTGACGCCTTACCATTGTGAATTCAACTGGAACATGATGCATCACCCAAGCATCTAGAAATCATTCAGACCAACCCTGTGTCTTGACATTTGACAAACAAAACGCCGCCAATCAGAACCAGCAAATGCTCCACCCATGGTCGCAACTTATTGGATGGGTGAGCAGATGATATGATCCACAAGTCAACATATTGGGTTCCCCTGAGAGGACATGGACATTAAGTGAGTCCACTGATGTTTTGAGGGAAATCGAGTGAGATCCCCATGTCCCTCTCAAATTAACTATGTAGACCAGTATCATGGGACCTGTTGGCTCGAGGCAATGACATCCCCTGAATGGCCTGTCAGAAATCGGGAGCAAAGAAAGAAAACGAAGCCACACGGAGAATTCCCCAACCCTGTTTTAACACGCGGCGTCTATTTCACTCTGCTGCCCAAGCCCAAACCTTACACCCTACATCCTCATGAACCTGACATGTTGGCCGCTGCTTAATAGTTTCTGATCTTAAACAAGCAGGATGGTTGGATTTTGCAAAGGACAGCCTAGCCAGGCTAGCTGGACCGGCAATGCCAGGCTTATCCTCCACTGACGGGAGAGGCTGCTACAGAGCAATCAGCAAGCACGCTTGTGACCCGTGGAAGCTGAATTAAACCCGTCATAGCAAAGACGGCCTCACAAGGAAAGGATTCCCAAGATGCGAAACCGCAAGCAACAAGCGAAGCGAATGCTTCTCAAAACTGGGATGTCCTCAAATCCCCCTCTTAAAGTTGAACTTTTAGTGGGTTGAATGGAAAATCCAACTAAACACAGCTTTTCAGAACATCGCTGGGAAGAAAATTGTGCAAGCGCTTGCGTTGCGCATGTGGGCACCCCGCCCTTTGAACACCGCCTCGTTCACCTCGTGCGGTGCCGCCCGGCCGCGCCGGGGATCTCCGCCTGAATTTCGCATTTCGCGCTGGATCCTTCCAAATAACTCTGCTTGCACCTACTTGGAGCAAAACGCATTTTCTTCTGTTCCCATGAAGCACTGATCACGTAGATTTTGCCCTGAATAATTGTGATATTTCCCCTTGAAACATCAATTCATGGCCTGAGATCACACATGCTTGCGATTACATATAAGATATAGCCCAGACCTTCCCAGACCTCGTCCAGCCCCGGACAGGTGGAACGCCAAAGAGCACCGCCCTGACTCAAAGAACCCATCATTAAACATGGTGCTTATGAAAGGGAGAAGAAGTGCTCAGCCGACAAATTTTCAAGGGTGTGGCACAGGGCCACCCCAAATAATCATAAAATGAAAAAATGGGTACCCAATAGCTCAGCAAAGCCAGCTCAACGAACGCGGGAGTCTTATTTTCTGCAGGCAAAAGAAAGCTCACCGTGTTCATGGCTCTATTTTTTGGGGGAAACGGTGTCCGGGTTGCCCTGAGCAAAAGATCTGACCTTTTGTGGGTTTAATGGAAAGGCAACTTGTTGTAAGAGGCAAGGTCACACCAAGGTTCCCCCCAATTTGACCTTCTCACTTTCTCCAAACATGCCTGGGGCAGCCACGGATCACCCGCAGGTCGATTTGCGGAGCGAAGGTCCAGGACTCCTCGCGAAAAGCGGAAAAGCCGAGTCCCGAGGCTTTTCGGCCGTGGAGTCCGGTGCCCTTCGTCTGCCCCCGGTAGAAGAATGGCATGTCTTGTTGGGCGGCCATCCCTTTCGTGGGGACACCCATTCGACTGTTCGCGGGAAATCGAGCGAATTCGGAAGTTGGGAAGCGTGGCGCCGCTTCGCGCCTCGCCGCGGGTGCTGCGGAGGGGTTGGGGGAGGGGTTGGGGGAGGGGTTGGGGGGGGGGGGGGTTGGGGGGAGGGGT
>CAUJNA010003524.1:222500-245000 GCA_963377175.1 Effrenium voratum | reverse complement strand
GCTACAAGGACGGACCTGTAGCCGATCCCAGGAATTGCAGGGCTGTAATTGAGGCCCGGGAAAGCTCGGGCGTCGCGGTCACGAACAGCCGCCTTCGGGAACGCAGTGGATCGCGGATCGCACCCCACTACAAATGACCAAACTTGGTTTGAGTGCGGATTTCTCGGTTTCCCAATAGCCGAAAGCATGAGGTGAGGGACAACTGATGACAACTGGGATCCATTCTTCCAGCTCCGTGTATTCGTCCCTCCCGACTCCTGCCTCCCCGCACACGTACCCGTTGCAGGCGCCGACGCATGGCCTGCCAGCAAGAGATGCCACAGCGCAAAGGCAACAAAGTTGGTTGCCCCTGGCGAGATGGTGCCCAAATTCGGCTCTAAGACCAAACTTCCAAGCCCAGGGGTCCTCAGACTTGAGGCTAGCCGAAGTTCCCGAATCGTCCATCGCAATCCCGTGGCTTGCCTACGCCTAGGGAAGGCGGTGATTTTCCGTGTGTTTCTTCTGGCTGGTGCTAAGCCGGCAGGAAATGAGAACCATCCAACTGGTGGTTCCCTTTCTTCCTGCACTTCTTCCGGTTCATTCCCACTTTCCCGAGATCGCACCAGCAAGTTTGGCTTCCTGTGAGCCCTTTTTTGTGCCCCAAATCTGCAGCGCACCTGCCATCCGTCGCCGCTCAGCACCCGCACATCGTGCCTGAGGAGAAAAACGAGAGAGTCCGACACAGGGGGAAACTTGCTGCGATCAGTGGGGAATGTGGGAACGAACCGGACGGGGGTTCCCGAATAAAGGAAACCACCAGTTGGATGGTTTTTCAGGGTCATTTCATTTCCCATTCATTTATGGAAGACTCACCGTCTCATTGCAAAAGTACCAGGACAAACACACATGTATTTGAAAATACAGAAACTGTGTGCACACTTTACCCCATGGCTTAACAGCAGGGACAAATATGATCGAGAAAATGTTGCAACTATACTGTTGATTGTTCACTATATAATTTGTGGTGCGGATCTAACACCTACGATGCAAAATTCCACGCATCTTGGATCTTCAATATGAATTGAATCTTAATAGTGCGGTGCAGTCTATGTAGTTGTGTTGCCAGCTTGGGCAGGCGAACAAGCCTACTGCGCCCGTGGCGCGATCCCCGTGCCTTTTAGGGGAAGGGGGTGCGGAGGACCCTGAGAGCTCCCTGCGCTATGAGTCAAACACACAAACGAGAACCCGGGAGTCCGAGCGTATGTACTGAGGCTGGGCGACCTTTCAGTTTACCACGATGAACAAGTTCGTCTCCGATCTTCAAGATCTCACTCCACGAGGCATGTTGCACGCCTTCTCACCGGGCACGATAGAACAAAAACCAAAGATCCAATAACTTGGTGACCCGTTGTATGTGATCCAAAAGCATGGCTGGAGGCAGATGCCACATGATTCTACGTTGGAGAATCAACCGATCGGAACCGATTCATTCGACCCGCTACAACCAATGTCGATCCCAAAGCAACTCAGAAGCCCAGTGGCCCTGAGAAACAAGGGCACAAGCTCGTTAATTTGCTTTAAAGGTACACCCAAAAACAAGTGGCCTCTCCCCCCCCCCCCCAAAAAAAACAAGTTCCCCCCCCCCCCAAAAAAAAAAGAGGAAACAAGTTCCCTCCTAAAAATGGAAACAAGTCCCCCCCGCCGCCAAAAAAAGAAAAGGAAACAAGTTCCCCCCCCCCCCAAAAAAAGGAAACAAGTCCCCCCCCCCCCAAAAAAAAGGACACAAGTTCCTCCCCCCCCCCAAAAAACAAGGAAGCAAGTTCCCCCCCTCCAAAACAAAAAAAAGACACAAGTTCCTCCCCCCCCCCCCAAAAAAAGGAAACAAGTCCCCCCCCCAAAAAAAGGAAACAAGTCCCCCCACAAAAAAAAGGAAACAAGTTCCCCCCCCCCCCAAAAAAAAAAACAAAAACAAGTTCTTGGAATTTGCCCCTTCTCCAAAAAAAGAAGAAAGGAAAATGGACAACGGGTGGAATGCACCGGGCTTCAAACCAGATGCTCGGTCACTCCCCACCAGGGCCCTGGGGCCCTGACCAACTCCAGGTGCCAGCGTGGTCCTTGTCGAAGTCCTGAGATCCGCGGAAGGACAGTACGGCAGGTGGGTCAAGACGTGATATTTATGTAGAAAATAATCACTAGCGATGGCAATAATAATAGCTCTACTGTTTTGTTTCTTCTTTGAAAATATTATTGTGTTTGTTTATTATAATTATTATTATTATTATTATTATTATTATTATTACTAGTATTATTATTATTGAATATTATGTTTATTTTTTTAACTAATAGTAATAACACAACCTGACTACAACTCATAACAATAAGTAAGACTACTGGGAGTAATAATGCATAGCAATAATGAAAATAACTAGCAACAATACTAACACTAACAATAACAATAATGATAGTAATATTAATAATACTAACAATACTAAATAATACTAGTAAACAATAATAACAATAGTAATACTAATGAACTCATAACAATAATAATGATGATAATAAAAATGATAGCAATAATAATACTAGTAATAACATAATACAAACATACTAATACACAGAAGAAACAAACAAAACAAACACACAATACACAAATAGACAACTGAATAGTAAATCAACAACTAAATAAGTAAACCAACAATCAACAAACTTCATGTGCCCACACGCATAGCAAACTCAATGGTCTTATGCTGGGATCCCTGTCTGTCGCCTTCCAGCACAAGGACTGCGTTTCCCAGGTCCAAAATCCTAACTGTCCAAAAAGCGCAGTGGTTGGGGGGGTGTAGGTTTTCGATGGCTCAAAGCGGATGCAAAAGGAACCTGTCCATTCTGATCGCCTGCTATTCTGACAAACACCACAAGGGTTGCAAGAATGGCTGGGACTGTCTCGCAATTCTTGTGCCATGGCAGGTCGTGCCCGAAAAGTGACTTTGGATGTCTATGTGCTTCAGTTCGTCAACACGAATGTAGAAGGCTGTCCCAACTTCCACTGTTGCCAGGTGCTGTTCCAATGGTTGCAAGCAAGCTCGTGGCTGGCGATTTGGCTTGGCACATGGCTGGCTCAGCTTTTCAACCAGGTCAGAACCCGGCATGAATCCTAGCCCAAACCACAAGCCCTGAAAAAGTCACAAACAACTCTGTTGCACCTTTTTTTTGCAGGAGAAACCAAGCCAACTGATCTGCATTCAGGTTCTTTGAGTGTGGGAGGGTAACGCATTGACATGGACAATGATGATTACCTTTGATTGATATTTAGGCGTGTATCATTTGCGTGGGGGGTTTCTGTCCACCCCTCATTGACCTCTCCTCCAAAGGCACCCTGTCTTTTCCCATGAAACATCCCAGCGATGTCGAACACCAGCCTGGGGAAACCAGACACTACATGTAGAAGCAACTTTTATGTCACATCCCATCCCTCCAAATGAATTCAATTGATGGTATATATATATATATGTATATATGTATATATATATATGACCATTTGTGTCTCCCTCTACATGAGATCAATTGTTCAGATATATGTACTTATATATGTGACCATTCATGTCACATCCCTGTAAATGAAATCAATGGGTGGTATAAACTCAATAATATATATATATATATATTATACTTACCATATGGCTTCTCCGTGACAGGGAAGCCTGCCACCGAAAACAAAGCAAAACAAGCTCCAGCCGTGGGCCTCAAAGACGGCATCCTTGAAGGAGTCCGGCAGCTCCTCCTCCCTGCCGTGAGAGCGAAAGAGGAGGCGAGAGAATGGCTGCGGGGTCAAAACTCCAGGGGGAGCTCCCCCATTCGAAGGGCCCAGCTTTCTTCAAATCAGAGCCGTTTCTGGAGGGTGTAATTCAATGCCCCTAGTTCTAGGGGTAACTTCCCCATTCTTTCCATTGATCCCACTGGGGAAATGGGCCGGTTTTTGAAAAGAACACATGGCTGAAAAGAATGGTTGGAATCAACCCCTCGAAAAACTGGGAAGCCCGTTTTGGGCCATGGTCTATGTGGGGCCCGCCTTACGAGTACCAAGGGACCCTCTGGGATTGGTGATTATGATTTGTGGTTTGGAGGTTAGGGGGACAGCTTCTCATTTGAATAAGGCTGTGGGCCCATAGGGAAATCCGACAATAGACCATGTGAGGCATTAACACCTTGGCGCTATGCAGCCCCATTGGCAAGGGGGGCGATTTCGGCTGTCAAGTGTGATGCACTGACCTGCCGGCTGTCAAGTGTGATGCACTGACCTGCCGAGGGCACATGCCGTAGCGCAGTCGCAGGTCTTCGATCAAAGCATAGGCCTGACCGTTGATCGGCGCCGTGATCATTCCCCCCAAAAGGACCCTGCAGCCGGTGCTTGGTGCTTCCAATCATCATATTTTGTGTAAGTAACCAAGGGAAACAAACCACGTGAGAAATAAACGGAACCCTGGTCACTAGAGTGCTAACTGGAATCATTCCCGTTCCCCTCGACGAGGTCCAAAGCATAACCAGACATGGTTGAGGACATACTGTGGACAGTTTCTTGCAGCACTCAGGATGAGTTTTTCCCCTACGAGTATGAATACTTAAAACCACCACTCCCAATTGGTGTACGGCACAGAACATGTCCATTGTGTCCCGTGATCGAAGGAAATTTGTGCCTATCCTGTCGCTTCAAAAAGGAATGGGAATTCCCTTGACAACTGAATTGTGGACCCGTCGGGGGCCCGAAAAGCACTTTCCAGTTGGGCATTGGACACCAAGCTCACTACCCATCGAGTAGACGGCAAAAGAAAGTCTGAACTTGCACTTTAGCACTGAACTGGTCTTCCTTGAAATGGGAAGTGAGTATAATACGGAAAGAATCGATGGACAATTTGGAGCTCTGGCTCTGCCACATTGACACGTCCTGTGATGGGTTTCGTGTTGATCTTGTGATCTTGAAGGTTGGAACACTTAGCCCCTTTCCAACAATTGTGGAGAGACCTTGACGGAACGGTCGAACAAGCGATGTTTACAAACTTGCTTCAAGGGACACTAGACACTGTGTCCTACAATAGCGAGAAATAAATGGAAGTTTGCTTCTGCAAACCGAACGTCGACCCCGGCATCCACCTGCCACGTTGATGCCGCGTTTGGGTGTTTTCGCCCATCCAAATTCCCGCTTGAATGGGGCACCCAATCAACCCAATGACCAAACCAACGATCCCCCCCCCAATTGCCCGAACATAACAAGAGAAATAGGGTTGAATCCACTTAACAACCCGGTGTTTCTCAAAATGGGCGGGTCCCCCTTTCCTGACAAATTGCCTGCAAAGTGTACCTGTGACCTGATTTGGGTTGTTCAGTGGATTCAACCCTATGTCTCTTGTTCTGTTCAATTCACTTTGATCATGATTGCAGAGCAGGGATCTGTGCTATGTGCAGCTTGTTTATACACGGCAGACCACATGGCGGGAAAATCCGGAAGGAGGGGCGGGGACCGTTGGGGGCGGTTCAACTCCTTGGAACCCCCAGGCTCCGATCAATTCTCTCCGACGGCTCGGCTCCCCGGGGCCACGGCCTCCTGCCGCTCCAAGTTCCCGGAGCCGGTGACGTCGTGCTTGTCGAAGAGCCGCTTCAGCTCCTCCGCCGCCGGGGCCTCAACGAGAGGGGGGGGTCTGGTTTCCGGTTTTGGGTGGGTGGATGGATGGGTGGGTGGGTGGGTGGGTGGTGGCGCTGTGTGGGTGTGCGCCGATTTTTTTTGGGGTGGGTGGGGGTTGATAGCGCGAAGGACTTTGTTTGTGTTATTCAGAGAAAAAAAGGCAAGCCTTCTCTGCTCTTTCTTTCCCCGGCGGTTTCCCAAGCAACCAATTTGGGTTTGTTCTTCTTTGCGGGGTGGATTGAATCACCGAAAGAAAGCCAGCCTAGTTTTTGGGGTCCCCATAGTTTGACACATCCCACTCCTACGTGCGAGCTGAGTCAGAAAAGTGTGTCTTGAAAGGAAGCCCGAAAACCAATGCAACAAAATAGGTGGAGAGGGTACTCCTTTGGTCATCTTTGTTCCATCCTTAAAACCCACACCGCAAGCGCATCTCTAGGGTAACCCCAAGAATTCGATGGGGTCTCCTTTGGTTTCCGGTTAAAAAACCTGCCCGCAAAAGAGTACCCGCAAAGCACCAATTCGAATTCAAAGCGCGCCGCCCCTTCGGAAGCCCATTTTTAGGGACAAATGTAACCAATCGATTTCCGCGCAAGTGCCCTCCCTGACTCACGTTCTGCTCGTGGTTCTGCGTGAACTCGTTCCACAGCACTCTCCCTGCTAGAAACCACAGGCGTATGGTATTCAGTCTAAGATGCCACTCAGGCCTCACTCAATGGACCTAGAAATGCCGCCCCATGCCGGTTTTAGTCCTATGGGTGTGGCTCAAAATTCAAGAGCTAGGGATACGCAGGCGTTTGTCTTTGGTTCCACTTACCAAGGTGCCATTTTGGTACAGTTGTTGAGCCACAGCCATATTTGTTTTTCTCTCTTGACTCTTGGCTCGTTCAGCGGCCCCAACCATTCTTTGACCAGCGGTCACAATACAACAAGGCTTGTGCCTGCGCAGTTTGCAAAAACATGGGAATACTTCCAAATCGCCTCCTTCCAGTTGCTTAAGCCCCCTGGAAAAAAACTAAACAAAAACAGTAGTGATAGATTCCCTTTAGAACCAAGAGAGGAAAATACAAAAAAAAATAAAACCATTTCAGCAAATAGACGCCTCTTTTGCATCATTTTGCAGCTTGGTGCTTTCTTTGACCTCTTTTCGCTCACTCGCCTCGACGCTGGCAGTTGCGCCCATGGCTCATGGCGCTAAGGCGATGAGAACCCGACCAGTCGCCTGCTGCCAGCGTTCATGGCATGGCATGGATGCCCTGGCTTAATGAACCGAACAAATCTTCACAAAGCTTCTCTCACCAAAATGAGCATTTTGTGCATTGGGCGCTTTTGGGTGGGCTGATTCAGAAGCAAACACGACGTTTCGTGGCCGAGTTGGTTTGAAACCGGCCACGGTTGGGACTTCGTGGGACTTTTGCGGAACATGGAAACAAATTGTCGCCTTGATCGGGAAGGCTGCACACCGCGGTCTCGCCAAGTACGCGTTTAGCCCATATGAGGGCCGCGTGTAAGAACTGTTTGCAACACAACACTCACACACACACGGTGTACGACAACAAGGTATGGATTTATTGCAGGAATGCATGTGCATGTGCACTTTAGTGTCTATCAATTTGTACACTTTATGCACATTCGTCTGTCCTGTTCCGCACAATTCAAGGAACTCCCAGATTGCAACATCAGCTGAATGATGCAATGACAACTTGAAAGAGGACGCTGGTATCTAGAAAGGTCTGTCAAAGATATATACATATACACACAAGTGGTGAAACACCCAACCATACCCAACCAAACAAACACTCACAACCATGGAGGGCCCGTCTTGACACACAGCGCCTTCGCTCAGCGGAGGTGTTTTTTGTATCACAGCAAGTGGGCAAACCTCCATGAGGATGTGCTGCCAGGGTCCAAACAAGACCTCGTCCTGGCGGCGACGAACTGTAATTTGAGGAAAAAACTCATTTGGGAGTGGCGTTTTTTTCAGGGTGCCCTTTGGGGGTCGCTTGCCGCAGGAAAAGCGCTGAAGGGCAGGAAAAGCGCTGCATGAAGGCTGCTTTGTGGTGGCATATGGTGGCATGAAGATTCTGTCCACCGATCACAGCTTTTCGTACTTTGCCCACTAACATCATAGCCATACCCTGGCTATGTGGCAAGTGTACCGAAGGCATATGAAATAGACTGCCAGTGTAAAGACCGGGGTTGGGTGCCTCGGCCCTGTCCTCTGCGTGCTCCAAAAAGCCCGGGGGCACGGGAGACGTGCGCATGGCGTGCAGCAGCAGCCGCTCGATGTTGTTCAACTCCTGAGCTGATACCACAAGCATCCGGTTCTCAAATAGGGGGTCCCCTGTTTAGATGTTTTTCAGGCCAAACCAACAGGAAAACCACCTGACGGTAGATGTTTTTTCAGGCCAAACCAACAGGAACACCACCTACTGACGGGGTCTGAAAATTGGAGAACAGCCCGGGTTCGGGCCTCCAGCACCTCCCGAGTCCATGCTTGCTTTTTGGACGAAGCTGACTTGCCAACAAAAACACCGATGTTCGTTTCTGCTAGAAAATGATACCCACACGTCTGCGTAACTTGTTACACTTGTTGGGGCCTCATGTGGACGTTGTGGAGCTGGAATGCCACAAAGACTCTTTGTTTCCAGGCTTGACAGGATCTTTGTTTCTAGGCTTGACCGGATCGTCCGAAGAAAGATCCTAATTATCAGCTTACATCTTCTTCATTTACGCACCTCACGTCAGTTTATGAGCGTCTGGGATCCCGAATCCCAGCCTCCGGTGCCGAGCTCTTGTTCGCCCGGATGCCGTAAGCGTCCAGATCTGGGGGCACCTACCACATCAACATTGGCGCGTCTCGATTCTTCGAGAAACATCCTACTGAGATACCGTCTGGCACCAATTGGAATGAATCCAACCGAGGAGATTGGACGCAACACAAGCATACAAGCACGCACAACACACACACACGTCAGTGCTAGAGTCCATGAGCTTGTGGTCTATGGCGCCCGCAAGGGTAAGCCCAGTGCCAGCACGTTTTCTCCACAGCTGCACATTTCTGAGGCAGGCGGGGCAGCGAGTATGAAACAACCTGGCCACTCCAACGACAAATTCAAGGGGAACTCGACCCTGTTGCGTGGAAACAACCAAACAAATGGTCAGAGAAGAAAACAACACACACCCAAAAACTAAAAAAACACAACCAGCAACACACACACACACAGACACACACACACACACACACACACACACACACACACACACACACACACACACACACACACACACACACACACACACACACACACACACACACTCGCAAATGCGAAAAACCAACCGCCGCCCGCCGGGCCCCGGGCCCTGGGGGCCTCTGCAAATGGCCGGTTTCGCTGGCTGCGCCGCGCCAGGTGCAGCGCAAAGCGGCCGTCGGCCGTGAGGCGCCAGGGGTCGGCGCGCAGGGGGGAGTGCCGAGACCAGCTCAGGTCCTGGCTCGTGCTGAGGGGATGTCTTTATTCTAGGGGTCGTTTCCGAATCATTTCAACCATCGTGCTTTTCGAACACCAGCCCTTTTCTCTAGGGTTCTGGAGGTTTTCTAGAAAGAAGGATCCTACCCCTAGATGTATGCCTTTTTTCAGCTGAAACAAAGGAACACCAAAGGGGAACCAGCATATTTTGGCTCCCCTTGTTCACCCAAAGGGGGACTCGAAGCCGAAATTGTAGGTGTGTGTGTTCTTTGGGTTTCGCTTGAAACCAACCAAAAGAGTAGATCTCCAGACAACCATTCCCAACGAAACGTCGGTTGTACCATCTGATTTGCCAGGCAAGTTGTGGGTCGTACTCCAAGTCTCATGGAAGTGTTTTGACACTTTGCCCCAAAATTGTCTGCCAAGGCATTCATCGAAGGAGGTCTAGAAATCAGCCGGGCTTCGGGAATTGCTGTCATGCCAATGGAAGGCCGTCCCAACAAACTTCCTTTTTCACCACGGAGAGGTTCCCTGGCGTCCCTCCACCGCCAGGAGCTAGAAGGATTTGCCTTGTCTGGAACCGAGACCGGGGGTTCCGGGACACTGGTTGTGGCTTTCACCCACTTCCGTGTCAACCCTTCGAAGTTGGACTTGGGTGTCAACAAACGGTGGACTCCAAAACTGGCGGTTTTCCTTTTGGCTCCCCGCCAGTACAGGCCAGGGTCCCTTGCACTGTCACTCCAGCGAGGTGCTAGGTTGCTTGTGGGGGGGCTAGTAGGGGCTGGGGCTGGAACCCAACCACACAACTCCTCTCCCCTTCCCACACCCCACCCACCCTACCCAGCCAGCAAGAGCTTCACAGTGTCCGTGTGCCCGTTGGATGCCGCCAGCATCAAAGGCGTCAGTTGCGTGCTCGTCACTGCGTTGGGATCACTCTGGGCGAGCAGGAGCTGCAAGCAAATCCTCGGGTCGCAAACGGCAAACCGAGGCTACCTTCCACGCCTGACATCAGAAAATGAGCCCATGACACGGGACATAAGCCTCCGGCTTTCGGGAAGCAATGCTGGCTCTGCATGGCACGACAAAAGACCGCGACATTCTTGCGTCAGCAAGCCTAAGTGGAACTCTTTGATGGAATTATTGGGAGCATCAGGCCAATCCACTCTGAAAAGAGCAAACGCCATAACAAGCATGATCTGTCATTGAGCATTTGCAGCATGGCAATTGAAACAGCAACCTGAAAAACGACGACCACATCCACCACCACCACCACACCCCACCACCACCACCACCACCAGCAGCAGCAGCAGCAGCACCGGCACCAGCACCGGCACCGGCACCGGCACCAGCACCAGCGCCAGCGCCAGCGCCAGCACCAGCACCAGCACCACACCAGCACCAGCACCAGCAGCAGCAGCAGCAGCAGCAGCAGCAGCAGCAGCAGCAGCAGCAGCAGCAGCAGCAGCACCAGCACCAGCACCAGCACCAGCACCACCACCGTCGAGTTGATCACGACACCCCTGTCACCAGCCCGGCCACTTTCGCATAACGATGATGTAATGATGCTCCTCCTACATCATCCGCTTCACTGGGGACTGCTCTTTAGCTCAACTCATGCTCTGTGGGCTCAGTTCCGGAACATACTGGAACAAGTCGCCCTGCGTGTGTTTGCTGTCAGCCTTGGTAGGGTTGAGGGACTAAAGTCAAATAAGACATCCGAACATATGGGTATGAGGTTCAATTGGGAAACCTTTCGACATCATTTAGGTGGGGATTCATGTCCACTGACAACTTTGAGGTTCATTGTTGAAATTCATAGCCATCCGAGCATGAGATCAAATGAGTGCTTCTCTTTTTTCAGAGTACTTTTGCTTGGACTTTAAATGTGGGTTGGTTCAACATGGAAGCAAAAAGGGCATCTCCCATTCTGAGGGGTGCCTCGTTTCAAGACGCGCCCAAAATTTTGAGTCCCCCGGTTCTTGGATCAAGGCGCATCTCGTGGCCCAGCTGCGCGGCCAAGTGCAAAGGGGCCCAGCCCATGAGATTGCTGCGGTTCACGTACTGAACCAGCGCCTGCGATGGTACGTTGTAATCCGAAGTTCCGGTGGGCAAATCTCCCACCCGCCACCCCCTCCCCCCCTCAAAAAAAAAGAAGAGAACAAGTGGACAAAAGCAAACAACACACACACACAGAAAAACAAAAAAGTATGCCAAGAGCTGTGGACAAAAAGCAGGTGAGCAAACGTGCGGCGACTTGACCGTTTCAGCTTGGCAAGGGTTGGGTCAACTACAGTACCAACGGATGGCCCGGATGGCCCAACTGGTTCTGAGGGTCAAAAATTACCAGTCCAAGGGTCCGAGTCTACTTTGCAAGGCCCAAGCCCCCTAACCCAAAAGGCGGTTACAAAATAAGAGCAAGCCTGGGGGGGGGGGGGGGCGGGGCAAAAAACCCTAAATAAGAGAAGGCTGAGGTGACTTTTCTTGGGGAAGGGGCTGCCAAAACGATATTTCTCCACTAGGATGGTGGAACAAACATATCTGAAGATTCATGGATCCAGGCAGTATGGGCGAGGCTCAGGAGGGATTGCGGCCAGCCAAAGTCTGATATAACATGCAGTGAGATGCCGTCAATCGTGCCACCCGCCCATCCGCTCTAGTAAAATCGGGTTGCTCCCGTCCTTTCAACGCCAATCTCCCGCTACATCCTTCCCTTACCCACACAAACTGACTCTTCCTCTTCTTCTCCCACCCCCCTTACCCACCACTCTCAGGGGTGAGCTTCTTGTGTTCGACTATGGGCCCGTAAAAGAACTGGTCAAATGGAAAGGAGGGAGTCAAAACTGCGTGCTTCTTCTAGGGCATTCGTTTCAGGTTGCTTCAAAGGGAAACCACAAGGACAACCCCCATTTCCTATTGCTCCATTTGCTTAAAGGCTTAAGCCCCATGACAAGTTCTTTTGAAACAAAAGATAAAAAACAACATCTTCTTAAGCCTCCAGCAAATGGGCGCTTCTTTTGACCCACCCCCCAACGCGTCTTTTCGGTCCACAGAGCCCCGGCCGCTCGCTCGCTCGCTCGCTCGCTCGCTCCCGCCTCCGGGTTCACGGTTGTGAGCAGCGCGCGGCAGAGCTGCTCCATCCCCAGGCGGCAGCCCAAGGTCAAGACCGTGGAGCCCAGACCGTCCTTCGATTCGAGAGCGCTGTGGACTTGTCGGAAACCCATGGGCTCAAAATAGGAAGCACTGAAGCGTTGATTGGGCTTTGGAGCGCTGGGCGATTGACAGGGGCCCGTGCCGGCGGAAGCGCTGAAGCCTTTGCAGCTCAAAGATGTGGGTTTCCATGGGATGTTCAACATGCGGGAATTCCAAATCCATCCAAAGGGGGCCAAGTCCCAAAAAAAAACACTCAGCAAAAGAGCATGTGGTACATGGCCGGTCCAAAAAGTGGAGTTGGGGGGTTCCCGATTCTTGCTTCAATCCGTAATCCGTGGTGAGACACTTCAAGGGAAACTGCGAAATGCCCGTCTGGCATGAGGAGCGTGTGGCATGAGTTTCTATCCGAAAGGGTCCTGTTGCCGCTTTGGGGGCATGGGTGTGTCTTGAATTAGCAGACCCCAACAATTGTGCCTTGTCCCTTCGGTTTCACTTCAGACCAACCGTGAAAAGGGTACCCCAAAAAACATACAGACACACATGGGGGTACAATGCATTTGTTCAAGAAGGTTGAAAAAGGGACCGCGCTGCATGGGTCAGGCAAGAATCTGAACAACCGGCCCTCAAGATATGGAAGAAGGAGGTGAAAGGTCCTGCAAATTCAACTTGGGGTGCTCTTCTCCCATGAAGTTCTACGGAAAAACCATTTTGTTCCAAAAAGTCGAAGGTCACACCATCGACCAGTCATGGTGAATGGTCCCAATCAACACTTTTCGTTAGCAAGGTGCGAACAAGTGATGCGGTTTGGCAATAGTTTGCTTTCTCGATTGGAGAGGTTGAGGGAGAGAGGCGAGCCTACATCTGACGTGGCTTCCAACAAGCAAAACGACCGATATGTTTGTCCATGAGTCCAAGAGTCTGTCGCTCTTGGGGCCTTTTCAAAAGGTGCCACTTGACTGTGAAAAAAATATAAAAAAAAAATGCCAAAAACCGGCGGATGATTCCACACCAGCACCTCTAACGGCACCCCTGAAGTGCGCAGCAAACAGCCCAGAGCACACGTTCGTTCACCTCGCAAAAATGCGCCCGCACCAGCACCAGCACCTCCAACAGCCACCCCAAACAGCGTCCCAAAACAGCACCCGCACCAGCACCCCAAACTGAATGCCTCTAGCACCCTGCTCTCAATCTCGCAAAAAAAAACGCCATCACCCCAAGCGCCTGCACCAGCACCCCCAACTGCACGGCCCCCGGCATGCAGCCGTCAATCTCGCAAATCGCTTTCCCCTTCTTATTTGAAGTTAGAACTCCTATAGCTTTCAGCTATCTGGGGAAATATCCAAAAACCACATGCTCCAGTCTTTGTTAAGGCCTCTGTATAGCAAATGGAACCAAGTCAACCAAAGGGGTGCTGGTAGCGGCCTAGGCCACAAGTATTCGCCTTCGCCGAGTCGCGGTCACGGCCAAAAGATCCCCCGGCGGCAGCTGCGAAATCAGGACGATGGCAGCCTCCTCCCGCTGGTGCACCGTGAATTCCGGCGCCTCCTGGTCAGCCCAACGTTCATGTACAGCCTACCCTCCCACCAATTAACATGGAACCCTTCGACGTTCGGGGGGTCTTGGTTTGGACCGTGTTCCTTTTAAAGGGAACCTCTGTCAGGTTCCATGTTAATTGGAGTGTCTGTATCAATTGTGTGTGTATTCCGTATCAAGTAGTATCTGCATGAATTGTTTGTGTGCGTGTGTGTCTTGTCTCGTTCATGGTTTGTACAAATCGACGATTATGGATATGAAACAGCCTACACATCGTTCGGACGTTGGTCCGATTGAAGCATCCCCAACAACGAAGCCTGATCCTCCATTTGCTTAAGTCCCCTGCTCTTGTTTGTTTCTATCAAAAAACAATCAGTAGTGATCGATTCCCACTCAAACCCACGGGGGAAAATAAATGGACGTGATTCAGCGAATGGACGTGATTGACACAAAATATCATAACCATATCCAGGCTCCACACTGGCTTCGAGAGCAGCAACACTGTGCGACCAGGGACTGGCGACCAGCTTCATTGCTTAAACCTGTCCTTAGGTCCGCAAAAAGTTTGACTCGGGGGCGAAATGGACACTGCCACAAAAACCCGAAGCTAAAAGCCTAAGGGCATGGCTGGGAACCGACGTCATTCTCATGTGCACGTGTCTGGAATGTGCCAACACGGGGCCCCCTCCAAATGCTTGGCATTCCTCTCAACAATGGGCCCAAACAGGCAACAAAGTCTGGACATGCACCCATATTAGACAGTGCACGACAAATATCACCTGCCTTGAAACCCGCAACATTGGGCTCCTGCACGAAAACAACAAGAGCAACTGCATGACTCTCCACCGCCTTTACGGGGTCTGCGCGAAGGCATCGGACACCTTCCACGTGACCCATATGTTCCGCTGAATTTGCGGTTCTAGATTTTCGGGCACCGAGCATCTGCAACACCTCTCAACCAACCTGTTCTCCTGCCATACAAGTGCCAATTATTTCTCACCAAGCACCTGTCAAGCGTCGACCGTGTCCCCGCAAAGAAAACAAAAACCACAAGCACGCACTGCAAATCGTCTACCCTCCCCCGGACTAACAGCCGGAAACTCCCAGGACCTCGTTGGAAGACTTGGTTCCATGAGCGGCCTTCTGGGAGCTTCCGGCTGTTCGTCCGGGGGAGTCTACCAGTCTCCATGACTGATTGACCCTTGAAAAATGGGTCCATGACCCCATAATGTTGGGTAATGACCCCATGTTTAAAGGGTCATGGAGACTGCAGGTACCCGTGTGTTTTGGCCATCGTCAAAAGGCTTGGAGGGCTGAGAGCGCTTGGAGGGCTCCTGCCACTTCAGCAGTCGAAGGAGCTCATCGCTGGAGCTGGCGCGGCTCTTGGTCGCTTCTTTCACGACCTGCAGGAACCTGGCGTGCAGTCTAGGTTCACCTTTGGATCCCAAGCCACGATAGGTGAAGAAACTTGTTCCATTCGTTTTAGAGTTGCGACATTGCTCGGTTTCCCTTGGTTTCCCTTGGTTTCCCTTGGTTTCCCTTGGGATCCCTTAAGTTTTCCAGAAGGGAACCCGCAGCCATACACACAACTCTCGACTTCTCCCTGTGAAAGGCTCAAAAGTAAGCTATGATACAAAGTCAGACTGCATCAATGCGAATTCGGACTCTTTGCGAGTAACAAACACCGAGCAGCACTGTACATAATCTCTAATCCGAAGGGTCCCCCAATATGTGTATTGCGTTTTAAGAATCTCACAAAGTCCAGGACCGGGAATGCCAAATCTAGAATAGCCGACTTAAAACCAGAGGTTCCCCTGGCGTCCCCAACTCCAGCGCCGTATTCGGGTCGATGCTGCCTAGATGCTTGCGCCTGAAGCCACCGCCTTTGTATCCGCCCCAGCCGAAACCGAGTTTCCCGCCGGCGCCTGCTCTCTCCTTGAGGCGGCGGGGGGGGCGGGGGCGGCGGCGGCGGCGGATTTCGCGTGTCGCGAGGTGCGGATGGCACCAACACGCCGCGGCCCAGCAGAATGTCAGCCAAAGAGTCCACAGCGATGCCTCCGAGGTGTTCAGTTGGTGAATGGAATAAAATGAAATAACCCCCATCTGAACCAGGAACCGCCCTCTAGTTTTAAGCAAAGCAACCAAAAATGACACCTATGTGCCTCCGATGTGGGTCCCTCATCCCACAATACAAACTTACCTCAGTGGAACTTGCCAAAAGTCCAAACTTGTACCACTACATCGTTTCTCCAAGAAAGTCGAAAGTCCAGGAACTCAGGGAGTAAAACTCACTCCAGGAACTCAGTCTGGAACTCGAAAGTCCAGAAACTCATTGTTTGGCCCAAAAGGGGATTATTAAACTGCCCAAGGAAAATATGACGAGCCGAGTCCGAGTCTGCGCAAAGACATCAACTCGGATGGTTTAGGGAGGCCATCACAGCAAGCAAATAGTGGATCATCTGCACTCCATGGCAACAACATCTGCGCCAGAGCGGCTAAGTAATTCTTGCCAACTTCGGCCTGCAGCTTTAATGGTGCCCTCAAAGATGCGTTGTTTCCTTCGCGGCTTGCGTGAGCAAAGCCGCAAGAGCTTGCCGCTTGGGGGGTTGGCTTCAAGCGAACACTCTCTCGTATCAATCCGTTCCATGTCCCAAATCAGCTCAACCTGCGTATTGTCTCCATTTGAGTCAAAACTCCGCACCCATTCCGAGTGCTTGATTGCATAGTGGGCTCTTTTTGAACAAATTCCAACAGAAGTTCTATCAAACACGCAAAAAGAAAGAAACGCAGACGCAAGCAAAGCCCTGCTCCGCCCTCACCTTCACCCAAGCCACCCCCACCTCCCCCGCCCCCTCCGCCTGCGGGGCCCATCCGCAGACTCCTCACCAGCGTGGGGATGACCTCCGCGGCCACCTGTGCCTGGCGGCACAGCCGCGCCACCTGCCCCGCTGAACGAGCGAGCGCTTCGAGTCGCTCGTCAGATTGACGCAGTTGGGTGTGGCTCCAAATTTAACAGGAGGGGCAAACCACAGGTGTTGGTCCATGTTTCCACTTACCAGCAAAACCCATTTTGGTACCGGTTTTTTGAGCCACAGCCAGTTTGTGGGGTGAAACCGGGTGAAACATGGCATCTCCTTTGGGTTTCATTGTCATTTACCCAGTCGGTAGGGTAAGACATGTCACCTCTGCTTTGGGTTCTTTGTCATTTAGACCGAGACCAGTGTATTTCGCTTTGTGGTTAGGGCAAATGGAGGAAACCTGTAAGGGCCTTGAAGGGCGGAAAGGTAAGATAGACCCGGCGACGTCAATGTCTTCAAGTGGCGAACGCCTGGGCATAGAGTCGACTGTTCTGGTTGAACAAGGGGGCTGCCGTATTCTGAGCTTGCGCGGCAAACATTCAGAATTGTGGCAAAAGTACATGCTGAAGTGGTGCTCTTTCAGTCGCAACGGACAGTGTGTTGTTGTGAATCAGGGCTTCATGAATCTGCTTCCCTATCAAAAAGCTTCCCTATCACATTGCGGGTTCCTAAATTCGTGCTTGGTTGAGTGATTGACTGAACTGGTTGGTTGGTTGACTGACAGACCGACTGACCGACCGACTGAATGTAATCGACTTGAGTTGCAATTGAATGGATCGACTTGACTTGAGTGACTGATATGGTCTTGATTTCCCACCCAAGAGCTCCCCCAAAACGGGACACCTTCCCGCCTCAGAGGCTCCCAGAAAGCCATCAGCGTCCACATCGAACTGCCGCAGAGCGCTGTGGAACTCGAGGCCATACTCCTAAGGCACCCCTGGGTTTGTTGCTGGGACAATACCACTTTGGTCATGATCCCTTGGGTCACTGGAAAAAAAACCCTTGAACACTTGCAATACCAACGTGATCCCCTCAACAGTCACTGGAAAAAACACTTGCAATTAACGTCAGGGTTGTTCCATGGAGAATACCACTTTTGGCTTCCACAAACAGCCATTAAGGAATACCCGCAGACTTCTGTTATGGGGTCGGAATTTGGTAGCCCTGGGTTTAGACGCATGCAAATGTTGAGCCGGTCTCATATAGGCAGTACCAGAAAAACAAATCCGCACCCTTCATAAATGGATTGGGCAGAGAATCAACAACTTGTTGCTTCCCAAAATTAACAAGGAAACCCTGGTTGCACACCCTGGTGTGGGTGTGCAGAACAATCACATTTGAACGAGGCACATGCCAGTGTGCCAACCTCGATTCCGGCGAATTTTCTTGCCACTTCCGCTCGACTTCGTGGATGGTCCAAGCCTGTTCGACTTTGCCAAAACAACAATCACCGGACAGAATCTTCACCTCGGGGGAAGGCCCCTTCCTTGGATTCTGACTTCAGGCTTGGAAAAACTGCAGTTTGCGTAAAGGGAATGTAGGAACATGTAGAATTTGTCAAATCTCACTTCAGTAGGAACGGTAGAAAGGACCCTTTAGTACCAACCACTCTCTCAATTTCCAGGACTGGACGGTTGCAAGAGATTCATTGCCACGTTTGCGAAATAAGAAGCACGCACTATTGCCAATCAAAAGTAAGATTGTTTAGGCAGTTTCTTCCTTAGCACACCTGTGCCACGGGTAGAAAACTTTTGTGGTCGAAATAAATAAGCATTTCAGGGGCAGAGTTTACAATCTATGCGGCACCGCAGGTTCAAACACAACAGCAGCTAGAAACCCTCCTGAATTGAAAGCGTCTTGATCTGAGCGCTCTTTTCCCATCTCTGATTTAATTGGTGCAGACCCGGTGCGGACATCAGCCACATCATGAGCTGCCTCTGGGCGAAACGTGCCACTTCAGCTTCCTCTGGCGTCAGGATGTGCATCGCTGCCCTCGATCGGTGGCTGGGGTGGCCACGATGTGTGCTGCTGATGTCTTGATGTCCTGATGGGTGTGTTAGTGATTAGTACATCAACTCCTGCACATGACCAACTTATGCCTCAAGACTTGGCTGTGGCTCAAAATTAACCAGGAGGGGCACACGCCAGGTTTTGGCCCATGCTTCCTACCAGGGCAACCCATACCGGTTCTTTGAGCCACAGCCATGGGGGACATGCACAAAGTTGAAACCCACCTCGCCAGTGGAGTGGCACAGTCTCGCGAATTCCTTGAGGCGCGCGAAAAGTGATCCATGGCTTCCTTCACTCAGCCAGAGGGCTGCCCGTTTTCGGATCCCCCGCGATCTGAGTGACGAACTTTTAGTGGCTCAAGTGGAAATCTCCACTAAACACTAAAACGCTAAAAGGCTAAGGGGATGGCTGGAAGCCGCCAAGAGACTTAGACCCCATGCGAATATCTAATAGTGTTGCTGCTGGAAATGAAAATGAAGCAACCGCAATCAAGTGGATAAGCAAAGCTCAAGGCTAAATGCCCCCAGCCTGTTATTTGGGAATGCAAGCATTGGATTCTACCGGCTTTTCTCGTGCTCGGCTTATCACAAAGAAAGCTGACCAAGGACATTGGAGTGAAAATATGAAATCACATTCAAACTTAGCCCAAGACTGAAACGACCCTCAAAATAATTGTAAGGGAGTGGTTCGCCCAACATTGGTCTCTCGTCCCTCCATCTGGGGCAGTGGGGATCCCTAATTCTGATCCGTTTTGCGTAGTGGGACGCCAGTACAACAAGGAAAACTCACGGCCGTCAGGCACATTTTCTTTTTGCGGATTGATGTGAATTGATTTTGAAAAACCAACCCAAACCCTCATGGACCCTTGCACTGAGGGTCCGAAACCCCAGGAGGCTCAAATAGGCACTGTTTTGCAGGCCCAGGCAGTTGGGAGCCTTTTGGGCAAACCGGATGATTGGCTCACAAGGACGGGAACAGTGTGGCAGACAAGTAAGCTCAATCTAATTTTGTGTGTGTACGCTTGTTCATCTGTCTTCTGAAGCCTCAGCTCATGGCCACAGGCCGATCAGAAGGCAAACCAGCTGAGTTGCTACATCCCCAAGGATGCGGGCAGTATGCGAGCCGCATCCGCTGTCCCAGAGATCAACCAGCCTTCCAAGCCAGCAGTTGGCACAAACTGCACGCATGGCTCCCAAAAGCCCCAGCTGACCGTCCTTTTTGCTGGCCACACGCCGCCACTTTGGATGGCACGAGGCACTAGATTGCAACTAGACTTTTGAAGTGCACGTGTAGCCTCAACAATGCATGTGTAAATTGTAAGCGATAAACAAACCATAGTAATCATACAGAATGTGCATACATAGATATATAAATCTAATAGGATGCACATATAATCTATGAGGGTTTCTTAAAATGGTGGACTTGCTGCTTGGTGTCCAAACGGAACTCAAGATAAACTCAGCAATTTAGGGGTCCACCAGTCCACCAGGGCCACCATGTCGAGAAACCCCATTCTGCATATATATATATATATGTGCATGTACATGTTTGCTTGATTTGTGATCAACGGCCATGGTTTCTGCAACAAATGATAAGGCTGGTGCAAGGAGAGTGGCCGAGTGGCCGTGCCGAGTGGCGATTCTAGGCCAGACTTAAGCCCCTGCAAAAAGTGTCGTTGGCTGGTTGAAGGGGAGCGCGAAGTCTGGCAACTCATTAACTTGGGCTTCCAGCGACGTATTGCAGCCAGAAGGCAGTGCTAAACCCAGAAAAGCTCAGTCCACCTTCACCTGCGGCAAGCAACCTCTGTATACCTGTAAAAAATACCCTCCTTGCAGGGGCCCTATTGTTTGAAGCAACCACATGAATTTCGCCAACAACGCAAGACAACGGTTCGGTCTCTGCGAGAATCTTGACTGGGGGCCCAGCCTCAAACTCAGGTCTCCAGCGCTCCAGATTCGGGGCTGCCAGGTTTGGAGCTCCAAGAACATTTGACCCCGGCCTTTCATCCCACTTCCCCACGAATCCCCGACCGAAGCCGAAAAGTCCTTCTCCTCTTTCCCAATGGAGCTGGGGAAAAAATGGTCCTTCTCAAGACGACGACCGTCTTCCAACACTTCTTTCGTGCACTTGCGACGGACCTGTATCCAGGTTCACCACGGTGAACCAATCCCAACCGCGCCCCCCCCCCCGCATGATTCGGCGCCTGAATCACTTGTGAGGCAGGAATCGTGGCGCCTGGGCACCAAGCCAGCCCCGTTTGGGTGAAATCGATGAGCCATGGGCAACTGACATTGGGAAAGTGGGGTGAGCAACTAGATTCTCATGGTAACTTGGTCAGAAGATTGGTGTTGGTTGCGTGCAATTCATTCCCTTTACTACCTTAGATGGCAGTACAGTATGCTTAAGAAAAAAGATGACTGCTGCTCATGAGTATATCCGCCAACCTTCCATGCGGTCTCTGATCAACTCAGCCGGGCTGCATGTTAAACATAGTAAAGTTAGACCCTCCAATTGGAATTGGGCCCTCTATTGTTGAATTTGTTTTCGCACTTCAGGATTCTGCGACTGTTTTGGGGTCCTCTATTGTGGCAATTGTGTTTGACGGAAAAAAATCCGGACAAAAATTCGGGCAAACAACAATTTGGCAAATAAGTCGGGCAACAACACTGGCAATCAAATCCGGACAAATACTAAGAACCCCTGATTGAACCATCAAAATTAACATAACTTCTGTACAACACAGTAGGGGCAACCAGTCACGCAAAAGGGGTCGCCGACAAGAAACCCTGATCCTCTTTGATGTGACTGTTTTGGGGCCCCCTTTCGTTTCCAACTTGTTTGGGGGTTCCCAGCTAAATTAAAATTTGCGCTACTAAGCAAGTGCTGGGCATCTGAGAATCAACTTTGGCAATATTAAAGTAAAATTGGCAATAAAAAGGAAGTAGATGGAATCTGAGAGTCAGCCTTGGAAACACTAAAGTAGAATCGGCAATACAAAAGTAAGTACTGGGAATCTGAGAGTCAGCCTTGACACTATTCAACTAGAATTGGCAAAGCTAAAGTAAGTGCTGGCAAGTCCAAGTCCCGCCCAAACCCCCAGGAATTTCAATACAAAGGGTCCTCTGACTGGTTCCACTTTTCGGGGCGTGGGGGGGGAGCGCAGCAAAAAAGGTCCAACACTAGAAGTACCTTTTTCGAGGGTGTCTCTATGGAAGTTTTGAAGGGACATAAACAGGGACACAATCTATTTTGGGCGGTTCCCTTGTTTTGAGACCAACCCTGAAAATACCCTCCCCCGAAGGGAACCGTACGTAGTCTAATTATGAGAGTCTCAACACTCTCCTGACCCACGCCTGCTTCATCCCGCTCAGAAGGAATGTAATCTGACAGCATCACCAGGTCCTGGGCCGGGTTGACTCTTGTAGCGGTTTTTGCATGTGTGGTTGCGTGCAAATGCGTGGGTGGTTCTGTGTGTGTGTGTGTGCCAGGGTTTGTGTGCATTTGTGGTTGGATGTGTTTGTGTTTGGTCGTTCTTTTGGTTTTTGTTTGTGCGTGCGCATGTCTGGGTGGCTATATGTTTCAGTGTGTCTGCGTGTGTGTGTGTGTGTGTGTGTGTGTGTGTGTGTGTGCGATTGCTTGTGTAAGTGTGGGTGCTGCGTAGCGGCGCTTTTCGTGCGCGCGTGCGTGCGTGCGTGGGTGTGTGTGTGTGGCTTTGTGTGAGTGCGCGTGGGTGGGCAGGGGTGGGACGCTTATGCCGTGGTATTTTGTTCTGTTTGTGTGTCTGCATGTCTCCGGGTGAGTGTGTGTGTGTGCGTGTGTGTTGTGAGTT
>CAUJNA010003524.1:147500-217500 GCA_963377175.1 Effrenium voratum | reverse complement strand
TGCAGTGCTTGCTCTGGAACGTGCCTCTTGCTGTTCGGTCCTGTAGACGTAGTACTTGGTCCGACTTCATGAAAGCTCTGCGTGACTCTGTCGTTCTCCTTCGCGTCCTCCTCCTCCCAATGAGTTGTCTTCTTCCTCAGTGCATCAGCCATGATATCGCAGTTTGTGCAACTTCGTAAAAGAGAGCGATCACGATATGAGCCAAAATGGTCTAAGGTGGGTTTAAGGTGGGTCGGGGTAGGTGTAGGGTAGGTGGTTTTGTGTTTTGGGTATACAGGGGTTTCAGGGCGCTTCCTTGCTTGCTTGCTTGCCTGCCTGCCTGCTTGTGGGCTTCCTTGCTTGATGGCTGTCTGGCTGTCTGGCTTCAGGGGACTGGGGAAACAAAACAGTCCAGCGGGAAAACAAATCCTTACATAATACGGACCTAAGCCAACAAAGCCCCTAAGTATTGCACCTAAGCACCTAAGCACCTAAGTATTGCACCATAATCTATATTGACCTAACAATACTTATAGTTAATACAGCACCTAAGCCAAAATGGGCCCACGGAGCCGACTTCACGCCTTCTCGGCGCCGTTGATGTCCACATCCACCACTCGGTCGTCGGGAGACAGCTCTCCGGCCGACCTCGGCGGGAAGGCCATTAACAAAAGGTTCAAAGGGACGGAGGGCAGCACAAGAAAAGACAGGAATGAAGGAAGCAAGGAGGAAAGGAGGGAGGAAAAGGAAGAAAGGGAAGGGAAGGGAAAGGAAGAACAGAGCAAAAAACAAAAAAGTGTAAAACCGTGTAAGAAGAAGAAGAAAAAGTAAATTCAGATGAAGCAAAGGGAAGATAGTATGTGACAAGCTAACATCCCCCACCTGACCACCTGTGGAACCTGATCTTGGAACCTTGCCTCCTCTGCAAAGCTTCTGTTCAATGGCATGTGACAGCATGTGTGTGTGTGTGAGTTCGTTTCTTGAGGGTACCCTCTTTGGGGTTGGTTTATGTCAAAGGGAAACAAAAGTAAACAACTTTTTTGGGAGTCCCCCAATCTTGACTTTTGACGCATGCCCCATGCAACGGGTCCCTTCTTGCGTGTCCCCCCTTCTAGTTGGCTCCAAATTGCCGCCCGTCTAGAGAACCGCAATACGCGTAATGCGAGTGCACACACTCACACACTATCCGTTGCTGTTTCATCTGGAGAGGTCCTTTTGCTGACACATGGGAATTGGACCTCCAAAAGTATACCAGGACATCTGCACTCTTGGCGGGGGGCGGGGGGAGACGGTTCTCCGCTAATTAAGGCCCCCTCAGGCAAACATGACATTGAAAGGAAGAATGGTCTTCCAAGAGGTCTGTGCACATCCACTTCCGTTGTCGGGGATAAAAAGGACCCGCCTTCCATCTGCCTAGTGCAAGCCCCGCCTGGGTGATCGCAAACAGGTGTCCAGCGTCTCCACCTGCCCGTCACCAAACACCGAGTGACCCGAGCGAGCATTGGGTGGAAGTAGGATGGCACAACTCCTCCTTCTTTCCGCCAAAAATGATGCAGCCAGCATGGGGCAATTGTGTCACCTACTTTCACCCAACTGGGACGACTGGGGCAAAGTTGCCACCCTGAAAAGTGCTGTGGTCGTCCAATGGCTTTCTGGCACCACAGCTCCAGCGAAGGCACAAACAACTTTTGAGTACGTAAAGCCGTCCCCACAAAAGCCGCCGCTGCAAGTTTTCGGCAGCTTAGCTGCCGGGCCTGTACCGTGACTTCCAAGAGCCAGTCTTGTTGAGCCTTCAGCTAAAGAATGGAATGTGCATGGCACCATTCCCCGAACTGAATGCGTTCAATGGCTGCAGCTTGAGAAAAGTCTGGGTTCTTGACATGCCCCTCCGGGACCCTCCGGGACCCTCCGGGAGGCTCACCCCTAAACACAAATTGAAGACGTCTGAAGGGTTCACAAAGCTAAATGAAGGGAAACCAAGAGTCCACTTCAGGACCGCTCCCTGAGCCACGATCCATCCAACAAGAGCCACTTTCCCCAAACCTCTTTCCATGCCAAATCCACAAGGGTTCAAACCGCTCTGACAAAAAACTCCCTTCACGCCGGCTGGAAGCCCACTCCAACTTGCCGACTCCAACTTGCCGATAGGGATGCCTCGTGTCAGACTTTTCAATGCGCATCAGTTGCCTTGATCTCTGGCGGCAGCGGCCGAGGCTTTGCAAGCAGCCTCAGTGGTTTGGCCCTCAAATGACAACACTTCTCATCCGGGATTTACGGTTTCAACTGGCTCGCATGTGCTTCGTGTCAGTCCGTAGAGGTGCGGATTGCTGTTTTCGTTTCTTTTTTTCCCTGCGGGCCTCCTTCGCTCAAAAGGCCAAACATAAGGCTTGGGCGTCACATCTCAGACTTGGAACTGAAACCAGACCCCGATGAAATAAGCCTTGTGTGGTACTTGCCAGCAGCAAACCCGACAATACGAATCTGAAACTAACATGCAACCCGGATCCATCAAAACAGCGGCAGTCAACAAACATGATGCTTCAGAACTGGATTTGATTGTTTGAGATTCCTTGCAAACGCAAAACTAAAACGGTTGAAGCTGCGACTCAACGTGAGGTAGCAGCAAACACAAATCAAGCCGCCCGCACATCTGAATCCCTATTGTTTATGGTCCAAACATTGTCGATTTACACGTCTGGTTCTCCTGGTCGAGCAGGTGTCAGTTGAAAGGCCTTCTTCGCTGGAAGCTGCTGGGTCCTTCCAAGCTTGGGTTTTGATTCGTCTGGTTCATGTGTGTTGTGCATGGCTTGCACCCCTCAACCGGATACTTCACAACTGTTGAAAGCTGCAAATTTGCACCGCTCTTTCTAAAAAGAATAGCTGGTCTCGCTAACCTTGCCTTTGGAAAAACAACTTGATCATTTCGGCTATCGTTGTGAAACAGGCTGCAGCTATCTTTGAAAACAAAGGCAAAACTAAATAACAGCCTACGCTGTCCTATGTCTCCACTGTCCACAGTTTGTGGTCGACAAAAATGCGTGTTGGATTGCAGGTCCATTGCAGGTTAGACAAAACAATATTGTTCAAAGAACTCAGGTTGTGTCCGCCCCAAATTAGCAACACTCGACAGAGTCAGCCAAAGCCCAGCAAGCAAAGAAGATACCGCATATTACGTGATGTCAGAAACACTCAACTGAGTCAGCCAAAGCCCAGTAAGCAAAGAAGATACCGCATATATCGTACTTGATGACAGCAACACTCAACTCAGTCAGCCAAAGCCCAGTAAGCAAAGAACATCCCGCTTATATCGTACGTGATGTCCGCTTCCGATGGAAAGTAAATGGCAAACAAACAAAGAAACAAACCACTCGCACGGACATCTCAAGGGGAACTGGTGCCACCATGAACCGTGACCCAAGTCGTCCACCCAGGTTTCAGAAAACAGTTTGCGACAGCGTGGAACTGCGAATCTGTTTTCCCCAAAAGGTCGAAGGGGCCCCCCGTGGCCGCATCAAAGGTCGACTAGCAGCGTTTGAGGATAATTCACGTGTTGGGGAAACCCATCGATCCTAATGTATCCAAGTCAATCTGGTACATGAATCCACGATCCAAGTGCCTCTCATGCCTCATGCTGTGTTGGAGGCTAAGGTTGAAAAGGTCCCAGGTCCCATCCAGCAAGCGCTGAGCCATCTTGGGACCCTTGGCACGGCTTCGCCCCGGGCCGCGGTGCGGAAAATGCCTCGGGGTGTCCGGAGCGAGCGGGAACGTCCCAAAAGGCGGCCGTTTTCGACAACGGGGGGGCATGTTTGGGGGGAGACCCAGGTTTCGTCTCATTTGGGGTTTGCCAACTTGCGGGCTTTCCCGATTTTCAGGTCTCGCGTTCCTTTGGTGCAGTTGGGCTTTCAGAGGCAAAACCTGGGTCGCCAGGTTGAAAGTAAATGGCACCATTCCCAGTGGTGAGTGAAGGGGACTTCGCTCCAAAATTCGGAAACGGTGCCATCTACCTGGACCTTCCATTGCTACATGAATTTGTGTCACAAATTTATGTAACGAATCAAGGTTCACACTTTCACACTGCAAATTTGGTTCATCTTTCCAGCAGTTCTCCATTTGGTTTCCCAAAACGACGGCTCTTGGCGTGCGAGGGAGTGTCACTTTTTTGCGCAAGGGCAAATCTTCTAATCTGTGCTGTCCGTTTTGAGAGCAACCGCTAGAAAATATTGACTTTTGGTGGGTTAACATCCAACCTCTAAACACTAAAAAGCTAAAACCTAAGGGGATGGCTGGGAACCACTGGTAGAAAAGGGCAACCATGCGGTGGCAACCGCCATTGTTGGTCTACGGGTGGGGCCGTTCTGTGGGATTGCTTTCTTGTGGGACAATGTGGGGCTCTTCTAACAAACTCGGAAATTATTTTGAGCAAGGCACGAGGGGCCCTTTCCTTCACGCCAGCATGTTTGGTGTTCTACATGTTGCAAGTCAGCAACACAGCTTTCTAGGGGAACCAAAAACGTCAATGGCTCAATAACCCAGCTGCCGATTCAGGTCTTGAGCATGGCCAAACGACGAAGCTTCAGATTGTAAACTCAAGATCCATGGCGCTTTGATGCAATCCCCAAGAGCCAGCTGGCAGACCCAAGATGATGCAAGCAAACACTGGCCTGCAAGTTTGCTTTCCTCTCACAATATGCGTCCAGACATTCAGAGCCGAGGGTGGCGGCCCTTCGTTTTTGAAAGCGCGCCAATTCCAGGGAGCCCTACACACCCTCCTCTACCCCCCGATGGAGCCTGAAGGTAGCTCCAGCAAGCTGCTGACACCAGAGTCGCCTCTGATGCTCGCTATCCTGAGAGTTGGAGCTCGCATGGGACTTGCTTCAACCCCATGTCCACTCCCCACCCAGTGGAATAACGTGGGTTGAAGCCATACACGTTTCCCTTGCGCCCATCAACACAAAGCGGGGTGCCATTCTGGCGGTGCTTGGGATGCCCTTTCGCATCCTAGTGGCTTTTATCGGGGATCGGGCGCGCCTGCTAAACGCGCGGCGGACCTCGCCTGCCTGACTTTCATGGAACAGCCGCCCACCGCTGAGCAGAATATGTGCAAAAATTTAGTCAGTGGGAAACACTATTTCTGCAAAACAAGTTTGAAAGGTGAAAGATCCAACCCACATCGGCGCACGCTGTCGACACCGACTCCTCTTGATGTGTTCAACTGTCTGGGGAGATTCATTCTCAGTAGATGCTGCCTCGTCCCGGTAGCTGGGAGTGTCATTCTGTTCTAGAGGCTGATAAGACTGGACTGGGACACAAATTATTTACATCTACTTGGGGTAAGGCCGAGAAACAAATCCCCCGTGCACATGAAGGCAAGCAACCGAGGCAAAGGTTGAAATGAGGGTCGAAACAATTCAAGCAAATAACTTCGAAACAATTTGCAGGTGCATTCTCAGGGCATCTGCTGAGAATATGAGTGCCGATTCAGAGCCGATTCCAGGAACCACTCTGATTGGCAGGTTGCTGCCCTGCTGCTTAGCTCGAAACCTACAAATTGAAATAGGGAACACACAGGTCCTGGACAAAACGCACCCTCCCGTCACCCCTTTTGGTCCCCCGACGCCAAGCCCTCCGCATCGCCGGGATGCCACTGCTTCACACTGCGATCCCCGGAGCCGCTCAGAAGAGATCCCTGGGCCGTTTCTGTAAGCAGCGGTGGCTGAAGAGAGTCCAAGGGGCGAGGCTTTTTCCCATTGATTCATGGCCTGTAGTGTTTGCTGATTGCAACTCTCATGGATTCATGTTCAAACAAACCGAATGATCGCAAAAATAAGCCACTTTACCCATCTGAAACTATAAACCCACAAAGCAAGAAATCGTCATCGTGACGCACCCTGACCAGATGTTGGCAAATGACATTGATGTGCCTCTCTGCGAACAGATCCTTTATATCTGCATCCCTTGCAATCGTGTCATGAGACTCATGAGATGACTATCTCCATCCCAAACTCCATAGTCCAAGGCTCAATTACGATCTCTTGCCAAGAGCGCTCTGAATACTTTGGGCTCGTATGCTGGACCTGGGGTCGGCCAATCACCGGACGGCTAGCTATTCCCAATTCAGGCTCCTGCAGAGAAGGCGATCAGGCAGCTGACGCCCGACTGATGCCTGAGAGCGTGCGCGCGCTCGCACTGGATGGACAGCATCTAATGCTCGGTGCGATTGTAGAGAGCCACCGTGTGCCACTCAGTTGTTCAGTGACCCTGGAAAAAAAAGGGAACCCTTTTTTGGGAAGACCATTTTAGTGCGGCAGCCACCCAAAAAAATTGGAAAAAAAGAGCCACTCAACAACTGAGGCCATGAACAAATCTTTTGGAGGTTCCAGGGTCGCCTTCGCGAGGCTCCGCGGCGAGACTGTGGCTAGACTCTCGCGCACGCTTGTCCTACCAACATCTCTGGTGTTCGAGCACTCATAGAGCAAAACCAAGTTGCATATGGGGGTTGTTCAAAATAAAAGTTCCTGGAAACGGCCCTTTCGCCGGCCTTTCGCGGTCCTTTCGCGGCCCCATGTTTTCCTTTCGCGGTGACAAACCAGTTCTGAAAAACTTGTTTCCGAGCCCAAACGAGGGTTCTACCATGTATTCGTTATGTTTCAAGTCCTTTCGCGTTCCTTTCGCCGGCCTTTCGCGATGCAGTGTTTTCCTTTCGCGCTAGACCTTCAGAACCTCCCTTTACTTAACTTTAAGACTGGCAATTTAGAACGACTCCCATATACGTGAAAGGGGGCAATGATGCAGGGCTGACACGGCTGGGCCTCAAAATGGGCAGATCATGGAAGTTGGGCTGTGGTGGCTTCGCAGAGGCTTCGCGGAGGCTTCGCGAACAAGGCCCATCGTTTTTAGAAGATTGGGTCTGAAAGGCACAGTAGTCTTGTTGTCTTGCCGTAGTCTTCCTGCATTTTTCCCGTAAGCTTCCAGTCTTCCTGTAGCTAGCCCGTAGTTTTCCAGTCTTTCTGTGGTCTTCCGTTGCGGTCTTCCTGTATTCTTCCCGGAGGCTTCTCGTAGTTTTCTGTATGTCTTCCTATCGTCTTCCTGAGGTCCCCCCAGTCTTCTTGAGAAAGTTACAACAGGGAATCAACACTATTGGTTCTGCAGTAGAGGTAGCAGTAGTAGTCGTAGGAGTCTAGAAGTAGTAGGAGCTTAGTCGTAGTAGTAGTAGTAGTAGTAGTCGTAGTAGTATTTTTTTTAGCAGTAGCAGTTTTAGTAGCAGTAGTAGTAGTAGCAGTAGCAGAAGCAGCAGCAGCAGCAGCAGCAGCAGCAGCAGCAGCAGGAGCAGCTGCAGCAGCAGCAGCAGTAGTAGTGGTAGCAATAGCGCTGCTACTGCGCTAACTGCCCTTTCCTCCGTACTAACTTAGTCTCCCCCCTCCTCCAGTTTCACTCTACCTTATTGACAAACCAACTGGCGCACCTACTAACTTGCTAAGTTATTAACTTGCTAACTGGCTAACTAGCTAACTTACTAACCGCCGTCCAGGGTGTACCGGACACTAACCTACAAACTGCCTTCTCCTTCACATAGTCCGGAAGAATGTGTTTGATCCGGCATTATTTTGCTTTGATCCTAGAACAATTTCTTTTTGATGCGCATGCCCTCACCAGCCTACTTCGTCTTTTTTGTGACAATAAATACGAAACACTGGGGTCTTTCTTTACACGGTTCTGACGCTTGGCGCAGCTTTACATGACTGTTCAAAAGAAGAAAACCAACCCAACTTCAAGTTAGCCCACCTTTTTTTGCTTTCGATTTCTTTTCGTCAAGGTCTGCACCACCCCCTTGAAAGTTGGGTTTTTGCAAAAAGTCTGTTTTAAGTGGCCCATTTTTCCCCAAAGAAAAAGGCCTCCCATGGGCGCCCGCTCCCCTCGAAGGAGGCCAGCAGCTCACGGCTCCAGGGATCCCAGCCTCTGCGCGCGAAAGTGCGCGTGGGGGCGCGCGGGCGGGCAAGCTGGCGTTTTTGCATCTGTCTGCTTCTGTGTGCATGTGTGTGTGTGTGTGTGCGCGTTTGTGGGTTTGTGTGCGTTTGTGTGTGTGTGTGTGTGTGGGTCTGAGTGCTTGCGTGTCTATGTTTGTGTGTGTGTGTGTGCGTTTGCGTGTTTGTCTTTATGTGCGTGTGTCTGTGTGTCAGTCTGTGTGTGTTGGTCTCTGTGTGTCGGTCTCTGTCTGTTTGTCTGTTTGTCTGTTTGTCTGTTTGTCTGTTTGTCTGCGTGTCTGCGTGTCTGTGTGTCTGTGTGTCTGTATCTGTCTGTGTGTTTGTCTGAGTGTCCTTCCCGAGGGCGTATTTTTGCTGGGTGCTGTGAAGCCAAAAGGGTGCTATCCAAAAGGGCCTGCAACTTTCTTGTGGTCTCCTGGTGCATGTTCCGAGTTTCCCAGTGACCTGGTAGCAAAAGGGAACCCAGGTAGCAGGCAGCGGCGCACGCACTTGTTTCGCGTGCCTCCAAAACAGGCTCTATGTGATACTTTCCAGATTCTCGTGGAACCCCAAACCATGATACATGTTTGAAGGAAAGCTGGTGTGGGGAGACTTCCTCTTTTGGCCTTGCCTCCCAGAAAAAAATCGAGCCACTCCCCCGGCTCAGCCTCCGACGCTTGATGCTCTGGTCCCGGGACCCTGACCACCAGGAGCCAAACGCCTGGTCAGAGTGGCTGCTGCCCCTTTCAAAAAAACCAGGCGTGCAATCTGTGCGTTTCGTGTTCAAGCAGAATAGCATTTTAATGGGAATACTTACGTGCACCTGAAACATCCCCCTGAAACGTGCGCACATAAACACATATATATATATATACATACATACAAGTATACATATATACATATATATATATATACATGTATACACATATACACGCGTGTGCTCGGGCAGGTGCAATGGACGGAACATGTAAATTCATGGGGAAAGGGGGGGGGGGTAGCATGTGTGTATATATATATATATATATGGTCACCCCAGTTAATATAGATATATATATATATATAATTTATCTATACACATTTAAACATATGTACGAATCGGCGTCTTTGTTTGCCTCGTTCTGTATTAATTTACTTTTCTAGCTATTTGCCGTTTGTATATCGTTGCCCCTAGTTGAAGGATAATGCATTCTTGTCCCCGAAAACACGCAAACATGTACCTTGATAATACTTTGCCCCCGAAAATATATCCCTACGGAAGGCATCCGTAAAACATATTTTTTGTGAGGTCGCTACAATTTGCCCAAATGAACTTCTCCCCAAACGTTCTCGGGCAAACTGCTCGTCCACCGTTCTAGAAGGTGTGTGTGTGTGTGTGTTTCCCTGGCTTTGCTTGGAAACATACTGTGGATGGACGAAATCCTGCACCAGGTTGAAACCATGGGAAACCATGGTTTGTTGGTATTTAATTTACAGGAGAATCATCATTCTAGGGTTTCTTGGGTGGTGCAGGATTTCGTCCATCCACAGTAACAGCAAGCCGAATAAGCCCCGACAACTTTGTATGTGCAGTGTGACCTAATCCGTTCCCGCTTCTATGAGGGGGAAAAACCCCTCAGGCTCCCTTTTCGGAACTTGTTTCCTCAAGTTCTAATGTCCATGGAGGAAAGAAGGGGACACCTGCCTGACAACTCTCAGAAGCAACCACTTGTACCCTCTGACTGAACTAGTACTAGGCCAAGCAGGTAAGTCCCTCGGGTTGATCTTTGAAAATGCCGCGGCTCTCTTCGTTGTGCGGGCGTGAGCAAAATACCGTGGAAGGATGTGCGCCCCTCCAGCTTTTGTGGGGAACAAAGACATATGGGAACACGAACGAGAACTCCTGTCGATTGTAAACTGGCTCATCTCGGCAGCTTTTCTGTGGTGTTGAAATACTCGAGGAGCCGCACATCTAGACGTCACTCTGCAAACGTGAGTTCAGAAGGTTTACGTGGCAAAAGCAAATCCGGCTGGTCCAAGAAAACAGCCAGGGTTTCCTTTACCCACTTGCGAGTTGCCGAGAGAGGCGTGTTGCAAGGTGACAACGAGTGCTCTAAAAGCTGGCGCTGCCCCACGTTGCTCACAACTTACCTTCAAGTACTTCTGCTTTTAACCACACGTCACATGCCGAATACTCCACGATGGAAGGGAACTTCTGAGCCAAGGCCCACTAAGAGAGATAGCGAATAGTGAACGCATCGTTACCACATTTTCCCCAACAAATGTGTTGCAAACCAACCAAATATACAGGAGTTCTCTCTAACCCACCGTGTCGAGCAAGCGCTGATCTGTTCCGCAGACTTGCATGGCGAAAGCGTTGAGTTCCCTTCAAGCACGCCCCATCATATCCAGCGACTGGAAACTGGTAGCAACAGCCTCCATATCTAAAGACACCAAGGGGAAACTCTACAGGAACGTGTTCAACTCGTGGGTCTTCGGCCGTAAGCACTCCCGACTCGGCCGCGGGTGAACACCGCTGCCAGCTCCCAGCCTCCAAGAGGCACATGACCCAGTCCTCGTGGCCCACGAGCGTGGCGCGCAGCTTGCACCCCTCGCGACCCGCGACTCGCATTGTTTTTCTCCGGGGGCCGCGGCGCGGGGCCGCTTGGGGGCCGGGTGGGTCCAAGCCAAGGAGTCTGCACCCCGAGGCCGGGGAAGTTGCGATGGAACGGGTCAAAGGGGTTCCACAAGGCCAACAAAAAACGAAACACCTGGGTCCAGTAGACCCACAGTGGAATCAACCGTCAGGAGCCATGCTGCGATTGCTGATGAGACGAATTTATCGCTGAAGACCGTGTCATCCGTTTCAACCCGAATGCAGAAAAACACGCAAGTTTCGGCCAAGGAGCTGGCGCCTTTCGAAAAATCAGGCTTTCTGTTCCCTTTGATCCTGCCCAAGTGAAATGCAAGCTGTGCTGGATGTGGCACAGTCCTTCGAAACTCATCGAGCTTTGGCCCCATTTTCGGTTATGAGCTCCAATTGGGGACATTTTGCTGAACATGATCTATATAAATAATGTTTGTGCTCCAACTCATCGTTCAGGGTCTTTCGACCATTGAAATTCATAGCCGCTTGATCTCGCCGTTGAAAGAACTGAAAGTGCTAGGGAAGCCGCAACCAGTTGGATGTTCAACCTATGTAGGTAATGCAAGGTCAACATTGAACTAAGCCCAGTTCTCATAGATAGCGGTGGTCATGCCATATCCAATGGGAATCCAATCACTGATTCCTGCAGCTTGCAGGCACACCAACTACAACTGCAAAATAATAAGAATTACTGACCATAACCAGCAAAAGCGTGGAACAGTGACAAGCTCCCTGCAACAAAATGCTGTCCCAAATCCCAAGTGTAAACCACAATCTTGCCTACAAGTTGACCTGCGGAGGGACAGTTGGGGTTCCATTCTCCCCCGTGTTCCTCAAATGCACTGCAGACTAGCGGTAATTTAGAGTGTTGCTTCTTATTTGACTTACCGAACCCGCTTCTGGCAGATTCGCGCCTGCCCAACAGGATGCTTCCTTGAGGAAAGCCGGCCTTTTTGGCCAGGTTCAAAGAAATGCAAACGGAAACTACCACAGTCACAAACAAAACAAGTACTGTGCAAAGTTGAAGTTGCGTTCTTCGTAGGAAACGCCTACTCTTAAATCTTGAACAACGTATCATGAACCAAGATTCAAAACTGCTGAATCTGCAAAAACCCCGAAAAAAACACCTTCCCCTAAATCGCCTACGTACCATAAGCAAGGATAGAAAATAACACATACAAAACTCAGGCGTCCACCTTTCGGAACGGTCCACGAGGATACCTAGCGGGGCCCCTATCCGCTATCGCCAAAATACGTATGCAAAAAATGCGTACTCCCCAGATTAAAATGGAACCCGAACCCTCGCCCTCATTTTTGTGGAGTCCTGTTTGGGAACCCCCTTCCTTGGTTTCCATCTTAACTTGCTGGTTCTCGGGGCACGCGAAACGGAATGACCCCTATAAACCATCCGTTTACTTTAACTAGGTCCTCCAGTAGAGAGGTTAGAATAAGGGTACCCTTTGTTCTGTAGACTATTCTAGTAGCCCCAAAAAAAGGGTGAAAGGGCACTGGGGGACCTGGTTGAGAAATCTGCGGTTCCTTCCCCAACACCCGGAAGTGCCCGGAAGGGTCCTATCGCAGAGTAAGTTTTCGGGTACCTGCCACAGGGTGATGCGGCAGTCCCTTGAGCCCACCAGCAGGCCCTGGCAAGCCAGGTTCAGGCATGGAGTACTCACTTCCTGAGTGGGCCCAACAAAAATAACATTTGTTTACCACCCACTTCCTGAGTTGATGGGACAAAACGAAAATTCGAGCTGGTTGTTCACCGCCAGAATGGTCCAAACATGTCTAAGCCCAAAAAGTGGTTAACGTCCAGGAACTCAGGGACTGATATGAACCAAGGTAGATAGTCGTGGGGATATGGCTATCAATTCAATAGGGAACCACCTCCAAGAGCAGGTGGTGGACGTGACTTCTCACCTAAATGATGGCCACCGGAGCGTCCCGTGCAAATTCACAACCATATTATGAGTTCCACAAGATATGGAAAGGGAGGTAAAGGGTTTTACCCAAAGTAAGCTTAAACAACAGGCATGATCGAGACAAGGGAACCTGAATTGCCTTAGGGGCTCTTTGGTGGGCTTCGTTTTGATGTGCTTTTTGTCCTCTAAACATTTCTGAGATATGTTGCTGGGGTGGAGAGGAAGAACAAAAACTCTTTGCTTCGTAAAGGCATTGGGGCACGGGAACGGCGGGAACCATCCATTGAGATTCGTTGCAACTCAATCTTGGCCCGCATCTCCAAGACACGTGTCAGATTCCGTGTCATAATATTCAGTCTCTGCCAAAGTATAACATAATTCTGAGGAGACAACGCGTGACAGTTCTCACGCTTCACTGAGGCTATCTTGAATTCCTGCAAGTTGTAACCACTGCTTAATGTGGTTTCAAAGTACCCAGCCCATTCTAACCAATTTGGGCCCTGTACAACATCTGTAGACAAGTCGACCAAACTGCAAAGTGGCCAACTAGAACCTTCAGCCATGAACGGTAGCGATGCGATCCATTGGCCAGGATCCCTTAAAGGATACAACGTTTAACACAAGGAGTGTAGAAACCCTTCGAAACATCTTGCCAGAGGTGGTTTCTAAATTGCCCAACATGTCATTGTATCTTTGAGGGAACCCTGCTAATGTCTCCCCTTTGCCAATTCGATGCCAGTCTCAGATCGCAGACTTTGCATCGTTGTACTATATCGCGAGTAAAGCAACCATCTCTATGGGATATGGGAAACAAATTGTGAGTCCCGTGGCTTGTGTGGTTGAAATTCAGAGCTCGTCCCGCTTCGTCACGAAGCCCAAATGGACCATAGACCACTGGATAATTTGACCGAACTGCCCCTTGTGTGACCGACTGCATGGTTTCCATTACGTTTATCAATCGGTTGTCAATTTGTTCTTCTGAGGGCGGCCAAAGTGATGTTCACCAAAATACCAAACTGAAGTGATTGTATGTTTTCTAACAAATCGATCTGCGTCAAAAGTGGGGGACTGCCCAAATGGTGATGTTCTTCTTGATTTCCTGCAACCAACCGTTGAAGGCGTACTTTTAAGAAGCACACCCACATTCTCCAGCCCAGCTTGCATTTCGCTTTAAGTCATTCCAGGATCAGTGTCACAAAGTTGCCTAGCTTCCCCTCAGACTTCGTGGAACTCTGAGGCTTTGGTGCTCGCGGATTGCAACTTTCCCGAGGGTTGCCGCACATTTCCGGAGCCCCGAAAACCGATCGCTGACAACACGACGGGTGTGAGCCGCGTGCTGCACCAGTTTTAAAATGCAAACAAGCACGTGATGCAAACCATCTCCCAGCCAGCTGCAGCGGCTGGCAAAGGAGGAGACGATGCGGGGCTAAACAATGACATGCACGGAGGGTTCTTCCTTATGTTCCTCTTCTTGCTGTGTGTCATCTGTCATTGGTTTCCTTCCTTCCTTCTTTCTTTCTCTTCATTTGTTCATTGTCCGTTCCTTTCTTTCCTTTTTTGTTTCTTCATTTCTCTTTCTTTCCTTCTTTATTTGCTTCTCTTCGTTATTCATGCTTTAATTGCCTTTATTTTGTTCTTTCTTTCTGATTTGCTGGTCTTTCTTTATTTGTCGATAGACAGAGAGGTGGAAAGATTGGACAGCAGTTGGACAGTAGATTCAGAGGCAGATAGGGTGGACCAACACTTGGATGCTGGATAGGTAGATGAGAGAGATTCGTAGACAGATCGATAGATAGATTGCTAACTAGGTAGGTAGGTAGATCGGTAGATGGTGAGTTTCGACAGCTTTACATCTATGAAGATAGTTAGGTAGAAAGAAAGGAGAACAGGAAGAAAAGAAAGAAAGAAAGAAAGAAAGAAAGAACAAAAAGAACGAGCAAGGTACTCCACCCACTCTATCTTATCTTCTATCTATCTATCTATCTATCTATCTGTCTATCTGTCTGTCTGTCTGTCTGTCTGTCTGTCTGTCTGTCTGTCTCCCTGTCTGTCTGTCTGTCCGCCTGCCGGTCTGTCTGTCTGTCTAACTGTCTGTCCGTCTGTCTGTCTCTGTCTGTCTGTCTCTGTCTGTCTATCTCCTTAATCCCTCTCTTTCTGGTCTATCCATCTATCAATCTTTCTTTTCTATCTGGCATTATATCTCTCCATCGATCAATGTACCTATCCATCTACCTGTCCATCTACTGCTCTATCTACCTATCCATCCACGTTCCAGCATCTATCAATCTATCTGCCAAATCTTTCTCTGTCTCTCTCTATCCATCTATCTCTATGCATTGATCTATCTTTGAAAGCGCTGCGCCAGTCACGAAATCTACTGGCTCCCGTCGTGGTCCGAGATCGCTCTGAGCCCGCTTCGGGATCACTTGCCAAAAGGTTGCACTTGTTTGACTTATCTATATGGAAGTGCCATCTAAACTTCCTTTGACTAGATATTGTTTGACTTTGGTTCATGTTCGTTAAAATAGATTTGGCCCATTGGACCGGGGTTCCCTTTTGCTTCTGCTGCACCCCAAGTGCATGTGTTTGTTGCTTTTTCTCCTACATCCTGGGGCACTGTTCACAAGACGCCCGATGCGACGTTTGGGCACGTTGGGGAGGCTGGCAGGGAGACCTATGGCGCCCCTCCCCCCCCCCCTGCCTGCTGAGTGGAGAGAATGCAACTGATGCCGTCCTTCGGACAGGCAGGGGCATAATAAATATTATCTGAGGCGCGTGTGTGACAGCGAGCCTGGCAGTGATTGTTTTAAACACCAGCTGGAAATCGAGTTGGCTATGGCACAGTGGATCAACAGGTGATACAGTCTTTCTCTAAACATAAGGGAGCCCAAGCGAAACCAAGCAAAAGCGAGAGAAGCCGCACTCGAACTGCAAGGCCGAACTCTGGGTTCCCTACAGTCCTTTCACCTTTAAACATCACCCCCCCCCCAAGGCACGCGCATCCTCCTAACTCCTAAGGATTGTGTGGAACATCTCAATAAAACCATTCAACAAAAGGGGGGTTCTAACTTTACAATAGGCCTTACTATACGCTGCAACAGTCGGACGACATAGGGACTTACGCAAATTGCAAATATGATAAATATGGCTGTGGGTCAAAAATCAATTACCCCACCCACACACACACACACACACCAAAAAGAAAAGCAAGGGCGGAATCTGCTGCGTTTCGGGTACTTTTCATTTGCCACCTCCATGGGTGGGTCTTGGGCGCTGACTTTTTGGTGTTTTTTGGGTCTTGGACTGATCGCCAAGACCAAACTCCCAGCTACACGAACCGTGCGGGTTCCTCGTGCCCGCTGAAGGTGTGCCTCCGGGCTTCGCCAGGCGGGCAATTCCCGATGTGTCCACCTTAAAAACCACCTCACCAAAAGGATGTCTGTTGGAAAAAAAGGCAACAGGCCATCTTTGTGAGCACCTAAAAGGGAATTGCTGGGACCCATGAGGTTTTTTTTGGGGGGCATGCTTGAAAGGGAGTTCCTGAAACCATCAGGAGTCGGGGGCCATGTTTAAAAAGGAGCTGCTGGAAACCATAAGGATTTAGGGGGCTGGTGGGGCAACGGGTCCTGTGTTGCAAAGTGGAGCTTGCTTTTCCTTGCCTCGCCTTGGAGCTTGGTGTCTGAATATTTGACAGGTCTGGGTCAGGGATGGTCAGGACTTGGGTTCGGACTGTGTCCCAGTTGTTGAGGCTAAGACTGAGCGTGATTTTGGGTCTGCGAACTGGGTTTCAGAACCAGAATGCGTTGACTTGCTAAGGTGACCGTGCCGAACTATTGTGCGACTGGTTGAATCCTGGCGAAGACATTGACCAACCTTAGCGGTTGCTAACTCGCCAAGTTAGAGCTTTCTTGCAAGAAGCAATATTCACACAAGATCTCAATAAACCCGTCGCACGGGGGACAATGGTGCTGAGCTGTACATGTGCCAAAGTGCACTTCTTTGCAAGCGAACCACAAAAATGAGTCGGAACATATCTAGAGTCAAGACCCTTCAACAAAAGACACAATGAGTCATAACTTGAGTCATAACCTTACCAAATTACACCAGTTTCATTTGTCGCTACATGCAGAACACATCGAGTGCAAGGGGATTTGTTCTGGAGGCACCTAGCATCATGCTCACATTCTTGCCAAGTGGCCCTGGGAACAAAATGATGTTTAGAACCACAAACAAAGGAAACATAAGGCCCCCTGCTTCTGTGGGGTAGATGTCAACGGGAAACCGAAACCGATTTGGGAACAAAACAATTACAAGGACATGTGACATGCGCCGTTTCCCACAGGACCTAACCCATCATAACAACCTGTCATCCCCGTGGCGATCTTCGCCACGCAAGGCCAACGCCCCCAGTTTCCAGCCGCCTCACCGTCCCGTCGTGCCACAGGCGCACCGTGGCGTCCAAAGAACCTCGGGCTCCATGGGGTCAAGGGTGAGGTACCAACCGTTGGGCCACATCAGGGGCACACCCCGATTTATAATATATGTTCTGTCTCTTTTCCATATTTTAGCCCACCCTGAAATAGAACATATCTTTGGAGACCCCAGAACCCTGGTGGTGGACCTTTTGCCACGTTTTTGCGGACAAGTCTGACATGACAAGGAGAAAGCGACACCTCACAAAACTGCCTCTGGCTATGCCTCACAGGCTGGAGCCGTGCCTGGCTCGTTGAGGACAACAACACAGACCAACTATCCGAGCTAGAAACCGAAACACCGAGAATTGCCTTGTTGCTCAACCACTCTGCCATGGCACCGAGTGGCAAGCGTAGCAACGGAACATGTCAGGTGGGGTTTGTCTCCTTCTCGGCGCGTTTGGGCCAAGTACATCAAAGGCAACCCAGTTGAATGCCACTTGTGGCAGTGGCGTGCAGCCGGAAACGTGTGTTTGTCAGCGTTAATGCTGAAAAGACAACCCCATAAAGCAAAACTGGATCTACTGGCTGTCTGAGTTGGACGGAAAGTCTTTGCAAAAATTGAACCCACCCACCACGTTGAGGAAACCCCACGCTTGAAGCTGAGACCCCGGCCGCTGCATAAAAGGCCAGAGTCCAGCATCAAAAGCAGCGGAACCTTGGCGCGCGGAAACTGTTGCCCGGCCGGACCTGTGTGAGTGGAGAGGTCTTCAGTTGGCCAAGTCTCTTTTCAACACCTGTGGGAGACTAGGACGTATCGCCAAGCAGCTGCGTTGAGCTGCCATTCCCGGCCTGTCGCATCACTTTCCCGCTGCCAGTGACTGATCTGAGAACCTGGGGCTCCAGCAGGACCGGAGTGTCCTCAAGCGCGGCGTGAATCAGGCTGCCAGACTGGGCTTTCGTTCTGAGTTTCGTGCCTCGTTAGCCCCGGAAAGGCCCAAGGTCAATGCACACATCCATCCCCTCAGTTGACAAGGGCGATGCCTTGGAAAGGGACGTGGCCTGGGCGTGGCCTGTCTGGACCAGGACACGGGGCCCAAATTGCGACTTCCACTCTGGGCTCCTCATGATCCTTCCTCCCATGGCACCTGAGGGCACCTGGACGACCAGTCTTCTCAAGGGATTTGAGGTAAGGTGCCATGGGAGAGAGGGTTTCTGATTGCCCAACTCACCAGGCCAGACTTGTTGCTCAACTCTATGCCCAAAGCTTCTAGCCCAGAAACCGAAGCGAGCTTGCGATGCAGGAAGTACCCTGCGATGAGAAGCCTTGCCCAAGGCACATGGCCCCTGCAACCGAGGCGTGCTCGTTGAATGTGCGTCAAACTTCCTGCCCCAAAATCAGGGAGCAGTCGCTCCCGTTTGGGCATGCAGGGTTAAAGCATGTTGCAAAATGTGGCTGAGGAAGTGTTTGTTCGACATATCTGCTTTGGTGCCCATCCTGCGCCGAATCGGACACCGACAGGTTCAACTGGCTGATCACGTCACAAGCGACCCTGTATAAGAGGACACTTCTCGGACCAAAAACACAAAGGCATGCCAAGGCCAAATGGAATAGCGTGCCCAAACTGGAAAGGCTGCACAAATGCTTGGCTTTTTCCATTCGGCGTGCACTTCGAGGCCACTAGGAAAATGCGAACACATCTGTATGCTCATCTGGAATACAGCTGTATGTATTCGTTGATTGTCTTGCTCTGCTTGATTAACCACTGAGGCCCCGGGCCCTTCAAAACACGCACTTCTTGGAAGCTTTGAAGGCTCCACTGCCTAGGACAGGTCGTAAAACGCACAGCTCGAATAGGGAATAGAGGTTTGCCGCTGGCTGAAGTAGGGCTCTCTTCTGCGTTGTTTCAAGCAAGCCATTGCTTCTGCACTGCCAAGGAGGTCCTAGTTGTCGCATGGCCAGCTGCCAACAGGTCTCGCGAATCATGCTTCGACATGGCAAGTTCCGCAAGTTGCATCCCGCAGAACCGGGCTCCCATGGGAAGTTTTTGCTGGTTGGGTTGAAGCAAGTCTCCTTCAGGAGTGATCTTTAAAGAACATTCTGAAGAGAAACCTCGGCAATGTGTCATGACGTGATTGGGCCGGTCAGCATGAAAAAGCCCGTTTGGCGGCATCCTTGCCGATCCGCTTTGCTACGTGCAAACAGGGAAGCCAAGCTTTGGGCGCGCGCCCCGTTTGGGGAGGAGAGGAGGGTGGCTGGCAGACAACGAAGCAACAAAACGGCTTCTCGAGTCCTCGGAAGGCTCCGAGAGCACGAAAGGTTGTTGCTTGCAACCTGGCAATCATCAACACATGACTGTCTTTCTACCATGGTTGCTGCTCTCCGAATGTGAACTCTCAAAATGAGACATCACCTGATTGCTCTCAGTAGCAGATGCTTCCAAATCAATCTGTGACAAAGTCGCAAGCCGTTGCAACGCTTCTTCTCCCGTTGCAGGCTGTTTTGCCACGGGCGAGCTTCAGGTCCCGGTCAACAACCCAACCTGCTTTGTACCCAATAAAATGGGCAAGAATGACAGGTCAACGGAGAAACAGGCTTAATTGCCGGAAAGCCCCTAGAGCCTCTAGAATTCGTTCTCCATCCGCCCAGCCATTGCCAAACCACTTCCAATCAGGGGCTCGAAACCCGACAAATGGCCAGGGGTCAACCAAAATAGGTTCTAAAATGGGTGGTCCAAATTACCAACGACTGCCCCTCGTCTACATTCCCCCTCGTATTTCCAAGCGCCAAAACCTTTCTGAATTAGAAGATGTTTCACCAGCCTGAAACTTGCGGTGCTTTGGGGGGCGATTCCCCCCACATAAACATACATAAACCCACCCTTTGGGGCGAATTCGGTCGTGTGAGGTGAGGTCGTTATTTCACCCAGCACCCTGCGGCCCAGGCGCCGGATCGTGCCGTCCTGGGAGCCGCTGAAGAGCTGCGCAGGGCTCGCGGCCAGGGCCCAGACCTGCGGCCACGAGAAGAGACCTGGGAGTCTGGGAGACGGGAAAACCACCTCCCACGCGCGCCGAAAAAAGGCAAAACACACGGAGAAAACTGAGAAAACGCCACCTCTCCATCCAAAAAGTGGCAAGTGGGCAAAGCACTTTGGGCCCTACCTGGCCCTCCCTCCGCTCAAATTACTCAGATTCCCACTAATTAAGCTACCGCCATTGCCATTTCCACCGGGCGGCTGCGGCAGTGTGACCCTTGAGGATGGTCGAAACCTGATGGCCTCAGCAACCATGAGGGGATGGCTCAAATCTTGTTTACTTGCTGGTGCTCAGTAGGGAATGAGGGAATGAACGTGGGGATTCCCTTAAAGGAAACCATAGGGAATGGTTTATAGCTGAGCACCAGCAAGCTTAACTCCTGCTAGCTTCTTTGAAACTGCGCCCCGCAAACGGGGCCCTTAGGTTTCAAACACTGAAAAGCACACTGTGTCTCTCCCTCGCTCTCTCACACACACAGGCACGTGAGCAGCCACTCCTTCCCTCCCTCCCTCTCTCCCTCCCTCCCCTCCCTCTCTCCCTCTCTCCCTCCCTCCTTAACTCGGTGACTGGTGTCCCGACAGCAAAGTACAAATAGCTCGCCTCTACCCCCCTCCACTCACACAGGCTGTCGGGAGCAAGCAGGAAGCATTGAAAACAAGCAAATGGTCAAAAGCTGATTGTGTGGAACTACACGTGTATATAACATATACTATGTATCCAACTCATAGTCATAGCCCTTTCATTTGCAGCAATGTTCGGGGCGGGTTCAGCTAAACCAGAAGTGATGAATTCTCCAATAAACCAGAACAAATACCATAGGTTCATACATTCACCCTCTGACTTCCCCCTTTGAGCCGGGGCAACAGGTCGCCAGTCTGGAAGACCATTTTAATGCTTGCAGATCTCCCATCATTTGCTGGTCGGGGACAGGGTCAGGCCTGGCGGCCTGTCCCTCAACAAAACGGAACCCTTTGCAGTCTCGATCTCGTTAAGCTGCTCGCTTCGGATCACCGCGCTTGAGGTATTGAGGCCGACACTTTGCAGGTTCCAGCACATCACCTCCCCAAGGATTGAGAAGGGGAACAGAGTTGTGCCCGTTTTGAACATGTTTACACACTGCTTTTGAAAGATTCTCAGTTTGAGCCCGTTTGAATGTGCTTAAACACTCCTTGCTACAAAAACAATTCATCTCCGGTTCCCCTTGAAAGGGTACGGGGTCTGGTTGTTTGCACCGTGTTTGCTAAAATCCTAATAGGATCAGAATCGCTCGCCTGTGCGGGCCCATCCACATCGAGTAGTGAGCTGGGAGCGTCATGGCTAAGTTAACCAATAGCCCCCGAGACGGTGCCCAGAACTCTTTCTGTTTTGCAAAAGGGATCTTGTTTGAGGGATTCTTGTGAACATCGCTGCACACCTTGCCAGCGTCTTTAAAACACTCGTGATTCATCTCTAATGCCACAAACCTAGTAACTTCTAGTTTCTCTCCAACAATTCCTCCGTTTGAAATAATGAGTTCACCACTCGAAGTTGTCCTACTGCGAGACCTATGTGACCCAAGTCCAACTCTTGATCAAAAGCTCAGGTGCCACGTGGTAAACGTGATGCTCGGCGACTTGGGCTTGGAAAGGAGAAATCAGCAACATCGTATAGCTCCTGATTTGACTACGGTCTTGTTGTTAAGGTAACATGAGCCCTGTGTTGCCCATAACTGGCTTGTTTCCAGGGGCCGGAGTTCCTAGTGTCCTTGCCGTTGAACCTACTATGAGAATGATATCAATACAGGGAGCCCCTTTTAGAACGGTATTGAAAGGAAGCCACAATAAGACCCACTTGGTAACTAGGGTCCCATGCTGTTACACCCGCGAGATGCTCGCTCCCAGACAAGAACCTTCGTCTCTGGTCAGTTGACAGTTGTGCTTGATTTCCCTGACACGCGCACAATGAATTCATGAAGTCACGTGGCCATGGGTCCAAACCCCGTACCACCGGTGAACACCCCAATCCCCACTGAAATAGGTTCTAAAATGGCTGGTGCACCTATCCCAGAATGGCATCCCATTGGTTTTGAACTATGGCCATGTGCTAGGTCCTCCAGTAGAGGGGTTTGAATAAGGGTACCCTTTTTCTCTGTAGTGTATTGCAGTAGGGGAACCCTCCCCCTACTAAGGGGTAAAAGGGCACTACTGGAAAACCTAGCATGAAGTCAGGGTTCTCCAGTTTTAGGACGCCCCATCAGAGTCATTTGCGGCTCCGGCCGTGGCGTCCACCGAGCCGCTGAAGAGCCAACCTCGTGATTTCACCCCCCCCCCCAAAAAAAAAAATGGGGGGAGGGGTAAAAAAAGGCAACTGCAAGCCTTCTGAGGGGGGGGGTCATTTACCCAAGCAAGCACGCAAAAGGGTTAATATAAGGGCCTGGATAGCATGGAATAGGTTTTGTGTGTGCTTTCAAAACAAACTAAGTCATGATTACAGGAGTATGTTTGTCCAAGTAGCCTTGCGAGGATGTGCTTTGAATCCTTATTGGCCCCTTAAGTACATCCTTGGGTACTTGGACCCTCTGGGATGAAGCAAAATTCCGTGAACGGTTTCACCTCCCCGACTGGCTCCCAAAAGGGGGGGGGACGAGCCCCGCCTTGCGCCAGCAGGACGCAGGTCACAGGGCCCGCGTGGCCTGGATGCAAAGCTTTGATCAACAAACCATGGATGCGTGTGCCCATAAAGAATCCAAGTCAACTCGAATGCGGAAGACTACGGAAAAGGCCGGGCAAACACCTTTTTTTTGGGGTGACAGTGACATACTGAATTAGGTGTAAGACAAGGTAGGAACAACCCGAAAACGAGGTGGAACCTTAAAAGGGGCCTAAGGGGAAGTGACCTTTGATCGGTCACATCTCCAGGAAAACGAAACAACCCACGCCAAACCAAGAGATGTTCCGACGCTTGATTGCTGAGCTTGCACTTTCCAGCTAGTTGCGAGAAGCACAAGGTCAGACTGCCTGTCTAGCTGGCCCGCTAGAAGGATGATGGCAATGCATCAGGCTAGAGCAAATGATTCGTCACTCACTCGCCACTTATCAGGCTTTCGCTCTGATCATGGATGCGCCAAAACACAGCCACGCTACACACAAAAGCACACACTACACTACACAACACAACCACGCGCATCACACCGCAAGGCACAGCACAGTACAAAAGAGAACCTCGCCACAGCACAAAACAAGGAGGGAAAGAGAAAGAGAGAGAGAGACAGAGAGACACAAAAAAACAAAAAAACATTTCGATACACATGCGCATGCACACATACAACACACACACACACACACACACGCAACACACCGACACGCAGACACAACACACGCGCACACACACACACACACATACGCACACACACACACACACATCCTTTCTCAATATTATGGCGAGTCCTTCTGCTCCCAAGCCCCAGCAATCTTTCTTGTTCAGCTTGGGTAATTAGGTGGTGCAACTTTCAACTCAGTTGTTCAGTGACCCTGCAAAAAAAAGGGAGCCCTTTTTGGGGAAGACCATTTTTAGTGGGGCAGCCACCAAAAAAAGGGGAAAAAGGGTGCCGCTGAACAACTGAGTCAATGCCGAAGTGGCCCCTTGCAGAGGAATCAAGAGTGGCGCAGGGTCAAAGCTAACTTGTTTTCCCACGCAGGACTAAAAGCTCGTGCTGTCAATTCAAGAGACTGGCCTTGGTTGCTGGACAACCCCCCTGCAAGTTGAACTGTTTGGGGCTTTAGTGGAAAACCCAACTTGACTTCCTAAAAAAAATCAAGTCTAAAGATCCAACCCAATAGCAGTCAAGTGGCAACATCAAGGAGCGAAGCGACTGCTTGGAACCCGAAGGCCGCCTTCCGGAAAGCCCTAGCCGACAGTTGCCTTCTGCGACGCTGTGGGATACCCCACAAGAAATTTAACTTCACTGACAAAGGGGTGCCAAAAAAAAAACACTTGGGGGTTGGTCAATATCCTGGCCCCAGTTTTGATGGGTAATTTTTTCCTATGTCTGATACGTCATTTAAGTGGCTTTCCAAGCAATGGCCATCCCATGTTCACCGCTTCTTTTGATCAACGCCCCCAGAGCATGGGTGTCCTTTCAGGGGAAATAGATGGGTTTCCCTGGATGATTAAACCACCAGGTAAAAAAGCATGCATCGCTATCTATTTTTCAACCAAAACAACCAAAAAGAACACCTATGCCCCAGAGGCTTCCTTTCGCCATGGCGAAAATCCGCGAGCCTTCGCTCGGCGCCTTCGCTCGGTGCTCGCGTCCCGAGCCCCGGCCTTCGTAGCACTGGAGCTGGCCGCCTCCAGCCCGATGGGCCACCTCTTGGCCGAGGGCGATGCAATTGCGGCTCGGCGCCCGCGTCCTTTTGTCTTCCTGTTTTGTGTTGTTTTGTTTCCTTTAGTTTTCTTTGTTCTTGTTTTTCTCTTTTCGGGTGGCCCTAAAAGCGCCGCGTTGTTTTGTTGCTCTTTGTTTTCCCCTAGTTGTTTTTGCTTCCGGGTGGGCTTAAACAGGGACACCACAAAGAAGGAACCTATGCCCTAGATCTAACGATTTCGACACAATGCAACGGCGAGAGGGTTGCTCCAAAGGCCGGAAAGGAACCGAAGCCGAAGCCGAAGCTAAGGGGCGCCCTGAATTTGAGCCATGCATTCATGGAGACATATCAATATTTCTTTGATATCGTATCTTAACATCCAGGGCAGAAGGGGCGCCTCGCACGGATAGAGCTGCGAATTCGAGGTGCTTCAGACACATGATTGACGCTATCTGCAGGGATTTTCATGAATGGCACGTATGGCCTTCCCTCAAAGAATTACGGAAGCTGACGAAGAGTTGTCGAGTGGCTTCCTTTGGGGGGGAAGACTGCACAAGTACTTCAACTTTGATTGCGCTGGTGGGGACGCAAATTGAGGCAATATATATATATATAATATGTCTAGAAATATTATGATGGTCTCAAACCATTCCCATTCTCCCGATTTTAGAAGCCTCGCTCGGAAGACACATCGCAGCACACGCGCTCCTATGACATGAAACAAGAAACATGCGGGTGCGCGGCATGTGACTCCCCTTCCAAGCTGACAATGTACTGCCCTATGTTCATCGAACAAGAATTATACCTAAACCTCCATTGCTTGACCAGGCTTAGAACCTCTGCAAAAAGCTCATCTCCGGTTGAAAGGAGAAACTAGGGAAACCGAAAAGGCGAAAACTCAAAAAGGCAAGCCAAGTCTAGTCATTTCTGCATCCCGACCAGAAATTCAGCCATCTAGGGCGCTGAGGCGCCTGCCACATTCTTTCCCATGACAGCATAGACCACGCCTGCCAATGAGTCGGCACCCAAAGCTCCGATTGTCTGGGCCATCCTCAGATCCCCCCTAAAAGTTTAACGTTTTGTGGGTTGAATGGAAGTCCCCACTAAACACTAAAGAGCTAAAAACCTAAGGAGATGGCTGGGAACCACCAAGCTATTAGCCACAGAGAGGAGTTCTCGACAGATTTCATTACGTGGCCGCTTAAGTGCGAAAAGCGGCCACTTGGTCGCCTCAGAAATGCCTTTCGTGATTAGACCAGACTGAGGCCCCATGCAACAGATCCGGCAACTTGCTTGGAAGGTCATGGGAAACAACAAACAAAGGTGTTGACCTTGCTTGGAAGGTGGGACCCTGAATTGTCAAAAGGTTGGCTTTTGGACTGAGTTGTGCCATGCTGTCCACACTCTGCCTGTCCATGCTTGCTGTCGTTGAGGCGATTCTCACGCCCAGAATACCCCGAATGTGAGGTTGGATTCCCCATCCTCTTCACCCATCCTTCTCTGCAAAGACCACCCCTTTTTCAGGCTGTTGGCCCATTTTTGGAAGAGAGGAACCCGTGTCTTGTCCGCGCATGATATTATTTGATTTTAATGTATGCCTTGCAAATGTTTTGCTTATGATTAAGCCCGAACACTTCCTAAGTTGATCTGAATCTTCGAAATCAAAACAAGCAAGACTGACATCAAGAGACTCCCGGGACGTCTGCTTTGGTTTGGGCAAGCCTGGCAGTCACTCAGCTCAAGCCTTGCATGCCAAGCTTGTCTACCATCCGGACAAAATGGAAACTCGCCCCTTCTGCGATACTAAAATCGTTGATTCCCATGACGTTGTCAGGTTGAAGCTTCTCACAGGAAGTGGCCCAACCACGACTTATACCCCTTTGCATCAAAGCGGCGCCACGTGGCCTGCCTGTCTGGCCGTCATAGTAGACATGCTGAGCGCCCTCGATGGATCCGTGCGGAAAAAAAAAGTGGCCGTCAAACATGAGGCCCAGCACGCAGACGTACACCATTACGATAACATCCAGCGTGAATACAGGCAGGGTAGAGCTGTGTAGGGCTCCAATCGTTGTCATGCTCTTAATTGGTTGTTGCCATCCTGAAACACCAGATGCTGCAGTGATCCTCAAGCATCACATTGCTCATCAGCGGCACAAGGCCTCACACAAACGAAGATAAGAAATAATATGGAGAGCTATAAGCGCTATGGGGGGGGGCACACTTGCGTTTCTGAGTATTCCACTGTCGAGAAAAATAACGCACATCTTAAGCCACCGATTTTTTGTCATCTCTGTGCTTCCAATCCTGCATTGAAACTTGCCAATGAAGTGGGCTATATGCATGCCACTGCACATCGGAGCCACAGTGCTAAGCGTTCCTTTTGATTCCTGCAACGTAACTGCATCGGGCGCCTCAACGTCTCCATCAAACACAATTTCTGCACACGCCACTAACATGTGTGGACCGCTGTTTGCAAAAACGCAGAGTCAGTTCGGACACCTGTCGCTCCTGGAACTTGTGCTGTGATTCACAGCATCCCACAACCATTCTCTGCGGGCAACTTGCCAAGTATGATGTGCCACTCTGAATGGCCTGCGCACTCCAGAAATCCACATAATACGTCAACATGGGAATGTCAAAATCAGGCATCTCCCTTGGCTTGGATGTTACAAGCAAAAAACATGATCAGGAACTAGATGTCCATCAACATCGGGCTGTTTCCATGTAGAATGCAGGGCTGCTGTCCATCAACATCACTGGCACTAGCAATTTTGCCCACAGGTGAGTTGTAGGTCTTCTTTGAAGTGGACGTGTTTTTTAGGCAAAAGGACCCCCACTTGCTTTTCTCGCAAAAAAAACACACAAACAGGGCACAATGCCAACTCCCAATCACACACACACACACAAACACCGCCCATTCATTGAGGGCATATTGAATAGAGGAAATGAATAACCTGGGCGATCCCCATTCAATTTTCAAATGACAAATCCTCCACTAAATGATGTCCACCAAGTCCTCAACGAAACTTCACGCCCTCGTTTTCTGCTCGGCCCAACCGGGCCGCTCGTGTTCGGGGAACGCGCCGAAGGTTCCGAACGACGCAACCAATCTCTTCGGCCCTGCCTTCGAGGAGCCAGCGGGCGGTGCTGCAGGGTACTTGGCTTGGTCCTCGGCCCTGAAGCCGTCAAGGTTCGCCTTTTCCACTGAACAGCGTTTCTTGAAAAGGGTTCTACACTAAGGGGGGCTTGCTGATGTATCAACCACAAAGAGCGGAAAAGGCAAACCAGTGCGTCTCACTTCAACTCTACTGCCGACAACGGGCCAAGAAGAGACTCCTGAAAACGGGTTGTCCGTGTTCAGATCCGCTCAAAGAGTTTGACTAACTGCCGGGTTGAATGAAAACCCAAACACACCAACTAAAAAGCTGAAAAGCTGAAAAGCTCTTGATCCGGATTACCCTGGGGAGTCCCGCCACGTTTCTCCCACTTCCCGAGCTTGGCAAGTCCAGAAACATAGCGAGGCCATCAGGGTGCTTACAGAGTGTTTGGGGAACTGCAAGGGAAAATGAAGGGGACATGAACGGGAAAGAAAGGGAAATGCAGGAACATGCAGGGGACAGGAAGAGGAAAGCAAAGGGAAATGGAAGGGAAACGAAGGGGAACTGAAAAAGAATTGAAGGGGAACGGAATGAGACATGCAGGGGGGTTATGAAAGGGAAACAAAGTACGAGGAAATCAAACGACACGAAGGGAGATGTGGGGAAGTGACAGGCAATGAAAGGGACAATGGACCATGAAGCGGACCCGAGGAAATTACAGGGACATAAAGGGGGAATTGAAAGGAAAGGAAGTTGGGACATGACGCGGAAATCATGAGAAATGACGAGGGACATGAAAAGCACATGACGCGGAAATCAAAGGGAAAGCCAGTAGCAAGAGGGAAGTTCTGGGGTCCAGGGGAATGACACGGAAATCGAGGCAACTCTGGGGGACAGGACGCTGCGATGCAAATACAGAGAGAGAGAGAGAGAGAGAGAGAGGCAAAGAGAGAGAGAGAGAGGGGAGAGAGAGAGGCAGCGACCGGGGAGAGAGAGGCATAGAGAGAGAGAGAGAGGATAGAGAGAGGATGGGGAGGAGAGAGAGAGAGAGAGGGAGAGGACGAGGGAACAAAAGGGGGACGGGAAAAGAGGGAGAGGACGAAGGAGAAAAGGGAGAGGCCAATGTCGGCGGAGTGAGCCGGAGGCTCTACAGTATTGAAATGTGTCTCTTGCAGCGGCAAATGCTTGAACATGCCAGGCCTCAACAACCACACGCATGATCTTCACCAGAAACGCAGGATTGAAAGGCTTTCAACTAACTTTGTATCCATTTTCTATCGAAATTTAATGGCTGGTCCCAGCTACAATTCGGAGTCGCAAATAAAGCTTCTGGACAAAGCCGTTCACTGCAACCCAATATGGGCTGGGCATTGACGAATTGCAAAAGATGAAGCGAGGCTTCGTTGATCTGAGGTTTGCACTTGTCGGAAAGTTAACAGTCAAAGGTATACAGGGCTTATATACAAGATTCTAAGATACAAATCAAAAGCAACAAGCCAGGACCCAGAAACACGGCGTTTGCACATGCTACTGCAGTGCCTAAGGCTTGATTTGCGCTGCTTGGAGCAGCCTAGGAAGCCCAAGACCATGAAAATCATTTCACCACGTTGTGATCCTTTACTTGAGTTGGTCCCCATTTCAGAAAGAAAGGCAGTCCCAAATTGCAAAAGCACCCACATCCCAAAAAACGACTGAAACGTAGCAACCGGAGCTTTGGACTGGTCGGCTACATGAGCCCAGATCGGCTCCGGGACCCGTCCGGGGCGGTGAGCTAAGGTTCCACGAGGGTTCCACGAGGTTCTGCGAGGCTGCGGGGTGCGAGCATCGCATGCTGTTGGGGATATCACCTGAGCTTATTGAATAACTACCAGACAAAAGCATGACGCGTCCACACACTACAAATATCCGGACTGAACTGCAGGACTGGAAGATATCTGCGTGACGAACTGGCGCTGCTCCCAAATGGATGCTTGTAATGTCGACCACCAAATTCACCAACCCCAGTTTATTAATAGGGGGGTGTCCATGTCTGGGTTTAGTGGGGAATCAGACCTCTTTTGGAGGGCCGAAAACCTCTCCCTAGTAATAAACTGGCTGGTTGAAACTCATATGGGGGCAACATCACAAGCTTGATCTCAGGCCTCCTTTGGTCAGACTCATTGACCCGGCCTGCAAATGTCCAGCGTTGCGCCCATAGGCTCCGCATCTCTTGCCGTCCGATCGAGTGGAAGCAACCAACTCTGTGGCCATTGCCAGTGCCAAAAGTGTCATTGCGGGTGGGGGGAATGGACATGGGCTTGTCTTGAAATCGGTAATCCCCAAAAGTGGACAGTTTCCCTTTGGCTTCCCTTGAAAACCACTCCACAAAGGGCACCCTCAAAAAAAACGACACTCCCAAATGTTCCCAACCAGTTGAGACCCAACCAGCAAACAGGCCGTGGTTTGAGAGATTTCCGCCCCATCCTTGGACGAGGCTTCACTTGTTAGACTCGCGTCAAACCCGCCGGGTTTGAGATACTGAAGACGACCAGAGAAGCGAATGTTTTGTGGGCGTCACCTCACGTGTTGTCATTGAACCGCGAAGTTCCTCCACAAACGTTGTCGAAAGCGGACCCCCTTTGGTCCGCATTGCAGACGTATCGTTGTCCAAGGGACACCCACAAAACTCCCTCTTCCTTCCCCTCAGTCCGAATGTCTGCGGAATTGAGTCTTCAACTGTGTTGGCCTGAGCGAAAGATCAAGTCTGTGGGCCTGAATGGTGTTTGATGGCCCCTAGCAATGGCCCCCCTTGCTATGGCTCTGGATGCGCTATATCACGGTGGCCATGTCTGTTATGATGCTTGAGTTAAGCTCGCGCTGAAAAAAGGGTTTGCATCCTCACGCCAGGCAAAGCCGCCCAAATCGCCTGTCTACTGGATCTCTGGAGCCGAGACCTCCATCCGGACACGCTCGTTGAATAGCCAGTTCCAGTGGTACCTGGAGGAATTTGATCCGCCCCAACTTTGATGGCCGGGCCTTATACCGTCCGAGTAACATTCCGGTGATTGCCATCAGCTCTCATGACTCATAGTTACATAAATTCGCCTTTCACCAAAGTCGCTGGCAAAAGGCCAGGGATCCATAGATACAAAGAAGCATTTCTCCGGTCATTAGCGCCGTAAGCCGTGGCCAAAGGGGCTGAAACGCAGACGCGAAAACAGATTGCTTTAGTGAAACACACAAACAGCATGAACACATTCCCGTAAAACTCCAATGACGTACTGACCACCTAACTGAGCATCTTGTCTAAGCCTACACGCATTCCCGGTCTCTCCCCCTGGGCCAACAGCTGCCATCAAAGTGGCCAATCATTTGACGGTTCCCAATCACCACTAGAGTGGTAGGGACTGAAAGCTATATTTCTGGAACCCCGAAGTTCAGTAAGAAATGCAATTGCCCCCCCTGGTTATGCCATGCTACAACATCACTGGTCATTGTGCTAGGCAATAGACCCAGGTAAAAGTTGATGTGATGTGCCATTCACAGAGCATGCAAACCGCACTCAAAGATTCTGGCTGGAAGAAAGGTGTATCTTTTGACATTGAGAGGTACCTTCATATTCAAGCACTGCACGGGCCTTTTTTCCATGGCGTTTGATAATATTATGTAAACAGTGGAATCAAACGACAAGCGGGTCCGACCACAGCAGGAAGCTCACTTTAAATCGACAACCTGAGGGGGCGTTTAAAACCACCCTGTAGGTGGTGGTGAGATCTGGTTGTGTGTGTGTGTGTGCGTGTGTATCCTTTTTGGTTTAAGGGAAACTACCCTTTTTGACCCAGGGACCCCAAAACCAAAAGCCCATGGACCCCTTTTCGCCATTGCGCATCTCCTCCAAGGGCACGCCCTTAGAGCGACCCTGTGAAACCATCTCGCATGCCGGACTGATCTGATGCTGAAGCGCTCAAGTTGAAACCGTAAGCAGCTACGGGCTCTTGAAAAGGAATCGATTCCTGGGACCCATCAATGATCATTGGCAGCTACTTGCCTGCCGGCAATGAGCAATTGACCGCCATGATGCGTGCTGGGATGTGTGGCACGACATAAAACACAAGGATATTGGAATGAGCTCTTCAAATGATCCGCTTGTGTGACGCTGACCTCATCAGGGGGCCCTTCATGAACTAAACTCAATTGGACTGCCGCGGATCAAGCCAAGAATTAATCCAATTTCAGCCTCGGCAATCCACGTGTGGTTCATCGCATTGCAAGCGACCTGGATTCAGCGGTTGCCAAGCCTCTGGCGCCTGCGAAATTCAACCGCCTTTTGGAGGGCCTGGTAGGTCTCGAAGAACAACATATCAACTTGTAGGTGGGCAGGGTGAAATCAAGATCAAGCGCTGTTACTCTACCCAGTATATATATATATATATATGGTAGGTTTTTTTTGGGGGGGGCTTAGCATATATGTATATATATATATATATATCTATGTATACATCCATAATATTTACATACGTATAACTAAGTTGAATAAGTGCCCTCCCTGCTTGAACCCTTTCTTCTTGCCTTCCATAAACATGGTCAACAAAACGGGGCTGGCAAGCCAAACTCAAGCTTGTTGTTTGCTGCTTGAGGCATCTTTGCCCCTTGTCACCATGTTGCTGCTGGTTCCAAACTGTAACATGATTGCAACTCTAGTCAAATCCGCATCCGCCCAAACAAGTTTGACACAACAGCACATGAGCTTTTCAATTTGTGAATATGATCGGGCTGGTGTGAGATCTTTGGATACCAATCGCCAAGTGCGACAAGAGCCTGTCCTAACCCCAGAACCCGAGCTCGTCGCTTGCATCGGCCGAACGCCAATTTCTGCCGAAGCGTCTCGTTTGAGACCGGCTGGGCTTCACGGCATCGGCGCGGACTCGGCGCGCTGGCGCGCCGGCGCGGCCCCTCGCCGCGATCCGGATCAAGAAGGAAGCAGCAGGGGCCCAAGCGGAGTCTTTGCCACAGACCCCTTCCCTTCTCATGGAATTCTCACATGGCTTCAAGGATCGGTTTGCTTCAGTGGCACAGGACTTGCTGCAGACTCAAGGAGAAGCTGGAAGCAGCCTGCGCGCTGATTTGGAGGATGTGGACTCATTGCCACCATCTACAGCAGCTCGCCTGCCTTCCCTTTTTAGACATGCCCATTGCAAATACCATGCTAAAGAGCAAGACCTCCAATCCAGCGCTAGCCAGCCTTGTTCGATCTATGCCGTGGTCAAAACGCCAACGGGTGGCCAATATGGCCACTACTCGCTAGAATTGCCTACGAAGAAGATATGGAACGGACTCCTTAAGGTTGGTTGGGGGGTTGTGGTCTTCGTGGATGACCATCCGCGCACATTTCATAAGATACACGCCCATCAACACGAGCTTCCCAATTCTGACCACGGCCACTGGGCCCGGACTGTGGGCTTAGCTAAAGAATGGCGCGCGAGGGCAACACAAGCGGAGCCATCGCACGCGAGCAAGAGCTGGCAGTGAAGTTCTATCACTCCTGCTCCTGGTTGTCTAAAGCTTCCTCCGCCCTGGCAAGAAGTGGCCCTTGAGTCCATATCCCAAACCCAAGGACCCTATTTGAGATTCCGGATTCAACCATCTTTTGAAGCACTGGTGTTCAAGGCACCAGCCATGAGAGCAACCGCGACACTTCATGAACTTCATTCCTCATCCAAACCGCAGAAAGCACCAACAAAAAGAGCCGCTTCAAATCATGCAAGTGGACAAGGACCGGCTTCAAAAGGATTGTAGTGCTCCCAAACCCAGCTGTCCACTTCCATGACCAAACAAAGGCAAACGTTGGTATCCCAAGTTCAAAGTATATTCATCTGTGCGTGTTTGTCATAATCATAACTCCGAAACCTAAAATACTCCATGTAGAGGACTTATGCCACTATTGCACTCTTTCCACCAGAATCGGTGAGATCGAGTCGCATAACATGGAAGATGGGTGGGGCACATCTCCAGGGGCACATCTCCAGGTGTTTTGGCCCCTGACACTGGGCTCCCTGCATGTCCCCTTCAAATTTACCCAAACGGTAATGTTCAGAGCCCCCAAAAGGAGGATGATGCGTGTGCCTTTCTTTGATAGTACCCTTTGTGGAGTTGGTTTTGAAGGAAAGCCACAAGGAAACCAACCATGCTTTGGGGTCAAGAAAAGACACACCCAAAAAGGGGACCCCTGCCAAAAGATCGTCGGGTCCAAACAGGTCCAGCCGACTCCTTCTCCAGGATGACCTGGCAACTCAGCGAATCGGCCCAAGGATTCGGCAAGCGCAGCCACGAAGCCGGGCGCTGTAAAGCGTGAAGGCTGCGAGATCATGAGGCAATGACCCAAGCAAAGCAAGAAGCAAATCAATGACATGCAAAAACACATTGAAGCAACAAAAAGAGAGAAAGAGAGAAAGAGAGAAATAAAGAAAAAATCATGAAAGAGCTAAAGAAAGAAAGAAAGAAAGAAAGAAAGAAAGAAATAAAGAAAGAAAGAAAGAAAGACAAACAAAAAGAACAAAAGAAAGACATTCACAAAGACATTAATAAAGAACTCAAGATCCACCTAATCAATCTAGACATGGAATAAGTCGAAGAGTTTATCCAAGAGTTCACCTTAACCCCCAAAGCTCCCAATGGCTTTCTGGTGATCCAGTTCCTAGGAAAGCAGCCATAGGTGCCCTTTGTCGGAAAATAGATGAGTTTCCCTGGTAGTCGATTCAAGCACCAGGTAAACCAGGAATCGCCCTCTATTTGTCAACCAAATCAACCAAAAAGGACACCTATGAAAGCAGCCGAGACAGCTGAGTCAATAGCGTGTAAGGGCCTGAATAATAAGGACCGGTTGTGACCATGAGAACTATATGCGTAATGCTTCAGCCCCTGGTATTCATCATTGCGGATTTGCTTTGGATGAGCCCAGGGTGGACAGCTCCTGGTAATGAAAATCAACCCGAAAGAACAAAAACACTGCACATCGTGTGTACATCTAATGTAAGACCGCAAGGGCATCTGCTCAAACAGCCAGAAACCTTAGTTGCTCCAACATAGGTGCCATGGTAAAAATCACGGGCCATAAGCATGGTTCCCTTCAATTAGGATTCTTGCCATGGTTGTCGAAATTCCCTTGTGAGGCTTCAAAACATATCCCTGCCACAGCCTAGTTTAAAGGTGCTTAGCATGGCACGTGTGTGAGTCCCGGTCAAAACCTGCGGTGGCAACAGTCACGGTCATCGCTTCCTTCCTAGGAATTCCCCAGTCATATTTGTTTAAAACAAAAATGCACAAAACCATATTCAACCACTGCTAGCACTGCTAACTAAGTAAAGTTCTAGGGGTACCTTCCCCATTCCTTCCAGGGATCCTTCTTTCTAAAAAACCATCAAACCCTGGGGAAGCAGCTGGTGTTTGAAAAGAACGATGGTTGAAAAGAATGGGGAATCAACCCCTAGAAAAGTGAGTCCTCCGATTATGAAACACGTGTTGAAACACCGCGCCATGCCTGCCAGTGCTTCTCCACAAGCTTCAGCTTGTTCTGCAGCTTCCTGAGCAACAAAGGGTGTGCCCTTACGGGGTGTTCCCTTACTCCCACTTGCTCCCTCGCAAACTAACGGAAGGAAGCCAAAAAAGGACCCCCCCAAAAGAAGGTTCCACTGACAATGATGCTTTGTTGGGCTCCATGTTTATCTCGCAAGTAGGAACTTGGCGCTGGTTCCACTCTTGTGACTTGTGGTATGATCACCAACGGCCCATGAAAAGTGCGTTCATCTCCCTCAGCGGGTAAAAGGTGGTACAACGACACGTGGCCATCAAAATGATGGCTGGGCGGCGGTTGAAAGGGGGCCTTTCGAGGGGTAATTGTGTGAGTAGAACGCTTTCAGCCGTGACAACTGCGGGCACTTGCAAACAAGAAGCTACAGGAATTCGAGCTGGGCCTTGTTTTGAAAGGATCTTGTTGCTTACTTCAAGTGGCCCCACTGCCTGAAACACAAGAAGTGACTCTGCTTCAACTATGGCTGGCAAGCAGCGCAATGTCCACCGGTGCCCAGCAAGCTTCTGCTCATGGAAGGTTGACACTGCAGTCATTTTGTGCTGCGTCATTGCTTCACATGGATTGTGTCTTTGCATCCGGCCGCCCAGCCACCTCAAAACGACGGATGTTGATTTGCTCCGGATCCAAAACATCTAGAAAGGCATTCCAAGACTTGACAATCAAATATTCTTGCCCATTCCCTTCCAACGACATGAGAAAGTGGGGGCAGGCATCTTTTTTGCCTTCTCTGCACAGTGGACCCAAAATCTCAGCTTTTGTGCCCAAAACACCATCTTTAGATAGGTGTATCTTTTTCTAGGGCACCACCAAACATGGTTGGCTCCCATTTGGTTTCCCTTAAACCAGCCCCAACAAGAGCACCCTGAAAAAAGACACTCCCAGATTCCAGAAAATCGGGTCCCTGCCAGTTCTTTGCCACAGCTCTTGCATGGCCCCCTCTTCGCCTCCGATGTTTTTTTCTGGGGCGCAGGCTGCATCAGGAAGTTCTGCTCTGCCATCTCATCCGCCAACTTCTTCACCTCTCACTTGCCAGGGTTTGGGAACAGGGCTGTGGGAAATGGAATCCACCACTGTGATACACCAAAACGGGCTTCCCAAAGACGTTCAACCCCCCATATACAGGTTGGGAGATTCGCGAAGATATCACAGAAGTGGGTGGAGAAACCCCGAGTGATCCCAACACCCTGTTTGGGAATGAACCTGGGATTGTTGAAGGGATGGTTGATATGGGTCATTCCCCAATTCCCTGCTGCAGACCAGCAACGTAAGCTCGCCCCCCAAGGGGACATGGTTGCATGAGACTCGCCTCCTGTACAAATTCAAGGCAGGCAATCAAGACAGCAAGGCAGCAAGCAAGCGAGCAAGCAAGCAAGCGGGCAAGCAGGCCCGGCAAGCAGGCAGCAGGCAGGCACGCAAGCGAGCAAGCAGGCGCAGTGAAGAGGCAAGCAGGCAAGCAGGCAGGCAGGCAGGAAAGCAAGGAGAGCAGGCAAGCAGGGAAGCAGGGAGAGCTGGCAAGCAGGGAAGCAGGCAAGATTCAAGCAAACAAATAAGCTAACAAATACAGAACAAGCAATCAACCAACCACAGCACAACCAAACAAGCAAGGCCAACTCCATGAACAAAGACAACAAATGCGTCAAACAAACAAACAAACAAACAAACAAACAAACAAGCAAGCAAGCAACCAGCCAACCATTCAACAAGCCAGCCAGCCAGCCAGCCAGCCAGCCAGCTGGGGAATCAGGAGTCAAGCAAAGGTTGGCAACACAAACTCGACTTCGACCATAACTTTTCCAAACAAAAATCGCTGGGTGCCAAATGGGTCTCTTTTTTGCGGCTACCCCGTTTGGGGTTGGTTCAAAAAGGGCCACCAAAAGCCCAAACTGCTAAGAACCCGGAAAAAAAAAGGAGACCCGATTCGAACTTCCCGAACGGACGAAAAAATGCACGAGGCAAGCCCCCCCCCCAGAGCTGAGGCTCTTGGATCCCAGGCAAATCAGAAACTACCATCCCTCTATCACTGCTGTGGGAAGGTGCCAAATGGGTGTGGCTCAAAATTAACCAGGAGGGGCAAACCGCAGGTTTTGGTCCATCTTTTTGGGGCCCCGAGGCCGGCGCCCACTCCGAGCCCGGGCCATCGTCTCCGCCCTTCTCCAAGGTGCCATCGTGCAAGGCTGAGACCTGGAGACGACTTACGCCACGAAAAGCCGCCACGCCCGGAGCGCGGAGTTTAGGAGACACGCGCCCGGAGCCCGGCTGGGAGCGGTGTTCATAGAATTTGGGGAGACGCAGTGGAGACGACTCGCAACGCCCGGCTGAGGGTGCTGTTTAGAACTTGGGGAGACGCCTCTCAACCTAGCCGAAGATCTCAACCTATCTGGCCTAAGTAGACCAGCTCTAAACGGGCTTCCTTTGGGATTCCCATATAAGAAAACCAACCACTCGGGTGCGAAGGCGACTTTGAGAAACTCCCAAAGACCCATGTCCCTCCATGTACTAACAACCAGTTTGCCAAGTAGTTTAGTAACTAACCGCAAACAATTTGGTCAGAGTTGCAGTTGAACTTCCATGATGAATGGCATTTGTAGGGGAGGCTAGACAGCCGACTGAACAAACAAGGGTCAGGACATAGGAAACTTGGTGGGTTCTCATTGGGGAATGAGGACATTCATCAAGTGTGCTTTTCAGGGGGACCCCTAGGTGGATTCCCCAAAAACACTCATGCGGCCAACCTTCGCAAGTTTCACCCTGAACAGTCCAGCTTCCGTGACGGTCCGGGGTGGCAAACCAGCGAGAAAGCAAGGGCCCGAAGAGCCAAGTGGGAATGTGCCAAACACTTACCCGCCAAAGGAGTGGTTTCCCACACACACACACACACGCGCACACACACACACAAGTCCTCACCAAAAAACTCTAGACCGATAAATTGACAAAGATCTTAAAGGCTGGATCCCTTGCCCTCATTAGGTGACTTGTGCCTTCCCTGTGAGGGAGGCTCCTTTTGGTTTCGAAGGACGAGCTAGAAACCTCACATTCTACGGTTCCAACCCCAAAGTGCTCGCCCGTTCTAAGTGCAGCGCCGTCTCGGTCACCTGGGAGCACGGGCGGAAAGGTTGGCATTGCATTGACCTTGTTTGGATGAGCCGTTGGGTTCTAAGAAATGGCTTCCTTTCGGATGCCACACATCCTTTTTGCATGATGCCAGGTTGATAAGACGTTTAGAGCCCTGCTTAGAGCTCCCTGAATCGTGTTGGGAAACCAAGAAGAATCACCAGAGGTCCAAGAAAGCGCTCAGAAGCGCTTCATCATGCTTCCGTTTGGGACCACACCGCATTTCACAAGAGGCCTATGGGCTCCAGATTTTCGCTGACCTATTTAGTGTACAACACGCTCCAGTGTCGAAACTCAGCAACAAAGACTACTGTATAGGAAGGGTGCCCACTCCCAGGCAAGCCAATGACATGTCCCCTGAACATCAACTTCGGTCAGACCCAAATGAACGAATTTCCTCGCCACAATATGCTGACCAGCCTGCAGTCCGGAAAAACAGTCCCAATACTCTGTGTTGTTCCCGTGATCAAGGCCAAAAACTCCATGAGTTCCTGTCAAACCTGCCACATGGTGATGGCTCGGACGGCATTGAGAGTGGTAAAGCATGTCCATGTGCTTTTATCGGCGCCCCGAAAAGGTAGAAACCAATTTCAGTCATCACAACTTGCTCTGGCTTTTCATCCCACTGAAACAAAAAGACTTGCCCAATTGAAGCAAAGAAAAGAGCAGATTGGAAGTCCTCTGTGAAACATCCGTCCAAGGGCGCCTTGTCGATGGCAAGTTTGCAGGAGAGCGCCATCTTCATAGCCCTGGCAGTCAAACAAACAAGGAAACACAAAAATCAAAAACAATTAAAATTAATCCACAACAAACCAGACCAACCAACCAACCAAACAAACAAATAGAATAGCACTGGCAATGGTGCATGCTCTTCCACTACTGCAGGTTGTCTTTTAGAGAGTGCCAACAAATATCCCCAAGTCATTGTGTTCACAGTTGACATACAGCTGCTGGTCCGTTCATTTACAGTAAGTAAACAGGAATGGGATTCCCTAATTCTGGCATGATCTTGCCAGATCTGCGACGATCCAGCTTCCTTTTGTGAAAATGGTGGCTTTCAGGTGCTGCGTGAGATTCTGGGAGAAAGAAACAAGCATACACAAAATAACCCTGGTTGACACATTTGCGAATTTGAGGCCTCATGCCCATCCATGAAGTGAAGACCAAACTGTACTTCCGCAAGCATGGCAGTACTCACGCATAAACGCCTGTAAGAGCCTGCCGGCTTGGGACAAGCGCTTTGCGAGCCCAATGCTTGTGGAACAACACTTGCTTTGTGATTGTTGGCTTCTCCTAGAACTGACCGTGAATGATGGGAGACCCAATGATCCGGACCGAACGAGGCCGTCTTTTAAGCAAAGCTCATATAGTCGACAAAAGGCACGCTTCAAGATGATAGGCGTTCCAACAAAAATGGCGAAAACAAAAACACTCTGAGGGAAATGTTCAAGATTCAAGCTGACCTTTTGCCTAGGGGCTCGAGGATTTACTTTTTTTTTTATGTTGTCTGTGTCCTCGAGCTTTTGGCCAATGATCGGCAACAAGATTATCCGTGCCTTGAATCTGACAGAAGTCGCACTTGTGCTCAAAGTGTTTGATTGTCAGGTGGCCAATATAGTTTTCTTGTGTTTCCCACACTTTCCTCGCGTGTTTGCATTAGCTAATCTATGGGTGCCTAATATGTATTTTCTCGTTGCTTTCCAAAGTGTACCCGTGCATGCCTGGCATATGTACTGTCTAGCATGTGACATACTTCTAGCGTGACCTTAGAAGATGCCTAGAACGCATTTACCATCACGTCTAGTATGTTTCTAGAAGTTTTGGCATGTATCACGTGCGTTCCTATCATATAATGTCAATCACATTATGTGCAGCACAGTTGTATCGCACTCCTATCTGGTATATGCGCTGCATATGTTCAACAAAGACTTCGCTTAATCCTATCACACTTCCTGGCATTATCAAGTGTATCTCTTAATGTGTCTGGCTTAGTTTCATTGTATTTCCAGCTCAATTCACAAACACCCACATACTCACACAAGACAGCATGTGTTAAGCCCTGTCCAGGCAGCCTATTCTTGACTTGATTGGCTTCTGATCAGTGTCTTCTACTAAAAATCGATTTGGAAGCTTCCAAGATTCCAGCAAACATGTTTCTTAACCATGGAACATCGAGCTGGCAAACTTGGCCTCAGGCAAAGCAACTAGGTGTTCGTTCAACACACACCCAATTTGAGCCATGAGCGGAATGTGGGGGCTCCGCCTGAAATCCAAGCGTCCCGCTCAACAAAACTGTCCCCTTCCTTGGCATGTGAGCAAAAAACGTTGTTTTGAAGCTACCCACTAAACAAAAGGCATGCCCGGGGCCAAAACGTGAAGAAAGAAGATGCCGGCCACAATTTGCCGCCTCTGGCCACCCGCGGCTGCCAGGTCATCCATAGTAACCTGCCGTCCGTTGTCTCGGAGTGGCATTTCTGGCGAACAACGGCTCCCAGTGGGGGTCCTGTGGAAAAAAATAACGTCTTTTTGTCAGGTGCTGTTGTTTTTGCCATCGTCAAAAATGCAGTAAGGCATGCCTCTCTTGGGTTGCTGAATTGAGCAGGGGGCCCCGCCACCACTCCTTGTCATGGGAAAACCGAACCGTTGGACACCAAAGGATAGGGTAGATGCCACAGCATGTCAGAAGTATGCTGCGGCTCCCGCAACCGAGAAAATCAAAGCCACCCAAGTTTGCTTGATTTAAACATGGAGAAAAACAAAGCCACCCATTGCCATGTTTGCTTGACTTTAAAATGGGCCTACCGCAATAGAAGCGCCCAGGACTTTGGCGGGCCAAGGCAATAATTGTCCGGCCTGGAAGTGGCAAGCCTCCATGAGGATCTGCAGCTGCTCCTTGGCAAGCCAGCCATAGTCACTACTCGGCTGCTTTCTGCTCCCCTGCTGAAAGTGACCAACTTTTAGTGGTTTAATGGAAAACCCACTAGTTGGCAAAAAAAATAAGTCCCAACATCCAAGCAAAATGCACCAAAGACTACTAAGGCTGAAATCCGACCAAGCGGTCAAATCAATTGTCCCGCAAAAGTCTCTACAAATGGCCGTGGGTCAAAACCAATGGTACCATTTTGGGGTAGGTGTACCACCAATTTTAGCCTATTTTAGTGGGGATTGGGATGTTCACTGGGGGTACGGGTTTTGACCCATGTACTTGGGTTTGCGTGTCAATTGACAGAAGAGTACAGTACGGACTCCAGTTCCCCTCACAGGCTGTACTGTACTCAATGGAAATAGAGATCATCTATAAGACTGCTGTGCTCGATGACGGAATGGAGATAACCTACGTCAGACTGTCTTCCAAAAGAGGGTGTCGTCTCCTTCAGGAGGTCCTTCTGAATGATGTATGCCAAGCGCTTAGATACTCATGTCCCACACCAAACCACAATGGTACCGTCTGCGGTGATTGGTCCATGCCAGATGCGCGGATTTCCAAGTGGGCGAGATCCCAAACCCATGGAACCCTCCGTCGCGCAGAAAAATATATTCCTGCTCGGGTTGATCAGCTTTGCCGGAAGCAACTGGGTCTTTTCGCCAAAGGAACGTGCGATGGAACTGGAAAAGCTTTGGGATCCTAAAGTCGCGCAGCCTTTGGCTCAAAGAGCTTCGGATGATGCGAGAAACGCTGGTTGCGTGGTGCCAGCCTAGGGAAGCCTGAAGCAAGCTCCCAGTGAACAGCCCCCTTCAGAAACGCACAAGGAAGAACCTGGTCGTTGCTACGGTCAAGGTTCTGTGCTCCTTTCAGAGATCCACCAAATGTTGACCCACCCCGCAGAATGACTCTACTACACTCTCGGCAACGAACATGTAACCTGACTGGAGCTTCCTAAAGACCATTTCTCTCTAAAAGGGGCCTTCTGCTGGGCTCCATGTTTGGTGGGAACACAATCACTTGACCCTGGCTGAAAGGAGGCTTTGGGACCCCATTCCGTTGGGGATATACGGCAATTTGACAGCTTGGGCCAACATGGGCCAACCAACCACCTGGCTTTACTTTAAACATGCTTGACAACCACCTGCTTTTTTTTTTGGACATGTTTGAACAATTGTTTAAGCACGAGAGCCACCGCCAAAATCATTGTGCCAAACTGGAATATATCTAAATCCTTCGTTTTGCAGACCCGCCTTTGTTTTTCAGGGTTTATGGTCACATACGGATCCATCGCTTTGAACAGGACACCTTCGTTGTGGTTTTGCTCCTCCTCCCAGCTGGAAACACAGTGGTGGAACATTGGTGTGTGCTTCAAATCTGGGAACCCATAACGGAGCCCGGTGTTTCTTTGGTCTGCCTTTAAAACAATCCAAGAGGGGAACCCTCAACAAACAACTCAAAAACAAACACACACACACACACACAGACACACACAGACACACACAGACACACACACACACACACACACACACACACACACACACACACACACACACACTCACGCACACCCAGGAGGGGACCCTGAGCGGACCGAATTCCCTGCTTGGCTTTTGGCGTTTGGCGTTCGCAACAAAGGTCTCCTGGTCCGTAGCTCAGAGTGACCGACGCTGAGGCTCCGACTTTGCACATCTCTGGGAATGTGTCCTCAGTGGGCACACGGAGCTACGGCAGATTCACTCATGCACACTGCCAGACTGTCAGACCACTCCCACCCAACAAGCGGGTTTCTCCAGATTGGGGAAAACCTCCCAACCTCCCAGCATTCATGGTGTCCTTTCGTTCTCTCTTTAAGCACTCAATACACACTGCAAACTACCCTTCGTACTCCCTTCCGGCTTTCAATTCGTCACAGGCTCTAGTGCCTCTTACAAACTCGAATCACCTGATTCAACGTCAAGATTGCAACTCATGTTGTCATCCGAAAGGCCAACATGCGCAACCGAACTTGTTGATATCTACTCTTCATCCCACTGACCAGGAATGTCTGACTGCTGATTCAGAGACTCTGGTTGTGAGAAACACGCCAAGCACCAGCACGGCCCGCTAGGAGCCCCGCTAAGATATCATTTTGCTTGATCTCATCTGGCATGGTTGGCAAGGCCTGCGATCGTCACCCACCAAAACGGGCGGATGAAATAAGGTCCAACTGAGAAAATGGGTCGCAAGACCAAACTGGTGGTCTGATTGGCGAACACATGTGGCTTAAACGTGCCTCACAAGAAAACGATTCGTGCATTGATGCCTTGTTCAGATACGTACCGGTATCCTTTGGTCGCGGACCATACTGTTGCTTGCTTGCTTACATTGCATGGTCTCCTCTCGCAGGGGCAAGGCGCAAGCTGCACTAGAAAGAGGCCGCGCCAAACTGCCTGGAGCGCCCTTCGTTACCGAAATTTCAGCCCTTGGACCAAACGCATTGCAAAACCAAAGGTCGTCGCCAAAATATGGCAAAATATGGTAAATGTACGCCTTTTCCTGCTTCGAGCGCTTCCCCCAGAACCGGGCTGACCGGTCCGCCAAGATGATCGGCCGCTGAACGGAGCGAGCAGCAGAAATCGAAGTGCAAAGCTAGCGCAAATATCCGCAAAACGAGCGCATTAACCCCCCAAAAAAACGCAACAATTGCTCGCCTTCCTCCAGATGGAAGCAGGGGATTTGATCGAGCGTTTTTCTGGGGGGGGGAGCTTTTTTTTGGGGGGGGTGTCGAGCAGAAATCGGCAATTCAAGCATTTGTTCTCGTTCTAAAAAAGGCGCGCTGGGTAATCATGTTTACTGTCTTAGTCCGCCAAAGGTTAATAGTACCATGACTACTGCTGCCGCTTCTGCTTCTGCTTCTGCTACTGCTACTACTACTACTACTACTACTACTACTACTACTACTACTACTACTACTACTACTACCTACACCTACTACTACTACTACTACTACTACTACTACTACTACTACTACTACTACTACTACTCCTCAGGCTCCTGCTGCTGCTGCTAATCACACTGCGATCCTCGCTTTACGCACAGGCCTCTCGCAAAGGCGCATCATCAACAGCCCAGTAGCAATCCCTTATGTTTCAAAATTGGAAGCTTCGGCGAAGCTTCCAAAAACAGGCAAATACCATCGAAGTGAAACAATGCAAAAAAGCTGCGCCTTGCTTTGTTTTGCACTCCCCAATCTAAAGCACAACGTTAATACCGCCGCATCCTGCTGTGTGTTACATCTGGAAGCTCACTCGCAAGACCACTCTGAAAAGGGAAAACACATGTGCTGTCCTCTTGAACTTGTTGAATAGCTTAATAGGTTGAGGTGGGGCGAGGTGAGGATAAGGTGGGGGTAAGGTGGGGGTGCGGTGGGGTGAGGTTGGGGTGGGGTGGAGCATGTGGATTCCGTAGATGGGTAGGTTTACCTAAGCAGCACTTAGTGGGCCTGTATATTCATAGTCCGGCCACATGGGACTTGCAATCAAGTTCAGCTGTTGAGACAACCTGGCCACCGCTTTTCTCACCCAATAACCGAACAATCGCCCGGCCTCCGGCCCAGCCTCCTATGCACACTTTTCGGCACATTTCCCAAAAATTCCAAAAGCTGAATTGAGAATCGGATCCAAGTAGAGGACCTTTCATCATGGCCTTCGCTTCTTATACCTCCCGATCGGCCGATCGGCGAGACGCCTCCAGCAGTTTGGTGCTGTTCACCCAGACCCTTCGTCTGTAGAGCTGCAGCATCATCCGCCACAAAGTGAGCCACCTGCCAACTCCTATTTGGGACCCGCAGGAACCGGATCTCTGGCGCCAGACGAGTCTTCCAAGTGCGGCTTTCCATGGTTGAGTGGTTGGCCAGAATCAGGACTTCATAGTTGCCCTCTCTTTGATCCTCACTGGAAGGCCCAAAGTTGAACAGTAAGGCGCATGGTTGGGTAGAGCCACACCTGGGCTCGTTTGGAACCGGGCCTGCAACCCCCGCCCTTCAATGCATGATGGGCATCTGGAATTTGGATTCACCATCATTGAAACAGCCCGAATCACAGCGAGGCTGTGAGCACATGCAATCTGCTTCAGCTTGGACCATGGCAGGTCTGCAAGCCTTGCCATCCAGCCCGTTGCACTTGGCCCTCGCGGTGGTGTAAAGACTGGAACCAGCAACGTCCAGGCCACACGCCACACGCCACACGGCTTTTTGCCCCTATCTGCCAAAACAAGGCTCCCTGAGAACCTATCGCGTGGGTTCTTCACTTGGGGACAGGAGGCGAGAGGAAGCCTGGCCCAGAGCTTTGGCCGGCCAAAGCGAAACAAGTGGCAAAGAGAGAGAGAGTCTCCAGATTCCCAGCGAGGCTCCCCGAATCTTCCTGAAGATACGCTCATCCCTCCTCCCAAGTGCTGGTCTGGATGATTGTGAAATATCAAAGTATGAGTGGTGCTGAGCGGTTGATGGGTGACACGCCGCAATATGCCGGGGCCGTCTACTGGTGGGACTCAGACTGGGACATGGCCTTTTGGCTGCTGCAAAAGCAAGTGGCCATTCCTATGATTTCCATTTACTCATCACCCCAAAGGGAAACTCACTTCAACCTCGGAAGCTGATGCTTATGCTAACCCCAAAGGGAACTGAAATGGGGAAGCCTGATCAAAAGATGATCCCAACCCCTTCGAGCCACATTGGCTTCTGTAGTCCATACAAGGGGAAGCCTCCCCCGAAAAAGGGCGAAAGGGCAATAGTGGGGGACTCAGCCAAGCTCTGAGGTTCCAGCGCAGTCTCACTCTTGCCCGTCTCACGCCGAATGGAGCCATAGACGTCCAAAATGATCGCCAGAACCTCGGCGAGTTTGTATCTGGGCTGTGCTCAGATCCCCCACTAAAGGCTTAACTATTGGTGGCTTAAGTGAAAACCCAACCACTATATAAACCAACTAAAAGGCTGAAAAGCAAAGCAAATGGCCGGAAACCTCCAATGGGATGCTACACGCATGATTGTCCCTGCAAGCTGGAACCCGGTCTCTAAATCAAGTGTCCGAGCCCTGAGAAACTCGTGGGCCCGAAAAGGTGGACATCTCACTGGCCAAATTCGCCATGGGCGAGGCCCAGGGCCAAAGCAGGACAGCAAGATCGGATCGCTCGGGCCCCGGCCATGTTCAACATGATCAAGTTCAGCAAGACCATAAAGGTCCACACCCAGAACATGCAGGTGTAGTAGTTCCTCAATGCCCGTGGCGGAGCGAGGGCGCATTCTTCTGGGCATGGCGGTTGACCAAAGTCTGGCATCCTGGAAACCACAAAACGACACCCTGGCCTTTGCATGTGTCCTATCCTTTTGACCCCCGAACTTGGCCCGGAATTCGTCCGATCAGCCGCTGCCGGGGCCCCAGCTCTTCAGAGAAGTACGGCCAGTCATACCTGGCAGTTGGCAGTCAAACACCTCCAACAGCTCTGGACAGAAAGCTACACCTCTGAAGCGTGACAATGTCATTTTAACTGCCCAAGGCTCATCCTTCGCATGCTTCTCCAGTCCTCCATGCATCCTTCACGTTTCTTTGCAGTGCTGCCGGCTTTGTCCAAACTCAGCAAACCCGTGCCCACGGACATGCAGGACATAGATATGCACTCATAGCGCACAACTGTAAGGTTATGCACCCTGTGACTTCAAGCCAGGTTTGCCGTAAACTTGCCGGCATGACTCGCCCTCTATCATCAGCTTGAAGCAAAAACCGACGGCGCTATCGAGCGTCGCAAACTCCTGCGTGGAATTCCGCCAGAAGCCTTGGCAGCCTAAAGGGCCATGAAGGACCCAGTAAGGTCCATCCCTTCCTCGCAGAGTCCACGTTGGTTGCCTCCCTCAGGGACTCACATGCTCATTTCGTCTAAACCACGATGCCCCAAACTCACCGAAGATGGAAGCCGCCCGGCTACTGTACAGGTTTGGGTTGGGAGAATCCCCAACAAACCCACACTACAAAGAGCTCCAACCGACCTAAGTTTAGGATTCCCAGTCAAAACTGCTGCCCCAAAGAAATCAAGACGTCTTCCCCGCCGAGCCCAACGAGCATGTTGGAGTTCAACGGAACTTCTAGTGTTCCCAAAAAGGAACATCCTGACCTTCATTGGTCCGAAAGGTGATGTTTAAGCGAGCTAAGAAGGGAAACATGCGTATTTAAATTGAAACAGGGTACCCCCAAAAGGGGAAAAGGGTCTCAGAAGGGTACCCCCAAAAGGGTACCCCCCGCAAAAAAGCCCGGAGCGACTCGGGTCTCCTCCATGCGCCGGCCGAAGATGAAGCAGCCAGCCCTTAGCCGCGGAGTGGTTCAAGTCAACGGGCCCCTTTTGGTTTAAAGGGTCAACCAAATGGACACCACCAAATTCGGTTGCCCCATGAGAGATTTGTCTACAGGTCTATCCATTCCGCAATGATCCTGCTTATCATGTTTTCACACATCGTATCATCTTCTTCATTTTTTTTGTTGATCCCTGAAACCGGCATGGCCTGCATGTGGTGCAGCTTCCCAGTTGCCGATGTTGGCGTCGGAAAACCCAAAGGTGAACAAGCCGAAGGATTGCCTGCTCCCGTTTCCCTAAACTCCCCCCCGAATCTTCTGCTCGCTTTGACTTAGCGACCTTGCAGCTGGCCTTTGACAGCCGGACGGCAATGTAATTGTGCATGCCGATTGACTGCCGACCATGCAAGATTGCGTGGTGACGTGCCGCATGGAGACGCAAACATGAAATGCGTTGACGTTCCGGCTCGCCATCTATCGGCTGCGCCGTCTGCAAGCCTACATGCCAATCCTTGTGACGCCGCTCCAGGCACAACACTCATGCAGGCCTTGGCAGACTGAGAGCCTGACAGTGCATATGCCTCGGTCAACTTGGAATCAGAATGGACAGCATGTGTCTCAAAAATTCATAAGTTTAAAATCATCTGGGAGTTTCTCGAAATCGTGGAGGAGTATATCCGCCCGAGCCTGGTAACTGCGCATGTTTCAAGCTACAATGCACCGTCAAAGGCATCGTGACCTCAACAGAAAGGATACGTACGTAACACGTGTTCATGGCCTCATGTCTCAATTTGAAGTAGTATGAGCCATGGCCGGTGTTCATCATATAGTTCCTACTTCTGGCTGAGTAATGTCAGTCTCGTTCCTTTGCAGTATGCGATGAACTGCAAGACCTTTGCTCAGATGGTGCCATGGTCGTCTAAAGTCACTTAAATGCTTTACAATCATCCCCAGAGCAACACTCGCAATAGTAGTCTTGTCGAAATCCTTCACAGTGTCGTCCAAAGTCACTAAAGGTTCAGCACTATTCCCAACCAAACATGGTCGTCAAAAGTCACTGAAGATCACTAAAGGTTCACCACAGTCCTCAAACAAACATGGCTGTCCAAAGTCATCAAAGGGTTTTCCACCCCAACCAAAAAACGGTCCTTCAGAGACGCTAACCTAGGTCCTGGAGTAGAGAGGTTAGAATAAGGGTACACACTTTTGTGTAGTCTATTTTAGTAGGGGAACCCTCCCCCCAAAAAAGGAAAAAGGGCATCTAGCTGGGGGACCTAGTAACAATTCACCACCGCGGCCCCTGCCAGCCAGGTGGGCGCCAGCACCACCAGAAAGTGGACGATGTCGAAAGCGCTCACCTCTCTGTTTGCTGGCAAGGTCAGATCACGTCGATGACCAAACACCCTCATGTCTGCAGGAATCGTTTCTTCGTAGACTTCCTGTTTGGGCTACATGTTGATGCTAACTTCAAATTATCCAAAGCGCGGTACCAATCCGGGGTGATTCCCTCGAGTTGAACAACTATATGATTATATGTCTGACTGCTTTGTCTGAGTAGAAGGGTGGTCCGAATTAATCCGACGTCAATTCTTAATTTCCATCAGAGTAAATAGCCCGAGTGTCTCGAACTGTGGATTCCACGAGCAGTCCCTTTTGGGGGGCTGGCCACTAAGTGGCCATCGGAAAAAGGCCACTCGTTTCTCTGTTGACTTTCCCAAGAACAGGAAACATGGGCACTACTGGCAGGTCAGGACCAAACACATCTGCATTCATCATCATATGTTATACTTCCCACCCAGCACACCATCCAGCAACTCTATTTCTTCACAGCCCATGCCAACAAAGCGGAGAACCGGCAACATGCATCAAAAACACAAAGAGCAGCGAAACCACAGATCTGGAACCCTGAAGGCACTCGATGTTTGGGTCGAAATCTCATGTGTGCCTTAGTCCAATCTCAGCCAATTGGTCGCAAAATCACTCCCTCCCCGGGTTGATGGGTGCTGGGTCTTGACGTATTTGGAGGATCCCTATCCCTCGTTTTGGCCCATGCCCGCAACATTGAGCCCGCCCTTTCTTGGAGTTCCCCTCAAACCAACCGCAAAATGGAGGCCATCAACAAAAAAAAGCCATCGGTGTTTGGGGTTGTACAGCCGGGTGCCCGAGTCACCCCGGGTCAAAACAAAAAAGCCAACTGGAAACCATTGGACACCTTCAGTTGACGCATGCAGCTCTTCAATCAGCCTCCAGTTTGTTTCCTTCTAAAAAAAGGTGTTTTTTTTCTCCGGAACCAACCAGTAAATTGTAACACGTGAAGGATAAATTGTTCCTGATCCACCGTTTGCCGGCGACCCTCGACCACGAAGGGGAAACCCCAGCTGCAAGTTGCAAGTGACCACTGACATACTGTTGATTGAAAACTGTGCCAGTGCACCAGTTAATATAGCATGAATTCCCTGCAAATAGTAAACCACCTACCAACCTCAGGGTTTCGTTCCTCCACCTCACTTCCTGAGTGGATTTGCCCAAAACAGTCCGAACTTGTTTGCCACTAAACCGATCTTCCCAAAAAGCGGTTCAAGTCCAACTCTGGCCTTGAGCCACGTCCACGCAAACGTCGGGTCCCTCAATTCGGCTCGATTCGGCCTCCAGGGTCCGTGTGACCACAGCCAGGCGCGGCTGCGCCCCGAAGGAAGTAAAGAAGCGAACCATGCACAGCAGGCAGTACCTCCCACGAGGTCTTGTGTGTGTGTGTGTATCATGGGCCTCCTTTTGGTACTCTTTTGGGGGTTGCTGTAAAAAGAAACCAAAAAGGACAACTAGACTGTTTGGGGTACCCAATTTTGCCACATACAAAGTAGTAGAATTGGATAGCTATCTCACCAAGCACGGACGCCACAGGAGAAATGGCCCTCTTTAGCGGAAACCCCTCCAGTTGGGCGTCCCCTGTTTGATGGGAGGGTTCACTCCCGCCCGAGATGGATCTGCAGATCTGCACAGGACCCTTGCCTCCAAGAGGAACGCATCTTCCAAAACTCGGTTGCTTTCTGCTCCTCTGCTAAAAGTTTAACTTTAGTGGTTGAATGGAAAGCCCACAAATTGGCAAAAAGTTAAAGTCCTAACATCCAAGCAAAATGCGCCAAAGAAAAGAGGCATGAGCATTTCCATCTTTATTGGGGGGAGGGTAAAGTCCCGATGAATGCTTTGTTTTGGGCATCATTTGAAGAAGAAACAAACTCAGTGAATCATTTGCGGTGCCTATGTCATCCGATACGAGGTCGGCAGCTTCCCAACAAGTGGTTGTGGTTCAGGGGCACAAACACGTCAAACTACCAACGGTGCTGCCTGCCCTTCACCTTTGGCTGCACGAATGCTAAGAAAATGCGCGCCACCCAAGAAACATCATGAGTCTGTGTCAAATAGGGGGACTCTCAAAACGGGTGGTGTCCAGTTGGTTCCCTTTAACCCTTCAACAAACGCCAAAAAGGGAGCAAAACGATAACGTAACGCAAACCAGCTGGAAGGGAAAATGCAAGGGGTGCTGCGTTTAGGCCTCGCGCATCCAGCTATCCTGCAAAAGAAATCGATGGCACTCATAGATGATTAGGACCAAGCTGAACCAGTGCTACTAGGTCCTCCAGTAGAGAGGTTGGAATAAGGGTACCCTTCTTGCTGCAGTCTATTTTAGTAGGGGAACCCTCCCAAAAAAGGGTGAAAGGGCACTACTGGGGGACCTAGGCTATCTTACATAGCATTGTGAACTCTGGAGTTTGGGACCATCAAGTTCAGGGGACCTTGATTGAGAAGCAGGGCACCTACTGGGAACCGACTCCCAAAGGCAAACCTGTGCCGCGGCCGCGGAGCGGCGGACGAGAACGGACGTCCCTCCGGGACCCCCACACACCGGTGACCATGCGGAAGTTCCCGGCGAACCACGACATGTAGGCCACCTTGGCGTCCCGTGCGGTTTTTTTTTCAGCGGTTTGCGACAGCCATGGGACCTTGGAGGTGGCTTATGGAAAAAAACAAAGGGCCCAGAAGTCCTTGTTCCAGAGGAGACGCTGGAACCTCTGGCCTGTCTCCAAAGCAGTACCCAGAAGTCCTTGTTCCAGAAACATGCGGCCTTTTCTTTGAAATTATCTTCTGCTATCAGATTAGAGGGTAAAGATGCAAGATAAGTACCAAGAAGCACCAAACGTAATCCCAGGGACGCCCAGGAACCGCTGGTGTGGGGACCCTTAGCCCGGTAGTACAAACTAAGTAACAAAGGGGTCCCAAAACAGGGACCTATTCTTGATCCCACATGTTGTGAGCTCATTCACAGAGGCACCACATGACTTCATTGTCAAAGGCACTCCATACAGAAGGGCTTTCATGGGCTGCCACAAACCAGTTCATGATTAGAGTTAGGCCCAGTTATAGAATGTATATGTCATTGTTTGCTTCACTTTGAGTCACTGGTAAAATGTAAAATGTATCCTAAGTCCACCCCAGAATTTACCGGAGCCCAATGCAATGGAGCCCAAGGCCGCTCTGTCTCTGGCCATCCGAGCCTTGTCCAGCAGGGCGATGCCATCGTTGTTGGTGTCTGCCGGCATGTCCTGCACCGTTCGCAGAGAAACCAAGCGCTCCGATTTTAACTCATTGACCCAGACCAGTGCGAGAAGAAAAAGAAAAAAACAACTCGTTGACCGAGACCAGTGCGTTGCATTGTTGCAATTCGTGCAATAATGTCCTAAGCCTCATGAAGTAAGGGGTTCCCTGTTTGAATTCATAGCCAGGTCAGGTGGCGAGGAGTTGCACAAGTCATTGTTCCCAAAAGCGAGCAAATGCGACAGGCAGGGGGTGTCTGTTCAATAAGCGATCATGGAAGATACCTTCCAGCACAACAAACTCAGACGGATTCTTGAATGCAACCAGGCATCATTGGAGCAATTCATCGTGTGTAGGGTGGAAAACACGATAAGCATTGAGGACATGTTCCGCCTCTGAAAGACAGGGCTGGGAAAACAACGGGCGTCGTCCAATTTGTCACTTGACCAACCCACAAATTTTATGCTCTCTTGGGCCAAAAGGTCCATCACCTGCGGTCTTAATGAGTTCTCCAAAAGGTCTAAGGACTTGAGGAGGTTTGAACATGGTGAGCCCTTGTCTAGGTTCTCGAGTAGAGAGGATAGAATAAGTTGATACCCGATTTTTTCCTGTAGCCTATTTTAGTAGGGGAACCCTCCCAACCAAGAAGGGGCAAAAAGCACCTAGCTGGGGGACCTAGTTGTGGTTGAAAGTGCTTCCCAACGTCTTCTTAGGACCTCAGACCGACCCCATTCCTGGAGCTGCTTCTGCACCACCATCTCGTAGGACTCCACCACATCGTCGCCTCGATTTCCGCGCACCAGGCCCAAACCCAGGCAGAAACCCCCCCTTTTAGGGTGGCTTTAAAGGGACAGCTCCGCAGAACCCCGTAGTTGAAGGGTGCCAAAGGCTCATTTGGAAAGAAAACATGTGCCGCTTTCTTTCTATGATGGTCCTTAGGAAGGCTCCTGTCTGGTGTCATGATTGCAGTATGTTCATGAGCGTGTGTGGGTATGTGTGGGAAACAATACATATGTAAACATATATATATATATACATAGTTTATATGAGAAAATGTATATATATATATATTATAATATATATGCCTGGTTGCCAAAATGTTGGCTCCCAGTTTTGTATCACGAATCGCCATGGCATGGGACTCGCTTGGCGCCCTTGGCGCAACGTCATCACGTGACCAAACGGCCGGCATCAAAACATGCGTCATGTAACACTTGTAAGGAATCACCAGTGTGGCCAGCTTTCTCAACATGAATGCCTAGAAATGAAATGACCATAGCCTGCAATACGCAACAGTATCATTTTTCTGACAGTCATGGAAGTGGACGAGGAGCGTTGTCAAGAGAATGGCCGACTCGGCCGACTCGGGTCCCGAGCGCAGCGAGAACTCCACGCAGTAGCCGACGACCACCGCGATGCCGCCCACTGGGCCGAAGGAAAGGGGGTGCCACGTGTTGCCCGAATTCGACTTTGGCCTCGCCGGCTTCCCTGACAACCCTGGGGGAAACCCTGGATACAGGTTGTCCAAATACAGTGTCATTTGGACCTGGCCAGGTTGCTAAGAAACCTTAGACTGCCTGAGACAACCTTTTCTCCTTGGACGGACTCACTAACCATCAGGAGGCAAGGTCACAGAATAGGGTGCACATCATGAGTCTCTTCATTCAAGCAGCGACAGAATCAGAAGACAATGAGCACCTTGCTCAAACACGATTCATGGTGCATGTACACTGAGCTCTGCACAAATGGTCAGGGCTTGCAAGACAGTCCAGCCCTTGCTGATGTGCTTCCGAGCCTGCCCAGAGCTTGCAAATCAGTCTTGCAGCTTGTTGTCTTGGTCCCAGTTGCGCTCGCTTGTGCCATCCTGATTACGCCGAAAGGAACATGCTGGGCCCAACATCATGATGGGGGAAACGATACAATAACCCCTCCCTTGCACAAACAGGCCCCCCCAACTGCAAGAATGTACCATAGAGCGTCAAGCATTCGAATGGGGAATGGGATACTATGAAACAAATCAATTGCCGTATGATCATCATGGGTCTTTGCCAAAAGAGGGAAAGCAAAGAAATGGTGGCTTTTCTTGTGGATTCCCCTTAAACCCACACCCATATGAACTACAATTAATATGTATATGTTGATGAGTAGCCCCATTTCTTCATGGCATTTTGGTGAGCATGAAATTCCTTTGGCTACAGCAACTAGCAGTAAATCAATGGAATCAAAAGGACAACCAAGTGAAACACCTCAGCATTTTGGGGCCCTCCGAGAAAAAACAAAAAACACACACACACACACACACGCCCATAGAGCGGCCGGCGGCCGGCTCTCCCCTTCCTCGCGGTTCTTTACCGCTTTGCACAGCCGGACCAGCTCCATCCTGGGAGGCGCTTGATATCAAGCAGCACGGCTTATGCCCCGATCGATTTGCGGCTGACTTGAGGCCTTGGCAAGTGAAGCCGTAGGAACACAAATGTGCGAATGCCTGCACAAAAACTGATCCATCCTTTCCTGCAGAGAAGCACGGCTTTTCCAAACAGATCAAAGGTCCAAGGCCAAGCTAAAAGTTCCAAGGTCGATCTTGAGCAATTTAGCTCCCGAAAACAGTAACTACAGTCTGGGAAGCCGCAAAACTGACGATCTCTGTCCAGTGAAGCGTGTCTGAAAATATGATGGCCGTCATTCAAAGACCTCTGGTCAGCTGGCGACCGGCGGGCAATTCGGGAACATGTCAATGTGAGCATTCCTAGGGTGGGTGATTCCTAGGGTGGGTGGTGCTAAGCATTGTCTTCCAATCAGCCCAAACAGGGTTACCTTTTCATCCCTCGGAGGCCATGGAAGAATCCGCCGACCCCTTTGCAAAAGCAAAGTTAGTCTCTGCAAAGGGGCGAGGCGTGTTCTAAGTGGTGGTTAGGGGGAGTCTGAGGGGGGGAGGGGGGGTCCCGCAGCGGATTTTTGACACGCCTAACCTCTAACCCTAACCTCTAACCCTAACCTCTAACCCTAACCTCTAACCCTAACCTCTAACCCTAACCTCTAACCCTAACCTCTAACCTAACCTCTAACCCTAACCTCTAGCCCTAACCTCTAACCCTAACCTCTAACCCCAACCTCTAACCCTAACCTCTAACCCTAACCTCTAACCCTAACCTCTAACCCTAACCTCTAACTTTAACCTCTAACCGTGAGGATGGATGATGATGATGAAAGACTAGGAAGATGACGGAAGACTACGGGAAGACGACGGGAAGCTGACAGAAGACTACGGGAAGATGACGGAAGACTGCGGGAAGCTGACGGGAAGATGACGGAAGACTACGGGAAGAGAACGGAAGACTGCGGGAAGATGGCGGAAGACTACGGGAAGATGACGGAAGACTACGGGAAGATGACGGGAAGATGACGGAAGACTACCGGAAGATGACCCTACTCTAACCCTAACCTCTAACCCTAACCTCTAACCCTAACCTTTAACCTTAACCTCTGACCTTAACCTTTAACCCTAACCTCTAACCTTAACCTCTAACCCGAACCTCTAACCCTAACCTCTAACCCTAACCTCTAACTTTAACCTCTAACCGTGAGGATGGATGATGATGATGAAAGACTAGGAAGATGACGGAAGACTACGGGAAGATGACGGAAGAGTACGGGAAGCTGACGGGAAGATGACGGAAGACTGCGGGAAGATGCCGGAAGACCACGGGAAGATGACGGAAGAGTACGGGAAGATGACGGGAAGCTGACGGAAGACTACCGGAAGATGACGGAAGACTACGGGAAGATGACGGGAAGCTGGAAGATGACGGAAGACTACGGGACTGCGGGAAGATGACGGAAGACTACGGGAAGATGACGGAAGACTACGGGAAGATGACAGAAGACTACGGGAAAATGACGGAAAGACTACGGGAGATGATGGGAAGATGACGGAAGACTAAGGGAAGATGACGGAAGACTGCGGGAAGACTACGGGAAGAGGACGGAAGACTATGGGAAGCTGACGAAAGACTACGGGAAGCTGATGGGAAGATGACGGAAGACTGCGGGAAGATGACGGAAGACTACGGGGAGATGACGGAAGAATACACGAAGATGACGGAAGACTACGGGAAGATGACGATGACGATGATGATGCTGATGATGCTGCTGAGGATGATGAAGATGATCTGATGATGATTTTGATGATGATGCTGATGATGATGATGGTGATGCCGATGATGATGACGCCGCTGATGATGATGACGATGATGATGATGATGGTGACGAGGATGATGATGATGATCAGGAGGATGATGAGGATGATGATCTGACGATGGTGCTGATGCTGGATGATGAGGATGATGATGCTACTGAGGCTGAGGATGATGATGGATGATGATGACGACATGGTGGATGATGACGATGATGATGATGCATCGTCCTCATTCATCAGGTTGAGCAGCATCATCGTCATCCTCCTCATCATCATTATCATCAGCGGCGCCATCATCGGCCTCGTCATCCAGCATCATCGTCAGCCTCATCATCCCCGCATGAAGCCAGATGTTGGAGAAAAATCCGGCCCTTGTTATCGCTGAGAGAAAGCCCGGCTCTTCTCCGTCCCAGACCAAAAAGCAGCTTCCGCATCCCCAGCATGCCAGGCATCACCCCAGACACCTGCAGGATGATGCCGGTGAAGCGGGGGATGCAAAAGCTGCCTTTTTTCCCGACATTCGAAGACCAACAAAGGCAGTTCCTGCATCCCCAGCAAGCAAAGCATCACGCCGGGCACCTGCAGGATGATGCTGGTGAAGCGGGGGATGCAAAAGCTGCCTCTTTTCCCAACATTCGAAGACCAAAAAGGCAGCTCCTGCATCCCCAGCACGCAAAGCATCACCCCGGGCACCTGCAGGATGATGCTGGTGAAGCTGGGGATGCAAAAGCTGCCTTTTTCTACAACGATGGAAGACCAAAAAGGCAGCCCCCGCATCCCCAGCATGCGAGACCTTGGCGCCGATCCTGCTGAGAGACGGAGAAGGGCCAGAGTTTCTCCAACGTGTGTGATGCTGTTACGGGGGTCGGCGGCATCAGGCGTCAGCCTGCTAAATAAGGTCCTCAACTCAACCGTGTTGCTCACTTCGGGATCAGGGACGGGTCCTAGCCGATTTTGATTCTGGCAGTCTGGCAGCGGAGAATCTACCGATTGGTTGTTCGGGCTGCTTCCTAAGCCCTCCAGAAGGAGTTCACCTCGTTTTGACACAGAGCAAAAAACATGGTGTCTCTTCTCGAGGGAGTAAACGCATCCGTTTCATTGGTCCCCCCTAGAGACAACCCATGGCTCTGTGTCTCAACCAGGTTCATCCCATGGAAGGGGAGACCAACAGTTTGCAGGAAGACTTGACGCACTTAAAAGAACAGGCAGCACACACCTCATCCCGAAATCTGGGCACGTCAAGTGACCTGAACTGCAGAAATTTGATCAGCCTCGCCGCATTTATGCCAGCTGGAATTCTGCACCAGAGATGCCATTCCAACCAGCAGTTCCCTTACAACAGGAACTAGCGCTGGGTTGTCACCCCGACCCCCCACGATTGATTCCCGGGGTTGTTGTTTTGCGATCTGAAATTGCGCCCACTGAAGCTCACCTGGATAGCCAAGTCGCAATTTGTTCCTGACCCTTTTGCTGGGGGCGAGTTCGTCAGGAAGCCAACCGCGTTTTTGCCCTGGAACACTCTGGCATTCCAGGGTTGCAATAGCAAAGCATCATGTTGTCCGAAAGCGCCCTTACTCTCCCGCAAATCAACATGACACCCCAACAAAAAAGCAATTCCATTCGCGCCGCTTTATAAGAGCCACAAGTTTGCCTGGACCCGTGCTTGCAGGTTCCATGGCTCAATTTGGTTTCTGGGGGCTCTCAATTTGCAGAGGAGTGCATGGCCATAAATTTCCACGGGGAGCCACATCTCCAAGTTGGTGGGCATGAATAAGGTTCTACTGAAAAAAGCTCACACCCAATGTTGGGGGTTCCTTTGCGTTTTCCCCCCGACCCAGAAAGGGCACCCTGTTCTGGGGCTTGAGTCCAACCATTATCTTCAACCACGATCGTTCTTTTCAAAAACCAGCCATTTCCCCAGGGTGTCTGATGGTTTCCTGAGAATAATCAAATCCCTGAAAAAAAAAGGAAATGGAAAACAACCCCTAGAACCCCGTGATTCGTGCAGTGGGCATTCTTGCAGTTTTGCGCTTCAAGGAGATGAACGGGCAGTTCACCGGGCCCTGCAACTGGGCCTGGCCCGTATTGGGTTGGGCTGACTCCCCGAGTTTCTGTGGTAGTAGCCGCAAGAGTTTAGTGACTTGTTTGGGACAGTGAGTTTGAAGGGCAAGCCCCAAGACTAGTTTTGAGAAGCTAACTCTTTCTGCCAGGATTTTGTTTTGAAGAACCATGGGTCCAATTCCTAAGGCAAAGCAAAGGGAGGTTGTTTAAGCAATCTTGCGTGAGGTTTAGGTGAGTGTACCCATTCTTTGGGATGGTCATGAGAATAGGTGAGCCACGATCAAAGCCCTGGCAGATGAAGGTAGTGGACAGTCACCATAAATGAGTTCGGCAAGTCTTTCCTTCCTTTTCGTTCTTGTGGGCTTGGGGTTTGACGACTCACTTTCTGGTTTTTTGTGCAACTAAATTGTTCCACAATCATGGGGTGGGTGGGTGCGTGGGTGGGTGGGTGGGGGCCATTCTTCTGAGTCAACGGCACAAAAATCCCGAAGAGGAAGGTGACAAAGACGATGTCCACCACGATGGACCCAACCTGAATTGTATAGGGTTGGTTGTAACAATCTTAAACAACCGACCCCTGGTCCCCTTTAAACGGGAAACAATAACGGGGTAGCCAAGCAATACTGATTTGAACAAGCATCTGGCGCAATCAAGCCGTCCGACTGTCTGATGCTCATGTGAGAGCGCAACCCGACCAATACAACCAACATGTCCAACTGAGAATCCTGCATGCCATGGTCAATCTCTGTGCTGGTCATTGGCCCCTATTCGTAACGACCCCTTTTTCAGACAAGTTGATGACCACCCCAAGCAACCAGAATCTGCGACCGTGGCACTCCCACGTCTCTTCTCAAGTCGCGCCAGCCCGCCGAATCATACCATAACTCAAACCACTCAATACGCCTGCCAACGCAAACTAAAACCAACCACTGCTCACAGTCCCTAGGAAATTCCCACGTCACCGCCTCTGGTTGAATCAAACACACACACACACACACACAAACACACAAACACACAAACACACAAACACACAAACACACAAACACACAAACACACAAACACACACAAACACACACAAACACACAAACACAAACACACAAACCATACAAACAAACAAGCACACACACAAACACACAAACACACAAACACACAAACACACAAAACACACACAACACACAAAACACACATAACACACATAACACACATAACACACAAACACACAAACACACAAACACACAAAAACACAAACAAACAAACACACAAACACACACACAAACACACAAACACACTGTCACAAACACACAAACACACAAACACACAAACACACGAACACACGAACACACAAACACACAAACACACAAAACACACAAAATACACAAAACACACAAAACACACAAAACACACATAACACACATAACACACATAACACACATAACACACATGACACACACAACACACATAACACACATAACACACATAACACACAAACACACAAACACACAAACAAACAAACACACAAACACACAAACACACCAACACACCAACACACAAACACACACACACACACACACAAACACACAAACACACAAACACACAAACAAACAAACAAACACACAAACACACAAACACACAAACACACACACACAAACACACAAACACACAAACACACAAACACACACACACACAAACACACAAACACACAAACACACAAACACACAAACACACAAACACACAAACACACAAACACACAAACACACAAACACACAAACACACAAACACACAAACACACAAACACACAAACACACAAACACACAAACACACAAACACACAAACACACAAACACACAAACACACAAACACACAAACACACAAACACACAAACACACAAACACACAAACACACAAACACACAAACACACAAACACACAAACACACAAACACACAAACACACAAACACACAAACACACACACACACAAACACACAAACACAAACACACACACAAACACACAAAAACACACAAAAACACACAAAAACATACAAACACACAAACACACACACACACACAAACACAAACACAAACACACAAACACACAAACACACAAACACACAAACACACAAACACACAAACACACAAACACACAAACACACAAACACACAAACACACACAAACACACAAAACAGGGAACTGCAGCCGCCTGATGAGAGCGGCCCGCGTGGAGCTGAGGCATGGACATTTTGAAAAGACTTCAGGAAGATGCTGTCCATCCTGATACAGCCGCAACCAGTGACTGGGCAAACGTATGGTTTTTTGTTTCTTTTTTAAGGGGACCCATCAGGCTCACCAGCTTAGTTGGGCGCCCAAGCAAGGAGGGTAAAAACGTATCACCGAAGATATGGGGATATCTTGGCAAGTAAACATCCAGAGAGTCGCTGATCGTCACATGGCAAACCCCTGAGCCCAACCCACGCAAAGGTGCTGAAACGGGGTTTGTAGGAAAGAACTGAAAGAACGATCTCGAATTCGAGGAGATCCCTGAAATGGAACAGGCTGCTCATAACGCCTTCGAAGGTTCCATAAGATTCGGGCCCTCGGGCTCAAGCTTCAAAGCTTGGAACAGAGGCCAGCAAATTCCCTCACGGCTCTCACCCAGGAGCTTCAAAAGGGTTGAAAGCCCCAGAAAAATGCCGAGCACTGGTCTCACCAAAGAGAAACCCCCGAACGCTTTCGCGGCATTGGCGCATTCCTCGTCCGTTCGGCAACTCGGAGCCCTCGCGGTTTTGGGAGGGGCATGCTTTGGCTCCACTCATGGAGTCGAGTTCTCAAGAGGCCACTGTGGGGCCCATGAGGCCCAGGCCGGCACGTGAGGCCTTGAGTGTTGTGTTCCACGCATGCGTGCGCGTTACCGTGAGAACCTGCACTAAAGCAACCTGGCAGCAACAGCCGGCTGAGGAGACAGCTCGGCCGACAAAGTAGGTGTCCTCCCTTCCCCCCCTGGTGGCGTCCACTTCATGATAATTGACCGGCGCAGTCCCAAAGGAACGTCGAAGAACAGAACCGTCGTGGAAGAACCAAACTGAATGCACGCCCCGTTGAAATCAGCCTTTTGTTGTCAAGCCTCATTTACACCATGTGGATGCGGAAGGGCCCGTGGTGTGTCTGCTGTGAGAAAAACACTTGTTGTGGAGCTACGAGAAGGGGAAACTGCAATTCTTGGGTCCCCAAAATGGCTGATGTCCTTTTTGGCTTGCCATTGCACACCAAAACGCAGAGGTTCCGAATCCAATTTTGCGAAACACCTCGGATGGTTGCATGGTCGGTTTTCCAGTTGTCTGGGCATCCACGCTTCACGCTGGTGAAGAGCCCACCCCCTCGGCTGAAGGCCTGGCAAATGGCATATACGTGGCCTCATAGCCCTACACCTGGGATACAAAACTTACGTATATCTGGCCTGCCCTCCGATCCCCCGCAAAAAGTGAATAACTTTTAGTGGGTAAAATGGAAACTACCACTAAACACTAAAAAGCTAAAAGGCTAAGGAACCGGATGGCTGGGAGCCACCAAGATATTGTTCCATTCACATCTTGGTCAAGGTGAGATGTAAGATGGTACCCTGACCCAGGCAACCAATGACCCTGGCCAACTGGCAATCGGTCGATTGCACGGGTAGGAGTTCCGCAACCAACATGGCAAATCGAGTAGTTCAAAAGCGTCCCTGTTGCAGTGGGTGGGGAGGGGAGCTTGCCCCCCCCCACCCCCAAGAACGGATAACCAAGCCGCCGTCCAAAGAAGGCATTCTACATGGTGCCAGCAGCTGATAGCTAAGGACAAAGGCCTGTATCCAGACAGAAAGGTGTCCGGAAAAGCGAGACCAGCCTTCGCATCGCTCAAGGAACGCTTCAAGCTTCAACAACGCCCTGGAAAGAAACTGCAGTGATTGCCAGGCGGATCTAGCTGCGGCCGCAGCTATGTTGCTGCTCAACTCTCCAGGTAGCCACCAAGATGGTGACTGGCGAAGTAGCCAGCTACCTAGCTGCCAAACTTATGAACTATCAACCATCCAAGGAGCCAATTGGCTTCATCTTGACCCGAAGCACTTGCATCCGTCTCATTCTTGTCTCTCCGGCCCCGGCGAATTCAACTTGAGGGTGCAAAGGACACGACCTATCACGCAGCAGCCACCCATCCCCCGGGCATCCAAGGCTTTGTCCACTGAGCCGCGGTTCTGTGTTGTTCTTGTCTCGCACCAGGGGATCGGAAAATCAGTCAGCCCCCTGGTTTGTGGGGAGGAGGGGGGGGGGGGGGAATTGAGTGCCCATGTCCCAAGAGGACCATAGACAACCTCACATTTTTCGATGCAAGGCTGGCCCTAGCCTGATGGGTATAGCAGATGTTGCCCCAGGAAGTCCAAGGTCAAACGCACGTTTTGTTGAAAGGCCCCGTGTTAGGTTTCCTCAACCCTAAACTCGGGATACGAATGATTTAAGATGGTACCAAACCTTGACCCAGGCAGAACTTGTTTCGTTCGGCTCGAAAAAACACGTGACAGCGCGGCGATGTTGAAGGAGAACATCTGCAGGCGCGGCCTGTGTTTGCAGTCGTCAACCAAAAAGAGAGTGCTTGGGAAGGAAACAAAACGGATCTTGGGTCTCAGCTTTGAGACAATCCATGCCCTCGTGAGCAGTCGCAAGGTTGGGCCTTGGTTCCTCCAATCACCTGACAGCGGGTCCAGAATGATCCAAAACGTGATGCTGAAAACCAACAAAAAGGGAACTATGGGGAACCCCGTGGCTGTCACCATTTGGGAAATCTACCAATTCCGGTGTTTCCGTGGCACATCTGCCCCGCCGGAAGTGGGCGATCCATGCTGCTCACCTGCTCACGAGGATCTTCGAATGAGCTTTGCGTACCCTCCCTCCAACAAACGCGGCAGTGCACTCCCCCCCTTTCCCGAGAACGACCAGTCTTCCAGTGGGGCCACCGAACAAGTATAGACTTCCACCAGCCGTGCGGCCCAACTTTGGTCCAGAGGCCCTCTCCCCCATCGGATTCACAAACACGAATTCGCAGCGGGGTGCTGCCCGCAAGCGACAGATCCCTCAAAAAGCGACACCCCAAGTGGCCATGACATAACGTTTGATCAACCACGCTGCGTCTTTTTCGAGGGCGCCCTTTTTGGGTTGCATTTGAACATCCCGGGTTAGCATTCCTGTCAAACCACCACTCAAACACAGACATACAATTGTTAAAATTATATAACATACATATAATATATATATATATATATATATACATACATATAATACATATATATATATATATGTGTATATAGCATGTCAATGTTCTGAATGTTCATACATGTCAATGATTGGTCTTTAAACCCATCGCACAGGAGGGTTGTCCGCAGTAAGTCTGCCCCCTCAAAGCCTTGGGGCGGCTAGTTGTTGGGCCATTCTGAAAGGGGGTCCAAACCGTCGCCAATGACCAAAGCCTAAAGCAGGCCGGTCGAAACTGGCTTGACCCTTGCGGAAACAAGGGCGTTTTGAAGGGCGCCGAAAAACCGTGCTTAAGACGCCTTTTTTTAAGACGTGCTTTCTTTTCCGTTTTTTCCCCCCGCGCCTTCCAACCTCCGCGTTGACCAAGAGCGCCTGGATGTCCAGGTTCTTGCTCTGGGCCTAACAGTGGGGTCCAGGCTCAAGCGAACCCAATTTGCACCACAACTTGCTGCTGCGAGCTCGGTAGGGGATGTGGGAATGGACCCAGGGATTCCAACTTAAAGGAAACCACCAGTTGGATGGTTTATAAGGGTCATTCCCTCATTCCCCGCTGAGCACCAGCAAGACAACCAAGCAAGGAAGCAAGGAAGCAAGGAAGCAAGGAAGCAAGGAAGCAAGGAAGCAAGGAAGCAAGGAAGCAAGGAAGCAAGGAAGCAAGGAAGCAAGGAAGCAGGCAGGCAGGCAGGCAGGCAGGCAGGCAGGCAGGCAGGCAGGCAGGCAGGCAGGCAGGCAGGCAAGCTGGGTGCCCAGTAAGAAGAACATCAGCGCGGATAAGTTCAAACAAGTTGCTTTGTGGTTGGCAAATTGCCAGCCAAGGCTGGCTCAAATCAAAGCGAGACGTCTGCATATGCTCTGCACCTCAAAGACTCGTTGCGCCCAAAACCGGGGGCTCAGGAACTCGGTCCAGAGGGACAAAAGGATTCAAAAGGTCGAGAAGTGAATTCCCCCCCCCACAAAAAAAAGGGTGATGATTTAGTCACTATTTCGTCCCCCAAAACTTAAGTTTGACCAGACACGGCAGATCCTTGGGCTGGAGGCATCATACCTGGGGCTGCCGGCATCGATCCACTCCTTGGTCTTGATGTACTGGAGGTGCTCTGTGATGAGGTGGATGGGCGTGTTGGGAAAAATGGCCACGATGTAGTTGGCCTGGCAGATCTCTCACGGAGCTACTGTGGATGGACAAAATCCATTTCGCACCACTTTGAACCATGCTGGAAACCATAACGTTTGTTGGTATTTACAGGGGAAACATCAGACACCAGGGTTTCTTAGGTGGTGCAAAAATGGACTTCGTCCATCCACAGTATGCCCTAGGTGCCAAAGTGGGGCCAATCATAAACTGGAAATGCAAAGAGAAGCGATCGCACTGGATCGCACGCACTGAACTGGTCGACCTTTGTTTCACGGGGGTTCTATACACATCCTAAGACGTCGCTAGGGAAACGCAGCGAGGTTGAAAACCAAGTCTAGGGGACCCTGGTGAGGTGGCTGTGGGTCAAAAACTGGGTAACCCCAAACTGGAACCCTCGTAAATAGAACCAAGGACTAAAACCTGCGGTCCAATTCCTAGTGGTTTAACAGGGATCCTTACCTGAACATTGCCTTGTAAATGGTGGTTTCCCCTTATTTTGGTGGAAAAAGCAACATGTTTCAGTTGGTTGCAAAATGTCTTCTAAGGAGACCTGTTTAATTTTCACCCATGCCCATGGTGTCTTTCCTCCATGGGCTTCGGAGCCATGGCCGCGCCCGAGCCCCCAGACGCCCCCCGCCGTCTCGTGCGGTGGTGGCAGCCTGAACTGAAGGCGACGACGTCCCAAATCAAAATGAACCACTTTCAATGGGCTGCCCTCGGATTCCTCGCTACAAGTGACTAACCTTTACTGGGCTAAATGGAAACTACCACTCAGCACAAGGCTAAAAGGCTGAGGAACCGGATGGCAAAGAGCCGCCAAGTTTCATGGTGAAAAAGCCGGCGGGGTTTGTGTTTCCCATCGGTTCAGTACCTTGGCCCTTTCTAAACCACCTTCGTTCATGTGAAAAAAATGGCCGGGTGTTGTGGGTTCAAAAGAATGGCTGCAGTACCTTGGCCCTTGCTACCCTTCCAACAATCATAGAAGTGCGCGAGAGGGGTTTTGGAAGAGTACCATCTTCTCAAGAAGCCTCGTGTCTCCCTCCATGATGGAAGAAAGGGTAGATGCGGGGCCTTTGCGACCGAACCCCATAGGTTCATGAGTCGAACCCCGACAAAGGCGAAGACGTGAGAAGCCAACTAGCAACATGTCAATGTATCCCAGAAACATGGAACCCGCAGGGTCCCAAGCCAAGTGTGGCAACTGCGCAAGTCTCATTTTTTCGCGGCGTGCGGGATGCTAGAGAAGAGACAACGCTGACGTCTGGCGACGCAGGAAGATCTACTGGTGGCAAACGTGTATGAGTCACAAGAAGCAAACAATGGTCTTCCAGCCGCTTATTCCCCCACCCACCCCGAGCCATGTTGGACGGGTTGAGTTGAAATTCTGAGGCTCTGGCATAATGTCAAACTCTGGCCGCGTTTCCCTCGCCAGCCTCGGCATAAAGGGAGCCATGGGCCCAGCGATGCGAAGTCAATTGGGCCAACTCGAATCCACGTGGACTGTGTCATGCACCTACGGAATACGGAGAAACATATAAACAAACCTATAATATCCATATGGGCGAGCTCGCTGTGTCCCAGGGCCAAGCTCTTTATTTGCAGATTCCATGATGACAACACCTGCGGGCGCCCTTCTGTTGCTGTCAACCGGAATCGAATCAAAAGCTCAAGCACGCAAGTCACTTGACACAAAACAAAGACTGGCCAAAGCCTGTCAAGCCTGTCCTGGCTGATAAGGGGTTGTTTCCTTTCGGGTGCCCTTTCAAACTAACCCCAAATGGGTACCCTCCAAAAGAGATACACCCATAAAGCGGGTGTATGGTTCAAGGAGAACAAACACATGATGTTCCGTGAGCTGAGCTGAACAGGTTGTGGGTGTTGCCCACTTCTGATAATGAATTCTCCAATTACAAGGGAATTGGGTTATCCGAGGAAACGCAACCGAGGAGACGCAAAAAAGTGTCGCTGAAATGACATTCCCAAAACGAATAAAGGCCAGAAACTCGGGGAGTGCGTGAATGACCAGAACCAACGGCATCCATCTATGAGTTGCCGAACTCAACTGAACGGGACGCTGTGGACAAAAGCCCATGTTGGCATGGATGCAAGCTTATTGGGATAAACCGCCTGGTGCCAAGCGGAATTTGCCCACCCACAGTATGGACCCAAGCTGCGCCCCAAATTCCCAGCCCCGCCTGCGGGCGCTACTCGAAGCGGCAAAGGCTGAATCCTCAGCCAGTGGCAGATGGACGGCGGATGTTGTTTTTGGCCATCCACTACCTCCTTGCCCATGGACAGTACCTATTTGGGGGGGGGGTCCTCAATTTGGAAACGAATATATATGTATGTTTAAGCGAGTAGGCAAAAGCCACTGCGGAATTGAAACTGTCCACTTTATTCAGAGAAATTGTTTACTTATTGTGCTGTCCTATGCCCATGCCCTCAAAACAAGCAGCCCCAATGCTTATCTTCAAATGTTGGACAAACTATATTAAGCGCGCCAGCTACCAATTTAGGTCTGGAAGGGGTCCCACTCCCCACTCCCCACCAGCGCCCCGACCCAATATGCTCTCCGCTGATCCAGCCTCGGCCAGAGCTCTGGCAGTGACAAGGGTCGTGATGCTGTGGTGCTGGGGCTTATCAAAGTCAGCAACTGGGGTTGTGTGCTTCTAAACTACCACTTGGGGGTGACTTTGATGACAGTAACATGATGAGGCCAGAGTGGAGCCGGCAACAAACATAACAAACATAACAGTGCATCTGCCATCCCGACCGTCGCAGCACGGTTGAAGGTGTACAACATTCCAAGAAGCTGGAAAGAAGTTGTGAGGCAAAGCCAGAGAGAAGCGGCCCTTCGGAGCAAATCGAATCAAGACTCCGCAATGATAAGCTGGCCGCGTGGTGTCTCCACCATCGTATTCGCTGGACATGGGCGTGGAAATAGACACATTCTCCTGGCCCACGAGCAAGAGCGGGCGGGCAACCGTGAAATAGGGATACTAAGAACGGCGGATGTCCTTTTGGCTTCCCTTTCAGCACATTCCAAAAGGGATCCAACTTCACAACACACTGTTCAACACACCCAGAGTTCTGATAGATCCTACTGTGGATAGACAAAATCCTCCACCTAAGAAATCTTGGAAAGATGATTCCCCTGTAAATACCAACAAACCATGGTTTCAAGCATGGCTTCAAAGTGGTGCAGAATTTCGCCCCTCCACAATATGATCTCGGCGGCCTTTGTCGAAGCTAGCCCGGGCCATCCCTGAAACACCTTCGCGGATTGCACCAAGGGACGAAAAACCGTGACCATTCGGATGTCCACTTTTTTGAATACCACCAGGGAGGGTCCAATTTGACACATATTTATGGTGCTTGCTTCATGGAAGCATCTCTAACCTTCCTGGGACCACAGGCCCTCTCCGTTTATCCCTTGCAAGTCGGCTTGGTCCAACCCAACCAAACAAAAGAGGCCGATTTTTCGCCGCTCAGCACGGTGCCTGGCTCCCAAATGTGGCGTCCGAAATGGAGCGCTGGTCGAAGCAGTACCTGGAACACACACTCAAGGGTGAGTGCATCGAAATAGGTCCAATTTCAGACTTGGAGACAGCGGAGTATCCTTGCTTTGAACAAGTGTCTTGCCTGTGCCTCCCAGTCAAGAATCAATTCAAAGCAAGCAAACGAAAATACACCCTCGCTACCTCCAATTAGCTTGAAAAGTGCGGGAAAACGCCTAGAAGACCACTTGTTCTCTACGGGACCTTCCGGCAGCTTCCGTGTTTGTGGCTAGGGTACAAGTCCGAAACCGTAATCACAATTGCGATCTGCAAAATCATCGTTGATAGCCCGAGCATCCCCAAATTGCTAAGAACCCGGAAAAAAAAAAAAAAAAAAAAAAAAAAAACGGAGACCCGATTCGAACTTCCCGAACGGACGAAAAAATGCACGAGGCAAGCCCCCCCCCCGGAGCTGAGGCTCTTGGATCCCAGGCAAATCAGTAACTACCATCCCTCTATCACTGCTGTGGGAAGGTGCCAAATGGGTGTGGCTCAAAATTAACCAGGAGGGGCAAACCGCAGGTTTTGGTCCATGTTTCCACTTACCCAGGTTCCATTTTGGTACCGGTTTTTTGAGCCACAGCCAAATTATTTCTAGGGATTCCTTGGAAATCGACAAGCCTCTCCCAGGACACATATCAGGCCACCCATAACCCCCCCCCCCCCCCGCTCGCCCCCCCCCCCCAGCAGCGCACATGTCGCCAGACACGCCCTCCGCATCGTTGCACCACACCCTGTGCAGATGGTGGACCCTCCGTCTGCTTGGTATTTAAGGGGAAACTAAATGACCCCCTTACAATTTTAGGGTGCGTCTGCTTTCAGTGGACCCCCCGAACTGCTGGTTGTCCTTTTGGTTTCCCTTTACCACTGAATGAGAGGGTACCCTCAAAAAAAGACAAACTCATGTTGAGAAACTCCTCTTGTGTATCCCCCAATTCCTAATGGCCAAAGTGCTTTGCTTCACTCGATCCAATCGGCGAATCGGTTTCATACTCATCCCCTTTAAAAGCAACTGCAGCCAGACATCCAGCCACTCTCTCGCTCAGTGGCTAGGTCCTCCACTAGAGGGGTTGGAATAAGGGTGCCCTGTTTTCTGTAGTCTATAGGGGAACCCTCCCAAAAAAAGAAACGGTAAAAGGGCACTACTGGGGGACCTAGGTGGGGACCCACTCCTTTTGCATTCCAGTGTCGTCTCTGAGGCGCCCAGCTTCTGACTGCGCTGCTGGCGGATGACCACCGGGCCTGTCAAATCGCGAAATCGTCTCATAGGAACCGGTCCAAATGACTTGGTGTCAGGACTCGTCCCTTTGCCTTGTGCCCTGAAATACCCAAGAGAGTGCCATCTTCAGAATCTATCCATATGTTCGGGGGTGATTTTAGTGTGTTCTCTCTCTCTGGCATGTGTGTCCTAACAACATTGCAGGCGTTTGCACAGTCACTGACGCTGAACAGCATCGTTTTAACACCACTAGCATCGTGTTTAACACCCCCAGAATAACCAGCGGTTTGCTAGGGCTTTGGTTTAAGATGGGTTTAGGCTTGGTTTAGGGTTGGTTTAGCGGGGGTTCAGGGTGGATTTAGGCGTGGCTTAGAGTTTGTTCAAGATGGGTTTGGGTGGGGTTCAGGTGGGTTCGGGCGGATTTAGGTTGGGTTTAGGGCTGAGTGCAGCTTGATTTAAGGTTGCTTTAAGGTTGTTTAGAGTGGGTTTGCCCGAAACAGCCACAAAAGTCCGCAAGAAACCACAAAGCCAAAAACCAGCCCGGACAACAGAACATTACCTGAAGCAAGGCAAAACAAATGCCTGAACACAACTGGCGCTCCCTATCCGACCCAAAGAGTGCCACACGAAAGAAAGCCACTCCCATGTAGAGTTTACCCACAAACTTGCCGC
>CAUJNA010003524.1:140000-142500 GCA_963377175.1 Effrenium voratum | reverse complement strand
GTGAAGCTGAATTCATTTCCGGGAGCAGTATGCTCTGATAGCTTCCGGCGGCGCTGCGGCATTGCACGGCTCGAGAATGTGGTCGCTACGCATTTTGTCATTCAATATATGCCTTAGCCAGCTTCACACATTGGTCCGTTTTCCTCCGAACATTTGTGCTTCCTCCGCCAAGAAGGGAGCCCAACTTAACCTGAACGCTAGCATTTGCCCATGGGATCACCTGAAGCCCCTGACCCATGTTGCAAATGGGGCCCTGGGGTGCCAGTGTTCAACCCAGCGCCGCTTGCGAATTGGCCCGAGTCTCTCTCTCACGCTCCTGCCATGGAGAGCTTCGGAAGGCGGATGGTTTTGGAGGAGTCCTGCACCGACCAAAGTCAGTAGTGAGTCTGCTCCAACGGGACCAAAGCTGAAATGCCCGGGACGCGGTTGAAGGTAAGCATGGGAAAGATCGATAGGTCGTTGCCTATACATGTGAGGCCACAGAGCAGAGACACTCAGCCTGGCGTTGCCCGAAATCCCGCAAATGTGGTTGGCGTTTTGGCACTGTCTAAGACCTTTATCACGCATCACAGGCGAAGTGGATTGGGTGTGCCCCTTTCACAGCATAATTACCCAGTAGGAACCGCTCAATCGGGCCACCCAGAAATGATCACCAAACTGAGACTACAACACCCGAGAAGGGGCCAAAACGCCGCCGCCCGAAAAAATTGAAGACCACCCCCCATTTCTCGCAGGGGCAGAAAAAAGTTCCAGGCGCTGTCTGCGAAACTATGAAAAAGACGAAACAGTCACGCATTTCGCCAACAAAAAAGAAGAAAAAGGAAGAGAAAGTCGGGGGACCCAGGCCATTTTTGGTTTCAACAAAAAGAACAGAAGACGTCGAACGTCGGGGTCGGGGGCCGGGGGGGGGGCCGAGGGGGGGGGGCAGGGGAGTCCTTGAAGCTCTCCTTGCGCAACATCATGGGCACCGTGTCGCTGCCCGCCAAGGTCTCCGCCACCTCGGCGGGCATCTCCGCCACGCTCAAGTCCTGCCGTCGCGGGCTCCCAGGCGGCGCTTTCTGGCGATGCGAGAGATGCAAGGGAAGGAGAGATGGAATAAGCTGTTTTGGGGTCAAAGGGTCCCGGGAAAAAAGGAAAACCAGCAGTTGGATGATGCTTTTTCTCGGGGTCCTGCCATTTCTCATTCCCTGCCGAGAACGCACCGATCGCAAGCTTTCTCAGCCTCCCACGAACAGCCGGCAACTGTGTGAGGGGACCTGGAAGATCAACTTCCTCTTCAAGGTCGGTCAGGTGCCATGTTAGACGGAGTGAGGGTCACCTTGAGTCTGACAAGCCAAGAGCCATCGCGATCTTTCGAACCATCTTCTCCGGACTCGGCTCTGAGACACGAGTCAAAAACATGTAACGTTTGACACACGTCGCGTCCTCATCGCATGTCTCCACGCGAAGACCGTGTGGATCGTTGCTGATGACGATGCGCCCAAAGTTGGGGACTTTGAGCTCCTTCGCCGAGTGCAGGCCTGACGGCCGGCGCGGATGAAAGGCAATAACACGTCGGTAGGACATGTCTTGATTCAACCAGCGCGAAGGAACAGCCACAGGCCTTTTGGCTGCACTGTGATCATGACGTAAAGTTTTGCAATCGATTTGAGGGGGGGGTGAAGTCAAGTTGGGGGCTGATGTTGGAAAAAAAGGAGGGCCACATAGTGTGCGCGAAGGATTGCAGGTTGACAAAGATTCTGGAAATGGTGCGTGTAAACTCTCGATGGTGTTGGTGCACAGGTGCAAACTTCAAATTTCACACAGGGCTGATCTACCACAAATGCCAAATGCCAGCTCTACACAAACCATTGCCATTCCTTCCCCAATACCTGGGTGAGAGATCTAGTAGCTCCCCCCAACAAAAAAACAGGCACCCCTGTTTGACAGGCAACAGTTTATATGCACGAAAGTATGTCCGATTGCCCGTCATAATCATCTGCTTCAGTAAGTACATCAAACATATCGTTCTCATGTAGGGCAGTAACAGGTCATGAGTCAGCCTCACGTAGGGGTCAAAATCCACCAGGATATGGACCGCAGATTTCAGTCCGTGTTTCCATTTACCAGGGCTTGCCCTATGTTGGGGTTACCCCCACCGCCACATTCTGACTTGCACCTCCCTGAAATTAAAACCGCAAACCTCAAAGTGCCCTTGATCCTCAGAGCTCGCCTGCCTGTGCGGATGTAGAGTGTGGCCCGGGGTTCCTGGAGCCACCCAGACCTCAGGTAGCGTGGTTGACCAGCACGTGCTTCAAACAAGGCGCTTTCCAAAAGACGCCAGTGAGATCCCATGTCCAAACCCCAACAGCAGAGTTGCTCTTGCTGGTACACCACGCTTTGTTTTGAAGTTCAATATGGGAATCCTACTCGTTGCAGCTACGCTGGCTTGCCTCGCACCCAAAGTTATGTCATGGGCCTCCGAGCATGGCGGGTGTAGCTTAGACTGCCGTGGGAAGCA
>CAUJNA010003524.1:120000-132500 GCA_963377175.1 Effrenium voratum | reverse complement strand
CCCCCCACATCGCACGGTCCACTCTGCACAAACCCTAGGGGTCATGGCAAAAAACAGCACCCTGGTTGAATTGGAAATGCCCTCCAAAACAAAACAAAAAACTTCACTTTTTGGCTGGTGGATTTGTAAGGCAAACCCACCCATAGCTTTCAGCCGTTGGGGAGAAAGCAAAGAATAAGCCCAGGTGGTATCAACAGCATGGATTCTCCTGGACCCCCCTAGAACCTTCTGGAACCCCCTGGAACGCCCTGCAACCCCCTGGAACCCCGTGAACCCCCTGGAACTGCCTTGAACCCAACCTCCTGGAATTTTCTGGAACCCCCTGGAACCCCTCGGGATGTTTCCCTGAAATCCGCCCCAAACTGCCCCCCTGTGGGGAAAAAGACTGAGACCCCGAGCCTCAGTGGAGGCCTTGCTGGCGAACTGCACATACGCCTTGCCCTGGCGAACGTGCCACCCCTGTCCCGCCCCAACACACATTGAACTTTCACACACACACACACACACCACACACCACACAACACACAACACACAACAAACACCACACAACACACAACACACAACACACACCACACACCACACACCACACACCACACAACACACAACACACAACACACACCACACAACACACACCACACACCACACACCACACACCACACAACACACAACACACAACACACACCACACACCACACACCACACACCACACAACACACAACACACAACACACAACACACACCACACACCACACACCACACATTACACAACACACAACACACAACACACACCACACACACCACACACCACACACCACAAACCACACACCACACAACACACAACACACAACACACAACACACACCACACACCACACAACACACACCACACACCACACAACACACACCACACAACACACAACACACAACACACAACACACAACACACACCACACACCACACAACACATAACACACAACACACAACACACACCACACACCACACACCACACACCACACAACACACAACACACAACACACACCACACACCACACACCACACAACACACAACACACAACACACAACACACACACACATACAACACACACACACACACACGCGCGCGGGACTCAAGAAAAGGAAGTGTATGCTACCCTGAATGTGTGTGTTTTTTTGTTGGAGGGGAAGGGTATTTGCCTCTTTTTGGCGAAAGTGTTTGGTATGAAACAGGAACGAATGAGCACATGTTCACAGAGACCCCCGGCATGGCCCACTCCAATCTTGTTAGCGGGGCTGCACCTGTGTCTAGTCGAGTGAGCGCTGGGACCAAGCCCACTCTAGCAAATACCGGGGCACATATGCTCCACTTCTCTGATCCCAAGTTAGAGTCCTCAAGCCTTCCTCTTCGTCCGAAAGTATGGCCATCCATATCAGTGGACCACAAGAATCATATCGATCCTCAAATAAGAAGAAAAGAGGTGGTCCTCTTCGCTAGGCAGCCGAATGTCCAACTGTAACTCAACAGCAGCAGGCATGTCCAATGAGAAAAAGAAAAATAATTGCGATCTTTCGTGAATATATGCCCCTCCGGCAGAATGTGCCCGTCCAGAGTTTGCAAAACATCGACCGGCAGGATCCACACCTGCCTCTAGACTGAGAATCCATGTTTGCCGGAATTGGGGACCTGCTTTTGGACCGTGCAAGCAAACGCGCGTTCAAACTTTGGGTTGCAAACCAACTAGGTTTGTCTCAAACTCGACAACCCCCCCCCCAAAATGCATCAAGTCCTTTTGGCTTCCCCTCAAACCAGACCCCGAAAAGGGCTACCCTCAACAAACCCCGGCCGAGCTCAGCCGCCACCCGCGGTCCTCGCTCAGCTGCGAGGTGATCTTCAGCACCTACCGAGGCGACCAGTTCATCTTCAAAAGAGTTTTGCTGAGACCCTCTTAGAGACACAGAGGGCTGCCATCCAAGACCCAAAGAGAGGCAGAAGAGCCTCAAAATGCGAAAAAGGCCTCCCCATCATCTCAATCAAACGTCCCAAAACTGACTGCTCGTGGCTCTGACTGCCCAAGAACCCCCCCGAAATTTGCAAAAGCGTCCGCAGCCTCCCCAAACACAAGCAGCTTCCCTGGCGACCTCGCCAAACTGCCGGAAGTGGCGGTTCAGCGCATCCAGCGTGTTGTACTGCAAGGCTAAATGCTCGCGCGCAAGACAAGAGGCCGGCGGGGTGTATCAACATGCAGAAACCCTGGTGGTTCGCCCAAATTGCGAAAGGGGCCCAACGGCCCAACATGAAACCATGGCTTGGACACATTTCGGCTGGGGCAGAGTTCCAAGAAGCCCGGCTGAAGGAACGACAAGAGAAACACCTATCGGCGAGCTTGGAGCAGGGACCGCTCCGGGAATGTGTCCGGTTTTTGTTTACTAGAGAAGAAGGCGTCAATCAAAAGCGGACCTCGACGGCTTTGGCTCAGAACGAGGATGTCCTGGAGTTGGGGCTTTGGACATAGCCACTTCTCACTTTCTGGCAGAAGAAAGCTTTTGCTCGTGCTCCAGACACCGTCGAGTCGATCAAAGTGCCCAAGGGCCGTGCTTCCTTAAGGCAATTCGCCATATCAGCTCCCTCTAATTGGTGGCTTGAATGAGTTCGGGCGGTTAGGGGGTACGATCGGCGACAGTGGCCGAATGGCCTCCTGCGGCACGTTGCTGAGGATCAGGCCGTCCGAGCGGCCCTATGCGCAGTCCGGTTGGGCCCTGACATGTGGCGTGTGTATATGTCGAAGCTTTTTTCGGTTGCCGGAATGAATGGTGTCCTTTGAACAGCCACAAAATTGAGGCTCTGAATCCTCTCATCGATTGCAGCTGGTGTTCTCAGCTCTTCCTCGCAAGCAACTACCAGTTGCCAATGCATACCGCAAAAGTGCTGCTTGAAGAATAAAATGATTGGTTGCCAAGTGTGCTTCAAATTCAACCCGGATACATACTATGCTAGACCAAGCAAGCGCCCCGAGAACTATAGGAAGCCGAATGTCCCACCTGCTTGAACCTTTCCACCCTTCGGGCCGGTGCGCGCTGAATGAGGCTGTTGCTTCTGATGCAGGCAGCCAACATGCCCAGCACACAGCCCGCATCTCATGATTTCAGATTTCATGCAAAAGTTGAGAGGCCTGGGGTCATCTTACGAAGAATTCCCCCGACCCACCCACCCACCCACCCACCCACCCACCCACCAACCAACCAACCAACCAACCAACCAACAAACCAAAAACGTGAGGTTCAGCGTTGTTTTTCCACGAAAAGGACAACGTTTGTCCAGCGGTTTCCTTCTCCCACAACCCCCGCCTCCTCCTCGAACTTCCCCTTGCCCTGGCTGCTTGGTTCGAAAAACAGCACCAAGCAAGGCCCTGCAACTGCGGCCCGAAACGATCTGATGGCTGCAGATTGGTGGGCTGCCCTTGTTCATCGACGAATCGTAGGAGTGCCCGTTGCGAAGAGCGCCTTTTACCCCTGGTTCACATAGGTTAGGCTGAACCAGGCATCGTGCCAAAGGAAAAGGGCACTGTTCCTGACTGATCGCGGCATATATCGATAGCCTTTTGCAATCAGATTATACCACATTCTCCAATTTGGCCATGGGGCAAAATCGGTACCCCCAATGAACATCCCAATCCCCACTAAAATAGGTACTAAAATGGGTGCCCTACCAATCAAAATGGGATCTAAAACGGTTTTGACAACCACAGCCATTTAACAATCCGAGTAAATACACTTGAGGTTGATTAGCACCTCCCCCCCCCCCCCCCCGCGATTGCCAGCCAATACTTGAGGGACCCCCCTCCCCACAGGAACAAAGTGTGGGCACCCGCCAACCCCCCCCCCCAAAGAATATACATATATATATATATATATATATAAACTGAATGAAAACTCAAAATTGATTGGAAATGCTTTTGCCAATACTTCTGCCGATACTCATTTCCTTCAGAGTCTCAAGGGTTGCCCATCCCAAAACCGAACGAAAACACCTAGCAAGGTTCTATACTGTTCCAAAATCAAGGTTTGACCCCTGCTAAAGGGTGCTTGCTCCCACTTCGAGGCCAGTTCCAATACAACCTCCGGCTCGCCAGCTTGCCAGAGAAGGCCCGGAGACCGCAGACCGGAGACCGGATCTGTTTTCGGGGGGTTGCCCAAAAGCCGAGCTCCAGTCCTGGACCTTCCCGGCCTTGGGTACGAACCACAAGTGAACATGAACTCTCAGCCCAACTCCCTGGGGTTTGGCGGGCAATGCTGGCAACGGGTTGGTTTGCTTCTTTTCCCGCGTGCGCCAGCAAAAGCAGTGCGCATCCTGCCATTGCACAGCCATAAGCACTAAATCGAATCGAGTCGATCGATTTGCAGCCACTGAGGCAACAATTCGGTCGGTGCGGGCTTCATCCGCATACCTTGGGTGCCAAGGAGATTCCTGTGGCCTACCGGGCCTGCCCCTCGTCCCTTTCTGCGCTTTGGCAGCCGTTGACCGTGGCGCTGGTTTCCGGAAGGAACCCCCAAAGTACTTCAGTCCCCTCAACGGCGTGCCAACCAACGGCTTCACGTCCATACACGGGACGAGATGACACCCACAATGCTCCCGTCACTGGCATAGCCTCCGTAGACCATAGGGGCCACCACGGCCGAGTCGTTGAAGTTGAAGATGAAACCTCTCTCCAGCTTCTCCTTGGCAGTTGAGTTAGGCAAGCAGCTGGTAGGCCGGTTGCTGTTCTAGCCTCCGTTGCTTCCACCTGCTGGATTGGCTTGGATCGAAACAAATCCATTTGTCCATGGCTGATTTCAACATGCCCGAGCTCCGCAAGGAGTTACCTTCGAACGAACACTCGCCAAGTCTAACTTGACATCCTTGCCCAAAAAAGGCCAAGCGGCCTGGGACCCACAACATCCCAATCAAATGGCGATGGTATCATTCGCCCACGATGTTGGAGCCGCTGGCTATTTGGAGGTTTCAGATCCGATCTATCTCGTGAAGCCTACATTTTCGGAGGTGCCTTTCTTTCTGGTTTCATCAAGGGTCAACCAGGTCAAGCATCCTAGCCAAAGGAGTCGAGCAACCACTGCAAGAACGTGCGAGTGCAGGGGACGAGCCTCGTACAGACATCGACAAAATGGCAACTGTATGGACTGTGCGATGTGCGCAGCTTTTCTCCCACTCCGCCCGCCCACTCACACGTCCACTCGCCTGTCTACTCGCTTGCTCGAGTGATTGAATATTCGCACGCATACTCCTTTACGACCTTTCGATGGCGGTAAGAAACGCAAAATATGTCAAGTGACATCCCGGTTTGTATGTCAAGCTGCACTCATGATCTTCGTCATCTTCAGCAACTGATCCATTTCCTCCTTTTCAACGCCGAGATCATCCATCATGGCGTTGAGGTCCTCGGCACCCAAAGAAGATGTCGGAAGTCAAGAATCAGTTTGTACCGGGAGGGGGGGCAACCGGACCAGAAGCTCATATTCTGGAGACGCCAAACCAAACTACCAGAGGGCCGTTCGATGACTTTCAAAACGTGGGAGAACGAATACATGAGTCAGATGTCTGAAATGTCTTGGCTGGCTCCAGCCGGTGGGGTCCCAACCATCGCAGCGAGGCCGTCGACTGGCAAAGAGCCCAACCCGGTGGGCATGCTTTTCCTTGCCCAGGCACGCCGTTGAAATCGGACTTGTCGCCATTGAATCCAAACTCCAGGTAGTCCTTCCAATCTACCTGCTCCAAGGTCGCCAAAGTCCAGACACCTGTGAGCTCCTTAGTGATGGGAGTTGGTTGCTCATGAAACTCAGAACGGTCTCAGCATCAATTGGGCAGGTCCATGCTGGTCCACAAAGCCTCTATCGAAGAACCAACTCAGACTTGGCCCGGCAACCCGAGCACAAAAATCTCAACTGCGCTGCCGCAACAAAGGGAGCAGCAGACTCCACAGAAGCTCTGTCCAGTCCGCCCATCGAGAAAGGCATCCAGAGATGTGTCTCAGAATCCCAGAGGTGTGTCAAGCACAGCACACCAGCCCGCAATCCTTGTGCCCGCCACTTTGCCAGGACCCCTCTCGCCAAATCCATGCCTTCTGAACAAAGCATCCATGTAACTGGCGTGGCCCCACGGCAAACAGAGCCCCTTGGCGAGCAACACCCAATTGGTCCTCTCAAACACCTTGGGTTGATGTATCATCCCCCTCGAGAAATCAGGCCATTTGACCCTGGCACACAAACAAAATAACCTCTGATGCGTCCCTCTTTTGTACTATCACAGCGTGCGGGCGAGTCTCCGGATCTTCATCATCCTTCGCATCTGCAAACTCTTCGCATGAGTCTTTGTCGATGGTTAGAGCCTGGACATCGGCGCCTTAACTGGCTGGCGGAACCTTCGCAAGAGAGTCTACAGGCAGAGGTCGGCGTGCCTTTTTTGAGGGACGCTCCAAAATGGTGGTTTTCCTTTTGGTTTCCCTTTTCATCAACCTCAAGCATCCTCGAAGAAAGACAGACCCTGCCAAGGAGAAACGAAAATCACGCCCACTTTTCGCAGCCATCGAAAAAGACAGACCCTGCCAAGGAAAAACATCCCGCCCAGTTCTTTTCGCAGTAATGGGGGTGTCAGCACTTACAGCACTTCAAGACGCAGACCGAGAGGCACTTGACCGAGGTCCAAAACACTCCCAGCTCTCCAGCTCTCCAGCTCCCCAGCTCCCCAGCTCCCGATCCGGGCCTTGAGGCAGGCCTTCTTCGGGTCCTGCGAGCAGTCGTGTTAGAAGTCTTGTGGCTCCGTCAATCACCAGAGCATTGATGCGCTCACCGGTTCCGGGAACTTGACAATGGTCAATGAATGTCCAGTTGATGCGTTCACCGGTTCCTAAAAAAACTTGACAATGAATGAATGTCAGCTTGCCGAATGTCAACCTGCTAGGCCACAAAAAATATCACGAGGTCACGCGGTCGAACCACGGCAGTTGTCAATGTGGAACCGCGACTCGAAGTCGCAAAAAGCACACCGATTTTGAGTCACAAAATTGCTCCCGCAGACTCACCCTCAGTCAGATTCTGGCCGGACATTGGCACCCGAAGAGCGTCTTATGTTTTGCCAGAAGAAAAGAAGAAAAGGGAGTCCCTTATGGTTCTTGCTGCTCTATGACCTATGGTTTCCTTATGGCTTCCTTATGCCTTCAACCAGCTCCAAAAGGGGATGCGGACTTCAAGGTGCTGGCCCGAAACGCGGACTCCCTTTCTTTGGGGCCCGAAAAGCGGATTCCCTTTGCAAAGGCATTCATGGCCAGACCAAAAGGGTTCTATTCTACTGCCTGAGTCAGTGTTCTATTCTATTCTCCTGGGGTGTTCTATTCTATTCTCCGAGTCGGTGTTCCATTGTGTGAGTCGTTGTTCTACTCTGTCGGTTGGTGTTCCATCTCCCTCTTCACTCTGATTGGTGGTTTGGAGCCGCGTTGGTGGTTTGGTGGTTCAACTTCTCTTTATAGTTGGCGGGTTGATTTGGTCGTTTGGACGTTGAGGGGTACCTTCACCATTTGCTTTGTAAAGATGACGCGGTTGATTTATACATTCAGCTTCCCTCTCACTGGTTGTCTGGAGCTGAATCGGCGGCTTGGTGGTGTGAAAGGGGTAGTTTCAAGTTTCAATTCCATAAGAGTTAGAGGTTCAGATCCAAATCCAAACGACCAATTCAAATCACCAACTAAGAGTTGCCTGATCCCGCAAATTTCCGTGAGGAGAATCCACCAAAACAAGTATTCAAAACAACACAAAAACAAAGTTGTCATGTCCGTCCACAATATCTTTCACTTTCAAGTTGATGTTCTTCGGTATCAATCAAAACGCAAAAAGGAACAAATGGCAACACAGAACAACGGCAACATCGCAGGAAATGATATATTATCAAAACCTGGTATGAAAATTGTCTACCCAGAAACATGCAACGAACTCAACATGCGAATACCCGCACCCATTTATGGCAGGGGGACTATCCCTGACTCATCTACCCAGGCAGGGAATGAGTTGGAATGACCAAGAAAAACCGTCCAACCTATCCAAATAAGCTCAGGTGACATCCCCAACAGCATGCGGTGCTCTTTTTAGTGCTCGCACCACCCCGCAGCCCTCGGTGGAACCCTCGTGGAACCCTCGTGGAACCTTACCTCAGGGCCACCCCGGACCACCCCGGAGCCTATCTGGGCTGAGACCCCAAAGCTTTCAGCTGTTGGGGAAGAAAAAACAACGGCTCAATGCCCGACACCCGAAAGGACTCGAAATTTCGAGTCATTCCCTATCGAAAACCCCGCAAGTGAAATGGCCATGGGTCAAAATCCAAATCGTACCCCCAATGAACATCCCAATCTAAAATAGGTTCTGAACATCCCAATCTAAAATAGGTTCTAAGATGGGTGGTGAATTCACCCACCCCAAAATGGGATAATTACCATTGGTTGTGACCCATACCCAAATGGCAACCCCAGGCCCGGTCCTCCCCGGGGCATCCGATGACCACCACCTCTGAGGGGCAGTCGCCCTCGCTGCTGCGGGCTATGGTGATGTCAGCCAGTCCTGCGAAGGAAGTCAAAGAAGACCGCCCTACGAAACGGAATATCTTTTTTTCGGAGGATGAGGGGGGTCAAACGAAACGGAATGTCTCTTTTGGAGGAAACAGGCTGATAAGAAACCTGGTACTTTTTGTGCTTTTCTTGCTGTTTGCTGCTAGGCTGTGATGCGCCGAGTTGCAGTTGTGGAGGATGTTCTTTCCTTATGAAAGGCTTGCACGCACGCACATGAACACATGAGTGCAATCAGGTTGATGCATGGCCAATGTTGATTGCAAATGCTGGCAAAAAGCATCTGGAGAGCCACCATGTCCATCCCAGCAAACATGAATGTGCCAGAAGAGTCTCTGTGACGAGGGAAGCACGCAAACGACCCGTTTGCTTCATAGTGGGGACTCAATGTATAGACAAGTGGTATCATTGCAGGACGATATACCAAGTCAGCTCCACTCTCATGTGTTTCGCTACATGCATCGCTTCTTTTTTGCGCACCAGCTTCGAGAAGGATTTCTGCGTGCGTTGGCTGCAGTTTGTTGGTTCAGATTCTCGAGCAATTGAGCTGCAACTACGCAAAAAGCATTAAGTTGTTTGACAATCTTTGCATAAAAACAATGCTGTCCTATTTCTCCGGTTCACTGCCAAGCAAGCGCCAGAGATGACAAATTGCAAAAAAGCCAGGGGGAAACACGTGTAACACAGCTTTCGCCTCAAGGTTCTTTTGCAGGCTGTGACCTTTTTGGAGGATAAGGGTAGGGGGGTACGGGGGGTAGGGGGGGTAGGGGGGGTGGTAGGGGGGGTAGGGGGGGGGGGTAGGGGTGGTAGGGGTAGGGGGGGTAGGCGGGGTTGGGGGGTAGGGGGGTAAAGGGGTGGGTAGGGGGTGTAGGTAGGGGGGGTAGGTGGGGTAGGTAGGGGGGGTAGGTAGGGGGGGGTAGGTAGGGGGGGTAGGTAGGTAGGCGGGAGGGTAGGTAGGTGGTAGGGGGTAGGTAGTGGGGGGGTAGGTAGGCGGGGTAAGTAGGGGGTAGGTAGGGGGGTAGGTAGGGGTAGGTAGGGGGGGGGGGGTAGGGGGGGTAGGTGGGGTAGGGGTAGGTAGGGTGGGTAGGTAGGGGTAGGGGGGGTGGGTAGCGGTAGGTAGGGGGTAGGGGGTAGGTAGAGGGGGGGTAGGTAGGGCTAGGTAGGGGGGGTAGGTAGGGGGGTAGGGGGGGTGGTAGTGGTGGTAGAAGGGGTAGGGGGGGTAGGGGGGGTAGGGGGGGTATGGGGGGTAGGGGGGGTTGGGGGGGTTCGGTAGGGGGGGTAGGTAGGGGGGTAGGTAGGGGGGGTAGGTAAGGGGGGTAGGTAGGGGTAGGTAGAGGGGGTAGGTAGGGGGGGTAGGTAGGGGGGGTAGGTAGGGGTGGTACGGGGGTAGGTAGGGGGGGTATAGGGGGGGTAGGTGGGGGGGTAGGTAGGGGAGGTAGGTAGCGGGTAGGTAGGTAGCGGGTAGGTAGGGGGGGTAGGTAGGGGAGGTAGGTAGGGGGGGTAGGTAGGGGGGGTAGGTAGGGGGGGTAGGCGGGGGTAGGTAGGGGGGGTAGGTAGGGGGGGTAGGTAGGGGGGGTAGGTAGGGGGGGTAGGGCGTCTGAAACCAAGGAAAAACACACTGGGTCTGTCGATCCCAACAAATTCGCCGAGCCATGAAGGACCTCTCCAAGGCCCGTCCTGGCGCCGCCTCAAGGAGGTCTTTGGCCACCTGGCCAACCCAACCGCCGGGCCGAGGGGTGCAACCCGAAGCCAGACGGCTGTTGCGGGGATGGATTGAGATATTTGGCTGTGGGTCAAAAATAGGAACCCAAAATGGAACCCTGGTAAGCGGCAACATGGACCAAAACCTCTGGCCCCCTGGTGGTTTAATTTTGACCCACACCCATTTTGCGCTGGGCTGTTCAAAATGGAGGCTTGGCCAATCCGATTCTCCATAATCCCTATACTTGAAGCCACTACAAAGGGGACCGGTTCCTTGCGTAACTCAAGGACTAAGGACTAAGGATTAGATTTGAACAGCCCGTTTTGCTAAGCAAAGAGCCAAAGGCGAAGCCGAAAAAAGACTACCTGCCTGGCGGGCCACCTCCGGCGCCGATTCCATGTCCAAGTGCATCCCTGGGCGGGTCCACGTGTTTGGGTCTGCTTGGGCGTTTGCTGCACAAAAACCTTGGATCGCCTACTTAAACAATCGCAGACTTCATGCCCTTCAGAAGTTGCTTACCGAAGCCGCAAATCCAAGGCCCACAGTTACAAGCCGACTGGCACATGAGTGTCCCTGGAAAGGGTCTTCAAAACATGTGCGAACACAAATTCCTCAAAAACAGTTTGATATAGTTTGATAGCCTCATCAGCATCCGCAATTTTGGAAGCAACGGTTTTCTCTAAGTCCCTTAAGCGACGCGAATACACTACGGGCTTCTAACACGCAGAGTAAGGCATGGTGTTGAAATCGCCAACGCACGCCTCGCTCATTTTGACTGCGCAGGCTCGCGCAAAAGACCCCCCCGAGAATTTCCAATGTTAATTTCGCCTGCGCAGGCTTGCACGACAGGTCTGCTAGAGGATCGTTTCCGAACGGCATTCTGGCTGTGGTGCCGTGCGCACTCTGGAAACTGTGGATTGGTGCACCCTCTGCGGACTTTGCGCATGTTGGTTGGATCGCTCTCGCTGTGGCGCGGTGCGAACGTTTAACATCGAAATCAACCCTCTGCATTTCGAACGTCGAAAGTGAACCCTCTGCGGACGTTGGGTGAGTCGGATCGGCGCGAATTTTCAACATCGAAGGCGAGCCCTCTGGAGACTTGGGCGTGGTGAATCGCTGTCGCTGTGGCGTGACGCAAATTCCTCTGCGGACTTTGAGTGGTCGGATCGCTCTCGATGTGGCGCGGAGCAAATTACAAACATCGAAAGTAGGGCCAGCAAGGGTTTTTTCTTGCAAGAGATGTTGCACAGGATGATTTCTACCGATCCTGGACGGAGAACTTGTATAAAGAGCATCTTCCCATGGATTCTGCACACAAATCTTGCCAAGAGATCTATCATTTGATCCCCAGATCTTCTACCAATCCTTCCGGTCTTGAACAGAGACTTTTTCCTGGGCCTCTGAAGAGTCTCGCACGCAGATCTTGCGCAGAGATCTTGTCCAGGACTTTCTACAAAAACATGAGTAGAATGTCTCGCAGAGAAATGAGAAGGATTATGTTTGAAGAGCGTGCGCAATACCGTCCATAGAGACTCGAATTTCTGTACAGAAGCAAGCGAGCATCTGCTGCGATTCTGTTCATTCTACAAATATTACCTGCGTGGATTCCTGCCTCAAATGTGCTACTAGCAATTTTGACAACTGTTTGGGGTCGCTTGTCAGGATGGTTTCAAGTTCATTCAACGAGGCAAATCCTATAGGCTAGTAGGGAGATCCAGGGACAGCGCAACGGCTGCTTCCAGCACGGCTGGTTGCATTCCCAGCTCAAGCTGATCTCAGACCATCAGCCAACGAAGCAACTATTGGAAACACAGGACGCCGGCCAACTTCATTGTGTGGTTGGCATGACTGCGTGTCGCCGGATGCCCTGGTTGAAGCGAACAGGATGAAACTGTCACGGGATGTTGAAATGGGTATGGGTCCAAATCCACCCAGGAATTCGACCGCAGGTGTTCGTCCTACCTATGTTTGAAACAACCACTGCTAAATGGTGGGAAAGACTTGGCTTTCTTTCAAAACACCGGTACCAAGATGGAACCCTGATAAGTGGAACCATGGACCAAAACCTGCGTAACCCCTCCTGTTTAACTTTGAGCCACACCCACTTTAAAGCGGGGTCAACGGCCATGCCAAGTCTCTGCTGCTGGTTACCATCTGGTCCTCGCCTGAGCCGAGAAACCGCCGACATGAACATGTCAAGCACC
>CAUJNA010003524.1:37500-115000 GCA_963377175.1 Effrenium voratum | reverse complement strand
TCCGCTGGTCTCATGAACTGCACCTCCTTGCCCGGCCCCACCGTCAACTCGTGTGAGCCGATGCGGCATGTTGTCATGGCGTGCTGCGGGATCCAAGGAGACTCGAAAGCATGAGGTGCTCTGCGCTGTCTGTGCCTATGATACAGTGGATTGACAAAATCCTGCACCACTTTGAAACCATGGGAAACCAGTGTTTGTTTTTGGTACTTACAGGAGGGGAATCATCATCCCAGGGTTTCTTAGGTGTTGCAGGATTTCGTCCATCCACAGTAGGGAAGATGCTTTCTTTTGCCCAAGATGGTGAATTGACCAAGCTTCTGCCCACTCTTGTCAAGGACATGATGTGAGGCCTCAGCGTAAAGTGCAAGGCGTGCGGAGATTTGTCGCCTAGAGACCTCTCAGTTCTCGCGTGCATGTCCTTTCCTTTAGAAACTTTAGACTCTTTGAGCCAGCGACCAGCTAAGTCAAGGGAAGATCGGAAACCAGTGGGTGTGTGTCTGTGTCTGTGTGTTTTTTGGCCGGGGGGGTACCCCTTTTGGTGCGGCGTTAACGGAACAACAAAAAGAAAACAACCATGTTGAGGGTTGCGAAAGGTAAAAAATGACAATGCACAGTGAACCTCACATCCTCGAAGAGTTCGGTACTCGTGCTTTGTGTTGACACCCACCACCTGGAGCCTCCAAATCCTCCAAATGAAAACATCCAGGAGCGGGATTCCGTTGGGAGAGACCCAAACAACTCGGCGCCAAAGTCTTCCAAATATGCATGTAAGGTCAAAGGGTACAGACCCTGGAACTTGGGACTCTGCCCAATGTCTGGTGCAGAGTCTTGCCTGAGGCAAAAAGGATGGGACTCCGCCGAAAGGCTCGCCAGCACTCACTTTTGCATGAGACTAGTGACATCTGAGAATGGACAGTCGCTTCATGGGCTCCTTGGTGCAGTTGACGCCATACCTCTTGCAACGGTTGCTTATCGCCATGCTCCAATGCGCAGACATCTGTTGAAGGACGGCATGAAGCGATGACCGCTGAAATGACCGCGGGCAGCAGCCCATTTATTCAAAGCGCTGCTGAGAAACCTCAGCATAAATCAAGGGGACCTTCTGTCAAAGGTACGGTATGGCGCTTCGCAACAATATCCAGCACGGGTCATGGCAAAATCACAGCGCTCTTGGCCAAATCTTCCCCCCTTGACATGCGTCAGCGCAAGGTCAGAGAGAGAATGAAACAAGACGCCTGGTCCAAGAGCGGCAAAGTCCCGGCTGGGCAAGGCTTGTGGTCTTTTGAAGGGTCTAAACAGTGAACATGCCTGGAGGCTGTAACTTCGAGTCGTCCTTCCCCACGCCCCTTGGCTGCCCATCTGCCCCCCTCCTTCAGGCTTTTGATGGAGTAGTTCTTGGGCCTCAAGCGAATCTCTCGAGAAGAGGCGCTAACCTGCTCAAAGCAAATGGGCTCTCAAAATAGGGACGACTCAAATGCGTCGGTTTCCCGGGCGCCTGAACCCCTAAAGGCCACAAAGGGGTTGATCAATTTGGCCTATCCCATCTCGAAGCCTGCAGGAGGGATTCGTGGGCCGGAGGTGAACGACGGCGCATGGTTTGACCTCTTCAAAGCTTATGAAAACGGGTTGGCCACAAAGACTCAAAAACAACAACGGCGATCTGCCAAGATCATCGGGCATCCATGAAATATATGTGAAATGTAGATAGATCGATATATATATATATATATATCCATAAGATATGTATAAACATGTGTCCCTTTCGACCTTCAGGCAGCGGCTAGATTGCCAAGTTGGCACTGGAGCCTTGTATTGCGGTCCCTGGAAATCTCCAAAGCGCCACCCTTTTCAGGTTATGCTGCTGCAAACCCCCTTAACACAATCACCACGCTCCAAACGTTTCAAGCAACGGCCGCACAAATTGACCACCACTGTTCCCCCCCTTTTCTGGGGACGCCAACTCTTGGTCAACTGGCCAATTCACGCTGATGGGCAGCAATGTGAATCATTGGCGTTCCACGGGCATGTGCTTTTTCTTGTCCTGACTTTCCTGCGTTTACTTGAGGTGGATGTTTACTTGGCTGTTCCTTTTTTCCAGTTGCTGTCCCATTGGCCGCACCTTCGGGGGGCCGGCCACCATTTTTCCCGGAGCACCCGGATCGGCTCCGGATCCGGGGCCCCGGCCACTGTAGCGTGGTCAGCTCCGCCCCGCTGGCGGCATAAACCACCTTCAGCTCGAGGGCCTCCTCGGATCATCGGATCGATCCGCGACCCAAAAAGGCAACAACCACAAACCTCGGGTCCACTCAAACCACCACCTCCCCCCTCCAAAAAAAAAACAGGAGGCGCACGCGCGCGCACACACACACATGTTGCTTTCTTCGGGTCCCCCAAACTGCGACTACCCGCAGTAACTGCGTTTCGAACCTCGCCCCTTCTCCTCCTCTCTGCCGGGGAAAGTTTGACCCTCCGCAGTTCAGAGCTCTGGTTCCCTGGGGTCTGACGACACACATTGACCTGGTCTGGTTCGTAAAACCCGAATTTCCAGCTGGCTTCAGTTTACGCATTTGTCACATCGCGCACACGTGGTTTCACACCTAGAAGTGCACAGGAGACTATTTAGGTCAGATTTCTTCACGTGGATTGGCGAAGTTCGCCTTTGACTGAATGATCGGGGTATCATGGAAGTTGCGTGGGCCTGACACATCAGAAACATTGGTGATATAAATCGAAGTCGTGGGCAACATCCAGAACGTCAAACCGAGAGAAGACCTGTTCGGGCAGTGCATGAGCAGGGAGAATAGATACAAGCCCAAAGCCACTCATATCAGCTACAAAACATCGCTGACTCCCCGATATACGAACCTGACTGGCTGACAGAGTCACGACCAACATGGTCAATAACCACACGCCACCGAAATCTCCGTCGTCTACCAGGCAACATTGGAACAGGTGGTCCCACACGCTCCCACATCTTCTCTTCTGTTGGCGGTCCCATGCAAAATTGAACAGGCGGTCCCAGAAACATTCTCTCCACAGCTTGATCATGCAAAATTGGAACAGGTGGTCCCACAGCTTCCTATCTTTCCGCTGGTTCTTCGCTCAGCGTTGACTCTCGCCGAGCGGCGGCCGCCACGGCAGGGGAAGCGGCTATGGCGGCCGCCACGGCAGGGGCTTTGGGTGGGCTTCCTCGGAAGTCAGGCCACGAGTTCCCTCAGAAGCCCAGGAACGCGTGCCTTCTGCACTGTCTATCCTTTCCTGGTCGCTTGGTTGCTGTTGACCCCTCTGCCAAAAAAAGTTTTAACTTTCTCTGGATTCAACTACCGCAACCCCCTTGAGTTCAACCAAAAAGTCGTCTACAGATCTCACCCAGTCGCCATCAAGGCCGGGAGCGCAATCCGCCACGCCTCGATTCCATGCCCCGCCTGCCGCGTATCCTGCCGGCTCCGCAGCGCGCTTCGCGGGCCCGCCCAGCAGCGGCCGCACGTTGCCCTTCGCCACCTGACGCGTGGATGCGGAGGATACCCCTACCGCTGCTTGCGAGAAAACCAGACATCGCACCGACCGGAAACCCAACGGAATGATTCGATTCCCCGGCACATACCAACAAACGCTATGCTTTCCTTCAGAGCTTCAAAGTGATGCACCGCAACAGCTTGCGCCCGGCCTCTCAAAATTGTTCAATCAGATGAGTTCTCGCACTTGCCAGCAGCACATTTCCTTGGTTCCTATGCACCCTTGCCGAACCCTCTTTCTTTCAAATCAAGCTTGCTAAATTGCTTGTGCCTGCTGCGGACTGCTACTTGCCATCGCAACGGCGCTGCTGACCTACTACACCTCGGCGCAAGTGGACACGCTGCCAACAGAACCGTACGGGAACGGCGCAGAACGCGGAGATGGCCGGCCATTGCGACGGCGCTGCTGGCCTACTACACCTCCTGGCAGTCCAGCTGCTCCTCAAGAAGCTCGATTCGACGTCGCAGGTGCGAGCGCTCGGCTTCGTGCAGCGCATTTTCTCGAGGACGCTTGCAGGGAGCCCGCTGCAACATCGAATGCGAGGTCGGAGGTGTCCTCGCGCACCCACACAGCGAACTTCTCCGATAGCCAGGCCTGCACGCACCGAAAGGTCCTTGAGAACGCCAGTGCTTGATCTTTTCGTTAGGCGGACTGACTGCACAACCTAAATTGTCCACTGCTCTATAAAACAAGCGGTTCTTGCGCTTTCTTTTGCTGTCTGTCGTGCTCGTCAGGCAAACCCTTCACGGGTTCAATGACTCACTACTTTCTCGTGTTGGATGGCTGGAAATGTCAGTATGTGTGAGTCGAAAAGCAAAGCAGCAACTTACAGGAAGGCATTATTAACTTGCGAAGAAGTTTTGTGATTGCGGCCAAACCATCCCCATGCCGAGTCTTTGCCTCGCGACGACAAGTTGACAAGGCCTCTGTACGAGACAAAGAGTTCGTCGGTTTTGCTGCTGGCCTCCACTCTTTTTTCAACCAGCGGATCTCTATAGCAGGCGGCAGCGGCAGCGGCAGCGGCAGCGACCAGCAAAAACCGAAAATAAGGAACAAACACCCATGCAAAGATTGGGGGGGAGACAACTGCCTGCCGGAAAAACAACTCATTTTCCCAGGCCAGCGGCCCAGGCCACCAGCCGGGAAGTGCATGGTGCTGGGTCTTGTGGCAGCAATCAACTCCCCACCTGCAGAGGCGTCCGGCCATCGCTGGTCGTCACCGTCAGCAATGCGCCTTTCTCCAGAAGGTAGCGCACCGTACCCTCATCGCCTCTGGCTCGTTCGACGGGCCAGGGAATGAGAAACGGAATGACCCCCAGAACAACCATCCATCCGAGTTGGTTTCCTTTCGGGGATCCCAAACGGTTCATTCATCCAACTGGTGGCTCTTTATTCGCGAATCCAGCCAAAACCGGTTCATTCTCAACACCCGAAAGGACGCACAAAGTATTTCCCCACCTGGCCATGGGTCAAAATCCCGTACCCCCAGTGAACATCCCAATCCCCACCAAAACAGACTAAAATGGGTGGTGCACCTACCCATAAAATGGTACCATTGGTTTTGACCCACAGCCACCTATCGAAAACCAGCCATGAATGAGCCCTGGGCTCCCGGACCAGCTTCCGCTGCCTGGTGCAAAGCTGACCAGCGCCCTGCGGGCTGTACGTTCACCAAGCCCGGCTTGGCCTCCAGCAAACCGCACTCGAGCGGGGCGGGGGGGTCTTTGGTCCGATCCTGGTGCGGATTCTTGACCACCAAAGGCTGATTGTCTAGGTCCACATGTGAACCCATGGCCGCTGACTTCGCAGAATTCAGCCAGAACTAACGGTTCATCAACCCAGAAACTAGGGGTTCATACAAGGGCTTCATATCATATACATTCAACCTATGAGACCAATTTCAAAGCTCTTCCCCGTCTTCCCCTTGAAATATCGTCGGAGTTCCTCGACCTCAAAAACAGACCCGTGTGTCGATCCTCTGCCCAAACAATGCTTGGTTGTCCTTTTGGTTTCCCTCTAAAACCACAAAAAAGAAGGCACCCTCAAACAGTGCTGGAATGAACCCAGGTTCGGTCCTCTTAAAGCACATCACCAGGATGGTTTTTCAACAGGGGTCATTCCATTTTCTCACTCCCTGCCCATTCCCCAAGTTGAACACACAGCTTCCCTCCTTCCCTCTTACAGGTCGGCGTCTGTCAGACGCAAAATGGACTCGAGCTGCGCCTCGATCATCTCGCGGACCTTCTCGAAGTTGTACTTCTTGGCCTCGCCAAACCGGATCTCGGACCATTGGAAGCGAAAGCTGGAAACGATCCATTTCAGGGGGTCCCCGATCTTGAGAAACACCCACGCCCGAAGTGTGCCAGGCCCCTCACGTGGTCGAACTGACTTGCCAGAAAACTGTGCTCTACAAACTGTAGGCCATATCTGGTTGCAAGACAAAAACACTTTCCGCTTTCTACCACGAGCCTCCACAATTTGGTCAACCCTTCCGGTCTGATTTGGTGATTGCAAACCGCCGGTGTGTTGGCAGACATCAGAATAGAAACCATGGTGCGGCTCCCCCAAATCATACCAAAACACGCTGCCAGCCTTGCATGAAGAACCATTGATCGAGGAAGCTGGGAGCAAGGAATGGTGGCTGGGAGGCTCAAGGTTTCAGTAGACAGGGGTGTTTTGACATGTGCCAAGAATGGCTTACTTGTACAATAACAAAACAAAAAACATCTACTTCGGCATCCTGGAGCTTTTTCGTCTCAAAACCCGTCCTGGTCCAGGAAGGCGTGCTGCTCCGCCATGGGAATGTCCTTGGCTACCGGATGCTTTTGTCAGCGTTCTCCGAGGCCTTCGATTGGTCCTCACCTCTTTTTCTGGGACAGTGCGAGGAAGTATATCGCAGTCTTCCCGCAGGGGCCCACGGTTTTGTTGACCTGGGATTGAAGCCCCCACGCCCGCCCAAGATCAACAATCTTGGAGTTGGAGTTGGCGGCAAAAGGGAACACTGCCCAACAGTGAATCGGTGTGTACCATTTGGTATTCGTTCAGTATTGGGATAGTGCCTGATACTCATTGCGTGCCAGCTTGGCATTGTTCGAGCTAGGATGAGAAGCGTCCGAACTGAGCAAACCCCACATGAGCTCGGATTTGTGAATCTTGGCGCTGAGGCTAGCCAAACTGTAAACAGGGTTCAGATTTGCCAGGGGGCCCCTGCGTCATCCATCACGTCCATGCCCCCATCGTCCATCTCCTCAGAGCCCAGTGGGTAATTCTGCTGTCCAACCTCCCACCCAAACTGACGAGGAGTCAATGAGGTCTTGGTCATTTGATATATCTTGATCATGCCATGTCTTTCTTATTTCGTAAGCGTTATCTATTTTTCTTGCTGATACTGTCATACAATGATGGTTGTCTCTGGTACGGTATAGCTGTAGCTTCTGAAGCAAACAAATAAACGTCATAATGATGAGATCCTGTATACTGTTATCTCTATTTATATCTGCAACTATTGTTACATGACTTTAGCCATTCTAATTTGTTATTATCGTACAGCTTCTTTATTCTACTCATTGTGTGTCTTCTTTTATTTAAAAAAATGCTCGGGCAGTGAGATTATGGGACATAATATTCATGCATTCCTAGCTTCATTGAGATTGTTTGTTGTTCAAAACATGTTGGAGAGTCTTCCCTCTCACCAAGAGATACAGAAATCCTAACATAAAAATATGGGGGAAACAAAAGGAAATCAAGACATACAATGACATGGAGGACACATCATCATCCCCGGCAGGTTCCCTTTAAACTTTAAGGGCATCCGCGGATTTCTTGGGTCAAGTTCGAAGGACTTCAAAGGGCTTCAGAAACTGGGATCAATGACAAACCTCAAGCAGCATCAACTCAAAGTCTGCCTTTGGCAATCTGCTCGCGTCAGTGCAAGTCTCACATCTCTGCAAATATGTTTACCAGTCCAACAGCAGATTGCTGATCAACATGCTGATCAACACATTCGCCTTCATTGCGCGATGGGGCTGGAGAACTAACCTTGTGCTCTCCCTGCCAAGCATCGACAGCGGGACGATCGACTTCAGATGCCCGGGCTGCGTCTTTGAGCCAAGCTAAGAGTGTGACAAGCGATAGGGACACAACAGCTCCTGGTCTACACTTCTGCTTTGGCCTCCTTGCCAAACCTACATGTCCAGCGCTCCCACTGTCAAAATGTGTGCTTCAACATCACGGCAGGTCAAATTCGCAGCTAAGCAATACTTTGAACAGGAGTCACAGCAGAAGCTGTACGGTCCGGTTTGATATGCAAGATGGTGGCTCAGTCACGTGCTCTGCTTGCTGCCCGCGCTTGTCCAGCCTTCTTACCCTTGCCCACGTCCATGCCTTGGCTGTCAATGTCGTGCAGTTCCTTCCCTCTTGTTTTGTGGCAAAGCTAGCAAACCACTGCAAGAACCCAAGCACAGACCAAAGGAAAAGCGAGGGAAGGTCCAAAACCTGTCTGAACAGCACACCTCACAAGCAAGCTGTGAGCCGCACCTCATTGGCCCTCAGTGCTACCTGTGCTTGGCTACAAGTGCATCTTCGCATCCGCGGCATGGGCGTCAAGCAATATTTCTCTTTCAAGCTACATGTATTCCACTTGATGCGCAGTCTATATAATCATGCTTGAACAAAATCCTTAAAACCCGTATTTTCTCTTTACTCTCCTTCTGAGAGCTTCTTTACTGCGTGAATGTGGCAGGACGATTTAGCTAGTTTTACAAGGCAGGCTGGTTAGGCGAAATGAATCATATACCAGGAGTATCTTGCGTATCTCGTTAAAATATTTGCCAGCCCAACTTTGTTTCCAATCTGGGCTCCTCTCTCCACTAAACCATCTGATGGAGCCGAAGGGAGATGAAGGACAAATGATCAGCGCTTTCATTTGAAGATTTGGTGACCTTCAACAAGGAATGAGTCTCTCTCCTTCCTTTCTTATCTACTCACCGACGGAAAGTGACAACAGGTGATTCCATCAGTTGACAGACAAGAGACTCAGGCCACCAATATTGACTCCTATCCGCCCGTTCCCTCCGTCATGAGTTGTTGTAAGAGTGGAGATGGAACGGGGAATTGGAGGTTGGTAGCTAAGTCCCTGTGAGTGTCCCTGCTTTCTCTCTCTCTCTCTCTCTCCCTCCCTTTCCTTTCCTCGCTTAAACTCAGATTCCACTGACCGCATACTCATTCGGTTCACAACCTGTCCTGGTGATTTCTTTTGCTGGTCACACCGCGTCTGTGACTTTTGCTTGGATGCGGACATCGGCCAAGTTGCAACCAACCAAGCAAGCAAGCAAGCAACCAACCAAGCAAGCAACCAACCGACCAACCGAGCAAGCAAGCAACCAACCAACCAACCAGCCAGCCAAGCAAGCAAGCACGCAAGCAAGAAAGCAAGAAAGCAACCAAGCAAGAAAGCAACCAAGCAAGCAAGCAAGCAAGCAAGCAACCAACCAAGCAAGCAACCAACCGACCAACCGAGCAAGCAAGCAACCAACCAACCAACCAGCCAGCCAAGCAAGCAAGCACGCAAGCAAGAAAGCAAGAAAGCAACCAAGCAAGAAAGCAACCAAGCAAGCAAGCAAGCAAGCAAGCAAGCAACCAACCAGCCAACCAAGAAACCGGAAGATAGCGACCAAAACGGGCGGGTGGCATGAGACTCCCACGACCCCCATTCCATGACTGCATATTTCTGACCCCCTTAAAACCCAAGAGCCACCTGCCACCACCCCAAACTACAACCTTCCGGGCTGCCCCGCCCGGGGGCGGAGGCACCTGAAGCCGCAAGCGGTTAACATGTACGAAGCTTTCGAAACTTGGGACTGTATCTTTGCTGAACAAGGATTCTTAAAATGCAAAGGAAAAGGAGCCAGTCACAATATGTCATATGTGTCTTTCTCTGGAGGGTACCCCTAGCTTGGCGGATTGAAAGGAAACACAAAAGGAAAACCATCTTTTGCTTGGGTCCCCCCAAACAGAGACCCGCCCGTGTGCTGCCTCAAGTGTCTGGCGAGCCCGCAACAGCCCAAGATGAATCGCACCTCTGAGTTTCCGGGCCGCGCCAAAGCCATAGGGGTCATAGCGGGGTGCCTGCGATTGAACCAGAGACTACACGGAATGCATGGCCCACAAGTGACATCGGAGATGCAGAAGCCCGCGTCGCCATCCACATCACATGGAGGAGCAGGGAAAGGAACAGGAGAACAGACAAGCCTTGATGACTGATGGCAAATTGCGGGCGCGCTGGCAAAAGCCTGCGTCACCCGCATCGCATTGAGCAGGGAAAGAAACAGGAGGACACTGCTTGCAAAGATCTGCGTGGAGGAGCCCTGGACTCAAAGTTCGAGCGACGAGCAGGAGTGCAGACTCCGATGGCGAGGCAAGCGTATCATGAGTTTGGCACATGTCCAGCATGAAATTTAACATCAAGTTGTGATTGGCGAACCGTGCAAGGAATTATGGAAAGGAGGATATCCGCACCTATGGCAAGGGGATTGCATCTACCCGGGATTTCAGGACGTGACCCGCTGAGTTCGGACGTGACCCGCGACTTAGCTCGCCCCGACCAAAAGCCGGGCGCCTCAGGACCCGGCCACACCTAGCCCAGCCGGTGAGACACATCGCAGGTCCCCAAGGGCCACTAAAAACCAAGTTGCAAGTGCGAGCACATCTCTTGCAACTTGGCTGAGTTGGATCCCTTGGCACAAACAACAACTCCGGCGGTCTACCACAGGCCCGTCTTGTGTTTGCAGTCCTCGCTAACTGAAAGGTAATATCCACTTTTCTCAGAACCTGTGTTCACAAAGCTAAATCAGACATTGAGCTGACCTGTGTTCCTCTCGGTCGCTCAGATCGGCAAGATTTGACCACAATCATGAGTCACTATATTCAGGGGTTGTGGCCTCAGGAACAGCTTGAGAATGATGTCCAACCGCCGATGGCAGGTAGCTTGCCATCACCAAACAAGGTTTGGAAAAAAAGGGATTCCGACGCTCGCCTGCAATGCTGCGATTCTTCGGACAGTGGGAGATTTCAAGCATTCCGTAGCTAGGAATCCCCTCTTGCAGGCATCCCGCTTTGGCCTCATTCTCTGAGACGAACCAAGCAATAGGCCTATAAGAGGGGGTCTCTGAAAAGGATATCGTTGGCTCTGCACTTTAAACCCCCTCGCACTCTGTTGGCTGCATCGTGTTGCAATCCCGGGCATTCTTACGAGCCACAGTCACCATCTTCCCTTTTCAGACCCGCGGAATTCCCATTGACCCATTTGAGCGTGTCTTTTTGAGAGGACCACTCAAATTGATGGCTTTGCTTTTGGTTTCCCCGCAAAGCCAACCAAAAGGCGGCGTTCCCCTCAAAGACGAGCCGCCCATTTGGTACCTGTCGGGTCCGTGCCGGGCCACCGCACGGGCCGCGGAAAGGCAGGGCCTGGCTGAGGCGTTGGATTCTGACGGTTTCTGGTGCTCAAAGTCGTTTCCCTCCCACAACATAGCTGTCCTTTGAGGGGAAATGGATGGCCCATAGATGATTAAACCACCAGGTAAACCAGGGCCATCTATTTTTCGACCAAAACAACCAACAAGGACACCTGCCCGCCCACACTTTTCACATTGACGTTCATTCGGGGGTCCTGGATTGGACTGGACCGGGTCCCGAATGTCAGGCTCCGGCTGAAGGATGAGAGGGGAACAGTGATGGTCAAAATCATGGGCCATTGCCCGGCACTCGATCGAATGTGCGCGAGGCAAGCACCTTGGCTTCCCCAAGGTTGCTTCTGTCCCAAGACTCCAATGGTTGAACCTAGTGCCTGGCTCAAACAACCTCTCAATTATGGAAACTCTCACCATCTCGAGGAAGCCCTGCCCATCACGGCGCACATTTCTTTGCTCAAAGCATTCGCGCACGCCTCTCCCACGCTCCCAGGATGGATCCCATTTTCCCAGCTTGGCCGAGTCGGTGAGAATTCCGAGTCCAACCCTAGAACTCGCGAGCCGAGCTTCTGAAAATCGGGGCCAGGCCCGAGCGAGCCGTAACTTTGACGGCTCGGGGGCTGTAGCCCACATGCCATCTTCTCCCTTCACCTCCACAGAGGGACGGAGGGGCTGGAAATCGCAGGGGGATCCGGATCCGGTCACCCCTGCACTTTGTTCAAGCCGTCTTCATCCTCCGGGGGCTGCGGACGTGCCCGAGTCTCAGCATCGACAAGAACACGTCGCTAACTGCAAAGAAACACGAAACTTGGCGTGTCGTGCAACGAGCTCGCCCACCCCCCCCCTGAACACACACACCCCCCCACCTCGTCCAACTGGGTGTGTCTATTTTTGCGGGACCCCCGAAAATGGCGCAACGGTCTTCCTGCTGGCTCCTTTTTCAAAACCATCAAAAAACCCGGGGCATCCCAACAAAAAGACACGCCTGCCCCGGAAAAAAGGCGCGGCCGCGGCTCCTCGTCCAGGTCCATGAAGCGCCCGAAGCGGCGCACCAGGTCCACCTGCGCGATTTACTCAAGTGAAGTCTCAAATTCGACACCTGACGTTGATTGATTTGGACATGGTAGGGTTTGGTTGGGTTTGGTTGGGTTTGGCGGGGTGGGTTTGGTTGGATGTGGTAGGGTTTGGTTGGGTTTGGTTGGGTTTGGTAGGGTTTGATTTGGACACGGGTCTGGCTTTTCTCATGGGCGGCTTTTCTCATGGGCCACAATCAAAACACGGGCGGATGAAGGATAGTAGGGGAAGGTCCCAATCATAAATGGGTGCGGCCGCCGGTAGAATTCTCCACATTGGTTTGGGTAGACGGGTAGACCCTTGCTTGTAGCACCAGGTGTTGATTTTGACTCAAAAGCTGTAATCAACGCAAACCCTAGCAGCTCAAGCATTGTGAGTCCTCTCTGAGCCTTGCCACCGCTACCAGTGGTTTAGAGGGCGCACAACCATGCTGTGTCTGGGAGTGGGCTTTGTCCACTCTTGCTTTCTTGTCTCCTCCCCTATCCCAGCGGCTGGTCGGTGCCCTTGTAGTGGCTAGATGGGCGACTAAGGAAGAGCGCAACATGGTATCCAGGGAACAAACGCAACCCAAAGCCGTTTTGGGTGCCCACTTCTGTCATATCGCCAAAGCTAGAGTTGTTGCGTTTGCAATGCAAGGGGACTTGTTTGTTCCGGCGACAACTGACATTGTTGGTGATTTCGTGTTTTGAGACATCCCACTACTGGGGTTGTTGGAATTGAGGGCACCCCTGCGAAACGAAATAACATGTTCCATTTTGGCTGTGCCAGCTTTTCTTGTTGTTTGCAGGGAAACCAAAGGAAAGCCACCGTTTTGGAGGGTGTTTTGTAGAAAGAAACAAACATACCACCAAGTACTCTTTGGTTGACATCAGATTTCGGTGGGGATAAAATGGATAAAGTTACGATATCTGGGCCGCCCTCAGATCCCCGCTAAAAGTTCTTAACTTCTAGTGGGTTAAATGGGGCTCTACCACTAAACGCTAAGAAGATAAAAGGCTAAGGAACCGGATGGCTGGGAGCCACCAAGATATGCTACAGTCACTACACCGAGCCTCTCGGATGCCCGTGCAGCCACTGAGCTCCAGCCACTGCACCGGCAGCTGCGCGCAAAGCTCCTGGCGAGGGCTGAGCCGAAACCCCGAGGCGCGGAGGGCATGGGTAAGGCCCGCTGATCCCGGTGAACATCAGATTCAATCCAACCACTAAAATCGGTTCTAAAATGGGTGCATTCACCTACCAACCAAAAAGGGATCCCATTGGCTTTGAACCAAACCATATGCCCACCTGAGATGGGGGCGATGTGGCATGACTGGGGAACCGCACATCTGGGTTTGCAACGGTCAGCTCTATGCCAGGGACGACTGCACCCGGTCTAAACAGAAGGGCGCGCGGATGCAGGAAACTCCCAAGCATGAGGCTTACCCAGTAGCAACCAGCCCGGGCCTTTTGTGGTGGCTCCGAAGGGTAGCGGAAAGAAGAATCACTCGCTGCCGGTGCAGCGTTGGGACAAAGCAATCTCTGTAAGAACAAAAAGTAAGCAGGATGTCTCGCCATGGCTATCCGTTTTCGAACTGAATGGCACTTTTCCTTGCTCTCGGCAGTTGCCGCAGATTGTCAGAGTCCTCCCAACATCAGTGGAACGCTCAAAGGCGATCCGGTCGCTCCTCCAGCGCGTCCGCGGAGATGCGCGGCAGGCAGGACAAGTTCAGCGAGGACAACTCGCGCGGCGCGCGGAGCCCAACCCGCCAATCGCCCGTCGGATGGCTTCTGGGAAACCCTTGGGTAGAACGGTCAAAGAAAGGCCACTCTAAGGCACGCCCAAAGTAAATTCACAGCTCTGTGAGATCCGATCCATGCAGAATGTCCAAAACCTCCCCGCAATCATTTGAAACTTGTTTGTGCCCTGCCTTGCTTTTGGACACTCAAACAGGCGTGCAGGGTAAAAAGCGTTTCAACACACCGACCGTGAAACTTACGGGTGGGTGAGCACTCTCCCCTCAAGAAAAGACATACACGCGGGCGCCTTCTGATCCACTTTGAGGTGGCTGTGGGTCAAAACCAATGGTACCATTTTGGGGTAGGTGAATTCACCACCCATTTTAGAACCTATTTTAGTGGGGACTGGGATGTTCACTGGGGGTACTATTTGGATTCTGACCCATGGCCAGCCTGTCTGCAAGCTCGCTCAGCTGCCACCCGACCAGCCTTCCCACAGCGCAGCAAGCCTTGCAGGCCCCGGTCCGTGATGCAGCACCCGCAGAGGTTCACCTGGCCATGCGTCAAAATCCCGGTTTCCCCCCAGTGAACATCCCAGTCCCCACTATAATAGGTTCTAAAATGGGAGGTGCACATACCCAAAATGGTGCCATTGGTTTTGACCCACAGCCACCTCGCGCGCCAAAGTGGAACCAACTGCGGCCAAAACTTGCCCAAACTTGCCGGCATGCGGCAATCAATGGTCTGAGCAAAGTCGCGGTTGCCTGTTTCACGACAGGGACTTTCCTCCGTCCAAAAGAATGAAGAAGCGCCCCGGGGCCCTGGGCATTTCGAATTGCCCGAGAAAGATGCCGCGATGAATGAATAGGTCTGATGCCCCATATGGGGGGGGTTGAGGGGAAACCACAAAGATGGTTTTCCTTTTGGGTGTCCTTCAAACCACCAAAAAGGGTACCCTCAAAAACAACACCCCCATAAAACCTCTTAGATATGCCTGATATGTCTGACTTACTACACTGATTTGAAGGCCAACAGAAAGCATTCGAGTCCACATCCTGTAGCTTACCGTGATCTAACCCTCGCAAAGCCTTGCCCGTAGTGGAACCAAAGGATGAGAATCATGCTCCGAGGGCTCCCTAGACGTCTCCTTGAAACATCACAGCGTACATACTGAATGGTGTGTATCCAGTGGCTATACAGAGGCTGTGTATCCCTGGTGGTTTGAGGGGGGCGCGGAGGGAGTTGAACACCATCTTAGATAAAACCAGAAGGCGAAAGTGTTGTCAACAAGGGAAATGTACAGAACCCCCACCCCCCACTGCCTACGGCCGCCCGCTTGCCGCATAGGACCGTCCCAACCCGCCTCTTGCAGACAGACGCAGTGCCTGACCAGTGCCAGCAGCGCGTCATCATCCACGCGCTGGCTGTAGGGCGCCAAAGACCTTGGGCCAAACGCCAGTCTGGTAGCCAACAGGGCACCAGGAAAGGACACCCTTGTCTTGACGGTGCTCAGAGGGCATGATCCCTTAAAGAAAACCTATAGGTTCATTCCCAACACCCTGGGTCATTCCCTACTGAGCACCAGCAAACTGTTCCCATTGTCTGGCTGGCCCAATTTGCAATATTGACAGGCTTTGTCAACACAACTGGATGCCAGAAAATAAACCAAACAGGCCGCTTTTAACCAAAGGGCATGAACCATACCGAACTCGTACGTGTCAATCAGTGTGATGACGAGCCCTTTGCGCAACAAGTCTGCTTCATGGTTGTCCGGCCTGGCCGCACCGCACGAAGAACGAAGCTTTATGCAGAAAAGTACATATTCACATAGTACTGTCTGTGCAAATCATGTGAGTTGTCGACAACTCACACCTGAGCATCTGAGAACTTGATCCTATTTGTCACGAAGTCAAAGCGGTCCCCACGTTCGGAACTTCACCTGTCTCCAAATGGCCATCTCAATCCAACCACTAAAATAGGTTCTAAAATGGATGGTGCACCGAAAGCCCCAAAATGGCCAAAAATCGGTTTTACTAAAATAGGTTCTAAAATGGGTGAATCCACCTACCCCAAACTGGGATCCCAAAACGGTTTGGACAACCACAGCCAAACCTTCACGGCCGCGCCGCAGCTGCTGAAGCCGCTGCAGCCACTCGACCGCCGCCTTGCGCCAGGAGGTGCTGAGGCAGGCGAGGCGCGCGGCGGAGCCCAGCGGCAGGGGCCGCAGCAGGTCCACCCGGGCCTGCGTCGGGACGGGACCCGAGAGGAACCAGGAAAATATGTTTGCACCTTTGGTGGAAAAATGATCAACCCCCTTGTAGTGAAGCATTCCTTGTCAATTTTCTCACAAAAGGTGGCAAAAAGACCCCCCCGGAGAGAAACCGGCGACCGCCCTGGTGGATGGCAGCGATCTGGACTGCAAGGCCCCAAAAAACTGTGAAAGCGGCGTGCTGTCTTGGGGAAACAAAGCAGGATGCTGTGGTTGCTCTGGGGTGGCCAACATTTAGGTTGGGGTGCCTTCAAATCGCGGGCCAACGTGGGCCTCTCACTGTTTGACCAAATTGAAAGTTGGTGACTGTCAAAATGGTGTAATTATGTCTTTGAGAAGCCAGATTTGAGGCAAGGCGTCGACCCATCTGATAGAGCAGCTTGCGTGGCTTGTGCACTATTTGCACAGCATTCTGATTGAAAAACAAATACTGCCGCGCGTTGCTTTTCCAACTCTGAATTGGCAACATGGGCGCTTGGCTTGGCTTGGCTTCCTGGTCTTGTCAACCTGTAGTTGCTATCAAGCAGCCCCCCAAACCGGATAAAAGATGTGCTGACCATGCCCATCAACGCCAGCCAAATATGTAACCAAGTCATCTCCCTCGCAATGGCCTTGCAATGATTGACTGTCAAAAGCTAATCCATGGAATGGTGCAAATTACAAATCTGCTAATCTATGGGCTTCATGAAATCCAAATTCGAATGGTGAAATTAAAAATTTCCACAGGCGCTCATCCAGCCGCGGAGACACCTTTTTACATCGCTGCGGCGAGCGTGTCTGCGCGCGGCGATGCTCAGTGTGTGTGGTCACATGAGAGCTCCATCTCATCATCCTACTTTCCTCTCGAACTGCGCCGCGCGATTTCTCACGAAAGTGGTCTGCGCAAGCTGCATTGTTCCAGGCTGCTGCGCTCTGCAAGCTGCTGCACGCTGCTGCACGCAAGTGCTCTGTGCAAGTTGCTCTGCGCAAGTGCTCTGAGCAAGTTGCTCTGCGCAAGTGCTCTCTGCGCCATGTAACTTGGCTGCTAACTTGGCTCTATGTAACTTGGCTCTATGTAACTTGGCTCTATGTAACTTGGCTCTATGTAACTTGGCTCTATGTAACTTGGCTCTATGTAACTTGGCTCTATGTAACTTGGCTCTATGTAACTTGGCTCTATGTAACTTGGCTCTATGTAACTTGGCTCTATGTAACTTGGCTCTATGTAACTTGGCTCTATGTAACTTGGCTCTATGTAACTTGGCTCTATGTAGCTTGGCACTATGTAACTTGGCTCTATGTAACTTGGCTCTGTGCAACTTGGCTCTGTGCAACTTGGCTCTGTGTAACTTGTCCAAGGGCTCCGCACGGAAGAACCCTTCGCGATGCTTTCGGGAATGGTGCAAATGTGTCAAGCTAATCCATGGAATCTATAGAAGATGGTGCAAATTACTCAGAGCATGTCAACTCCGACCGGCTGCGCAAGCGACTTCCGCCCGCACCTTCAGCGTCAGCGCTTGCATGGCAGCCGAAAAAAGTTAAATGGCTATGGGTCAAAACCCCGTACCCCCAAGCGAACATCCCACTCCCCACCAAAATAGTCAAAAATGGGTGGTGCAGCTACCCCAAAATGGTACCATTGGTGTTGACCACGGCCAAATGGCAAACAATTGGCCACGTGTGTCGCCCGCTCTCGGTGCTGAGCTTGTCAATGCTTGGCATGCAAGAGACATGTCTTCTGGCCATGGCAAAACTCAGAAAATTGCTTGAGACGCTTCCGAAACATGCCTCGAACTTTGCTGGGTTCACTTTGTCCCCTCCATGCTTGCAGATCCTCCAATATGGCTTCGGGTACAGCTAGCCAAGCCAAGAATTCTGGCGCCGCCCGTCCCAGCGGATGCCGCGTTCGTTTCTCCTGGCCATTGGCTATCGGGTCTGTTTGCTATGAATTCCATGCAGAGCCTCATGCAAGGGTGAGACGCGAACCCTAGCTTCATCCCTCTCAAGTTCTCCCAAAGTTGTCAACTGGCCTGCACCTCTCATTTGCATTTAAACAATTCATGGATCCTTACATTATACACCTTTACATTGCCTTGCAAATGGTGGTGTCCATTTATTTTGCTGGAAAAAGACATGTTTCAAATGGGCAAAATGTATCTTTTAAGGAGCCCTGAACAATTCATGGCCTTTTGGAGAAGTCTTGGGAGCTCGGGCCCCCAGTGCCTCTTTGTGCCTTTCGGCCTTCAGGCGGATGGCAGCGTGACGTTGATGTGATGGGTCTTCTTGGAGAACTTCGCCTTCACCTTCGACGGCGCGACCTCAGCGTGGTCTGCGGTCTTGAGGCTCTGGGATTCAGCTGGAGATGGAAACACAACATGGGATTGTCTCCAAGGGAATCCCAAGAATCTGTGGTGGTCGTTCCTCTATGTCTCTAAGGTTGGGTTTTAGCTCTACAATCATTTCAAGCCCCCTGCTATCTCCGTTACTAGTTTTGAGAATCCAAAGAATCCTTCCTCTAACACCTACCGGAGAAAGAAAGAAAAAAGGTGCCATCGAAAATAGGCTGATGATATACGCAGATGGATGCGTTGCACCAAGTATCCCACCTGCCAGCAATACGGAGAAGGGCCACAACCGGATGATGCCGCAGCGGAACTAGCAACGCGCTCTGACACCACCCCGTCTCTAGCCCCAATTCCCTCTTGAGTCTGGGTGGCCGCCACAGGCAGCGACACCTTCAAAGGCTGCAGGGAGTGGGGGAAGACCACCGCCGCGCAGTCCTGCGTCACGTCCAGGTCCTGAGATGGAGAAAAGAAGCCCAGGGGGTCGAAGCAAACACCCCTACCCCCGAGATTCCCTGTCAAAATGAACCAAAAACAAGGGAGGGTTACTCAAAAACGGGTATTTGGGGTTTGACCCACACCCAACCCACCTTGGAAGGTTCTCAAAGTCCAGAAAACGGCTTGGAGCATAGGTGTCCTTTGTGGGAAAACAGACGGCCCTGGTAGTTGATTGAACCACCAGGAAAACCAGGGCCCTCTAGTTCTAAACCAAATCAACCAAAAAGGACACCTATGGTTTGGATGCTCGCGCTTCTTACGCGGATGTCTCATGTTCTCAGGCGCCTCTTCCGTGCATTTCACCCTGTTTTGGTTCCCCCAGTAGGTGTTTTTTCTTTAGTCGCCTTTAGTACTCTTTTAATATGCTACCGGGGTGCATCTACTAAAATCACATCCACACCGTGTCCTAGACAAAGGCCCCCAAACATGGCAACGGTCTCCTTTTCGTGTCCTTTTAAATGGGAGCCAAAAGGGGGTGGACCCATTTTGAGAAACTCCCACCCACCATCTTGGGCGAAGCAAAAAAGGGTAAGCTTCCAAGGATATCGGCCTTGGCACACGCAGCAGTTGTTGACATATTCAACCAGCTGTTCTCTATATGACAAAATGGAGGACTCGGTCCAAGTGAAAACAAAGCCACTGAAACATGGAAGATGCTAACCACCCGATTGAGACATAAACCAACCGCGTCCTGGATGGGCAGCCACAAAAATCAAAGAAATCCATCCCTCCCATAGACACACACACACACACAGGCGTTCATGGACAGTTTTCCTGTTCCGGAACCGAGTAAAGCAAGCAGTTGCCCTGTTGTTTTCCGGCAACACGGCCCGACTTAAGACGCCACCGCCGATCCCAAGGTCATGTTAAGCAAGTACTCTTGGTTCACATGTGCTCCTCTGACTGTTCTTTGCTTTAGAACCATCCAAAACAAATGTCCAAAAAGCCAGGCAGCAAAGTGGGCCACAACCAAATGAGCTGTTTCCCGCGCCCTTTAAGACGCCGCACGTCCACGCCTTGACTGCCCCAAGCGCCAGAGGGGCCGGAGCCGCGAGCCGAGGGGCCACGCCCCGCATGGAGTCCAGCTCCGGCACGTGGATCTGAAGCTGGTGGCCTTCCTGGCAATAGTCTTCGCTCGGCGTCTTCTGCCGTGGAAGTTCACTCGGGAAACGCGAGGGAGTTGCATCCCGTTTGAGGGGCTCTGCTAGGTCCGGACTTGAGAGCTGAGAAGTTGGCACCCGACTTTTTTCGGTTTTGTCTAGTTTAGTAGGGGAACCCTCCTCCAAAGAAGGGGAGAGAAGGGCACTACTGGGGGGACCTAGTCTGTTTGAGCGAAGGAACGCTAAAGAACCTTCTTCCAAACAACTGGCGCCACATGCCATATGCCATGAATAAAGCAGGGTCTTACAGGGCAAAGGTTCGCTCGAAGGACCCCGCCACAAAGAGCTCTCACAAGCATCTCAGGGAGGTACCTGTTTTGTGTACCTTGTTTCCTTGCATGGGTCCCGGGGTCAAAACTCCTCAAGGTGGTCGTTGGTAGTCCAGTGGTCCAATCACCAGCGCTGCAAAGCCCCGAAGCAGATCTTTGCCCAACGAGCCCCGGTAGCGTCCGGCCTCCACTGCAGTCAGGCTGTACTCCGCGCTCCGCCTTTCGTCCAGCCTTGCCAGGGGCTTGCTCACCCGAAGAAACAAGCAGAACCCATCCACCCACCCCCCACCAGGGCAGTTCGCAGCTTCCCTGAGGGGCACGAGGACGAGAATAAGGATGACGATGATGATGACAATGATGATGATGATGATGATGATGATGATGATGATGGTGGTGATGATGATGGTGATGATGGTGATGGTGATGGTGATGGTGATGGTGATGGTGATGGTGATGGTGATGGTGATGGTGATGGTGATGGTGATGGTGATGGTGATGGTGATGGTGATGGTGATGGTGATGGTGATGGTGATGGTGATGGTGATGATGGTGATGGTGATGATGATGATGATGATGATCATGATGATGATGATGATCATGATGATGTCTATGACTTGTTGTTGCCACGGCTTAGGACAACCGTGACTCCTATTCCCGTCTCTATGAGGAGTAAACGCCAAAGTTGCAATTCCACGTCGTCGTCTTTCCCTAGCTATTAGTACGCGCACGAGGGCACGAGGTATCCGCCGAGGCCGTTGGGCAACAGGCGACTAGATCACTGGAGCTGTGCAAAGCTCGACGCCAACTCGAACAGGAGGGTGGACCGGCTTACAACACTTGGTCTCGACTTCAACATTTGACACATTGCGCAGATTGAGTCTTGCAACTAAGGAGGAGCTTCAGGCAAAGCCATGCGGCCCAGCAAACACCCGCGAGACATAAACAATTAGTATAGAAATCTGTCCGAGGGTTAGCACTTGTGACTCGACAAGCACGCGCAAGCGCTAACAATTAGTCTTTAGAGTTCTGAAGGAGAGGCCCAGAATGAGCAGATAAATCAAAACACAAACAAAATCAACACAAAAAACAACTGGAAAAGGAGGAAAAAGAAACGTAGCAAAAAAGGAGAAAACAAAACTTGGAAGTCAGACTCAAAAAAACAAATTCTGACTCGGAAAAAAAAGAAAAGGAAAAAGAAGAAAACAACAAGAAGAAAAACAGGAGAAGAAAAAACGATAAAAACAACTCATATCATTAAAAACAAAAAAACATCAAAACAAAATAGCCGGAGGAAAAAAAAACAAACAAACAACGTGGACAGGGGGGAGGGGGAGGGGGGAACACTGGTGCTGAATCAGGCCTGGATCATTATTGCATGATTAGGGCCAAACAAGGGGTGCCAGCAAAACCCTTTTTTTAAGCTGTTACTAACGCCTTACTTAGGCTATCAGTTTGCTCATGTAATGGGTGTGGGTAAAAAATCAACCACCAGGAAGCCGCATTCACGGTGAAAGGGGAGCAAAAGGACCCCGCTCATTTGCCCTCACCGGCGAGGTCAGCAAACGGACCCCGCTCACTTGCCCTCCCCCTGATGACGTCCACCTGGTCTTCCAGGAGCGTGTGCAAAAACACAGGTCTCAGGCTCGAATCCGCCTGCCGGCTCTCTGCCGGCTCTAGCCTTCCGCCTCCTCTTGCCGAAACAGTGAAAGCTTCAAGCTGACAAAACGCCTAAGGGAGACCGACAGGGAATGCAAGGGAGAAAGCGCAACTGACAGGAAATCAAGGGGAAATGCAAGGGAAACGAAAGGAACTGAAAGGGAAATGCAGGGGAGAGGAACAAGAAATGAAGAGGAAACGAAGGGAAATGAAAGACAGTGAAGGGGAAATGAACGGAAACGAAGGGAGATGTGGGAGGGAAATGTCTGGGAAATAAAGGGGAAAAGGACAGGGAAATGGAGGGGAGATTCAAAGGAAATGCAAGGGAATTGCAGGGACAATAAAGGGGACATGAAGGGGCGCAAACTGTGGACTTCACAGGACATGCCGGGGACCACAGGAAGCGGAGGGCGGGCATGGCGGACTGAGCCGGAGGCTCTAAAAACTTTGGGGTTTGTTTGGTTTTTTGGGTATTTCGCCAAACAGTTTACTGTTGGGGTGCTTACTCTTCTAAAAAGAACAGGCCGTTGTTCTTGCGACGTGTTTGGGGTCTACACTGGAATAATTATGGTATTTTTAGATTTCTTTCGCTCCAGCCCCTCCTGGGTAGGAGGGAACTCTTAAAAATTCGCCAGGCGAACCGCCGCCACCCCCGAGCGGGCCCCACCTGGCTGCAGGGGCTGCCTGAGCTTTGCCTTCCAGCAGCGACTGCAAATCGTTCATCCTGGGCGACGCCACTTGCTCCCGTTACAAAGGCACCCGCGCTACCGAGCTTTGGCTTGTCAAAAACCGTTTTGGGATCCCATTTTGGGGATTGGGTGAATTCACCACCCATTTTAGAACCTAGTTTAATGGGGATTGGGATGTTCACTAGGGGTACGAAATTTTGACCCATGGCCCTTTCTTGATCCCGAATTGTTTGAGACTAGCGAGCTCTCACCAGCTCCAACTGCAATGTCTGCATCTGACAGGAGCCAACTTCCAAGCCATAGGCTGCAAAGATACGGCTGGTCGCATTATTTTACCATGATCAAAGCCCCCCCCTAAGTCACAAATCAAAGGGAAACAACGACTTTGATAACCCCCAGAAAGCGTCAAAACAATGACCCCCGTACATCTGGTGGGTCTCCAGACAGCAACAAGAAGGACGCTTCTCAACGCATGTTCTATCTCCAAGGCTCAGAGATTTCTCCTCTGGTGACATCTGATTCATTCTCTCCATGAGGTCACCCTCACCTCAGGGCGCTCTGCTGGAAAACGCTGGGCTTGACTGGCTTCCCAGAAAGGTCCGCACTTACAAAAGGCTCCTGAAGCAGCTTCAAACCGAAGCCTGCCCAACTGGCCAGACTCTCAAAAGTCATCTGGCATCTTTGACGAAACACCCGGCTCGGACTTCCTTTGCGCCCTTTTGCCATCCATTCGACTGCCACCCCTTCGACTGCCCGATAAACGGGCCGGCCACTCGAAAAGGTCCTTTTCGGGGAAATACATGGCCCTGGTAGATGATTAAACCACAAGGTAAACCAGGGCCATCTATTTTTCGACCAAACAACCAAAAGGACACCTTTGGTCAGGCGGCTGAGTTTCGCCAGCGTCTCCAGGTCCGACGTCTTTAGCTCCTCGCTGCCGAGCTGTTTCAGCTCTTCCGGGTACAGCGCCTTCTTCGCCTGTGGGCAGCGAGCAGCGAGAAGGCGAAACGGTCACCCAGGGTCCCATGGAAAAGTCGGAGACTTTCTGGGACTCATGAAACTGGCATCTCCGTGAGACAAGTTGTGAGTACTGCCACTGGACGATCATGGAATTCCGTCTCTGCTCTTGCGTGAAGTTCCGTGATGGAACCTGTCGGGCTCAACCCCAGTATCCTGAATCCAAGGGGCATTCTCCAGGAAGCCCTTCTTCAGCGCAGATTCCGTCGACTCCGCGGCCAACGACTTCGTTTTGGGCTCCTCCAACTTCTTCATCTGCCCTGCGTTCAAGAAGCTGAAGGGAAACCAACCCTTTGGCATCCCCGAGTTTGCCACAAATCGTGTAGGATAGCCTAAAGGGATGCCTGCAGCCTGGGAAGGAGAGGAAAAGCTGTAGATGTTCCATGGGATGGTCGCGACCTGCCAGGGGATCCGAGACCTGAAAACTTGCAGAAAGTCAAACAGCAACAACACGACAAGAATCAGGCGCACAAAGGCCTGAAGACAACCAGCATTTCACTCCCTTTGCAAAAACCACGAGGCTGGCTTACTCAATCAGTGGTCAGCTTGTCTGATGCACGTCCTTTCTCTTGCCACCTAAAAGAAATCTGCAATACATTTCGAGCAATCTCTGAGCAAAGGATGCCGAGCGAGCCGCAATTGCGCGCACACACACACACACATCCCACACTCCACTCGCCAGCGAGGCCTTTCTCATCAAAGTAGTAGTCCCGCGTGTCCTTCTGGGGCGCCTCTGCCTCCTCCTGGATCTCATTGAACCTGTCGGAAAAACCACCTCCTTGATGTTCCTTCTGAAGGAAAAGGCACATCTGGGTACCAAAATGGTATGTGTCCGTGACTTAGCCGTGCATTGATTGCGGGTCGAGACTCAATTTGTTTTCGTTGGCTTTATATTGGGACTTGGTTTATCAGCATCGTTTTCAACATCCCCGCATGTCCAGCCAACATCACCTTCATCACCAGCACAAAAACACAAAACATGGCCCTCCATTGATCGACCCCATCCGCCCATCCCCCGGATTCTCTTTAAAGCCAAGCGGACTGACGAGAGGGGCCCCGGCCGGGAGTAGTCATTGTCGTACTTGCGCACAGCCCTGTCCGTGCCGTCGGGCAGGTCCGCCTGCCATCCTCAGTATCTGCAACAGGCTCAAAGGGGCGGGTCTTAAAAGGTTGCGCCCAAAAAAAAGACACTCATAAGTGGGGTGACAGACCCAACAGACCACCAAGCTTGCGTGGGTCACGAAGTGTAACGCAGGCCAGAGGAAGTCAGCACCAGCCAGAAATGTGTTTCTCGTGTCCACGAGGGGCTCGCTCTTCTTTAGCACATCTTGTCACTGGGCGCCCATCCGCGAAAGATGGTAACGACTGGGAAGCGAAATGCGTGGCACTCTAAGTTCTACCAGTTGGCCACTACTAGTGGCTATGACCTGCAACGCGGGTGTGTGCGTTTTTTTTTGTTGTGCCTCCCTAAATAGCGATTTGCCCTTTTGGTTTCTCTCTTAAAACCCAAAAGGAGCACCCTCCGACCTTGGATCCCGTGCCGGCAAATCCGGGCTTGGAAAACACCGGCTGCAATGTAGCACGGGTAAAAAGACGGGGCTTGCAGAGGGGCACAGCATGGACCCGCATTCAGCTCGTGCCGGGGATGTTGCTTGCTTGCTTGCTTGCTCGCTCGCTTGCTTGCTTGCTTGCTCAGTTTAGTTGGCTGCCTGGCCGGCTGGCTGGCTAGCTAGCTCTCCTTCTTAAGTCAACGGCGGCCCAAAACGGTTGAGAGTGAGAACCCCTGTGAAGCAGAAAAGTCAAAGCATCTGCCTGCAAGGCAACATCCCGCAAAGGGAGAAAAGAGTTGCAACCAGCCACAGTGGCCATGAGCAAACAAGCGACAGAAATGTCTCAGCCACCCCCCCCCCCAGGGCCCCAGCGGTCTGCGGCGCTTTTCTGGGCCCACTTGTCCATGTCCGCCAGCAGCGTGTCTCGAAACTCCTGGAAAGGGGCTGGCTGTGCAGAAAGAAGGCACCTGTGGCATATGGGTATGGGCCAAAATTCAACCACCAGGAATTGGACCGGTTAAATCGTCCATGTTTCCATTTACGGGGTTTTGGGGTTACCCTATTTCTCACCCACAGCCATATTGACCGTCATATTGTTCTAGGTGAAACAAGATTAGGGCGACTGTGTCCGGTGGTCAAAAACGCAAAGCTCCTGCTGCTGCCGGTTCTGCTCCTTTGCCGCCTCCTGCTGCTTGTGCTGTGCCTGCAGCTTGGGCTCTTGGCCGATGGCCTACCCGACACCCTAGACAAATGAAACGGCCTGTTGGAAGCCTTGGCTGACCTGCGGCTGACCGTCTGACCGGCGGGCCGGCGAGCCTCGTATTCCGGACTCCTGGTGTCCACGATCTTGCAGGTTTTGCGCAATCCTCAGCTTCGTTGATTCCGCCCAAAGGCGCAAGAAATCACACGGGGGGTTAGTCGAAAGCCCATCGCGCCGAACCGAGGCACCCTTGGGGATGTAGCCGAGCGGGTCCCCGGCGTTCTCCGGGAGGATGCCCTCTTTGGAGCCTCAAGAACGAAGAGTTCAAGAAACAGACAGCCACCATAAAAGGCTCTCATTAGCTTCGTGATACAAACATGTTTGACTGGCTGCTCAATCAATGCCTTTTGCCGTCTCTTTGCAGCCAGCGCTGAAAATAAGACCTGCAACCATTGGTCCCGGCCCAAAGGGCCAGAAGTGCAGATCGGTGAGACAAACCGAAGGAACCTTTGCGCACCGCATCGCATGCGTAACTTCACGCTCGCAAAGCGGCTTGTCAGATCCTCACGGGCAGCGTCAGCCACACATGTTTGAGGTCCTGCACAAAGAAACAAATCGGTTTAGTATGGCTTGCTTCAGTTGCACTGTGCCCTTTAGTTGCAGATTCCTTCCAGCTGGTGTATGCCATCTTGGAGCTCGCTGTCTGCAGCTGCTGTGTCAGGATGCCAAGTTCATAGCGATACCTTCCCAGGCCCCTGCAGGCCTGAGCTAAGCTCTTCCCTCTTATCGGCCGTGTAAGCGTCCATTTCTTCGGACAGTATGGTGGTCATTCGGGTTTGCCGTGGGGCCAAGTCGTGCGCAGGGCCCAAGTCCGACGACTTTGAGCTCGCGAAAGATATGGCACGGCCAAGATCCGAGTCAGTGGAGCCGGAGGCACCACGGAAGAATGGAGACGATCCCCTCAGCACGTTCACCAAGCGCTGCAGGCTGCCATTGGAGCCCACCCGCTCGGGCGGCCGCTCGGGCTGCTCTACCCCGAGCATAGCAAAGAGCTCGCTATCCAAGAGGTCGGACAGCACCTCGTTGGCGTCCGCCAATGCTCTCAGCGTCTCCGCGTAGTTGCGCGCATAGAGACTCACCAGCTTCAGGGCGTCTTGGTGCTTGGCCACGGCCTCTGCAAAGGCATCGCTGTTGACAACCACCAGCTTGCTATGGGCCAAGGACACAAAGTCACCCTGGTTGTGCCACTTGTCCACCCACAAGCTCGCCTCGCAAAGATACGTGCCCTCTGAGAGCTCGTAGGTGCTGAGAATCCCCTCTTGGGCCTGCAATGCCCTGTGGCCCCTTAGCAGATTCCGCATGCGGTTTGCGGCAGAGCAAGTTTGCAGCTCGAAGTCCAAACCACAAATGGCCAGCCAGTTTTTGAGGCCAGTGTCCTTGCTGTAGACCAACTTCCGACCATCCACAAAATACATCTGGTGGCACGCACTGCCCTTGGCAAAGATCGTCTCCATGTGCCGGGTGGGCTCCGGCTTCACAGCAGTGATCAGCATGTTGCGCATCGCCGAGTAGAACTCCCCGCGAAGAAGGCGGAAGAGCGGGTGATGTACGAGCAGAGGAAAGCGCACCTCTGACAGCAAATCGGCCTGGGTCTGCAGCGGCAAGAGCCGCAACAGCTCCTTCTCCAAGTCCATGTCGCTCTCCAAATTGGTGCGGTCCTCAATGTGGCGCCTAGCCAGGTAAACCGTAGTCCATGATAAGTTGTGCATCTCGTTGTATCTCTGCAAGAGCCGCTTGTAGCCCGACTCCTTGTCCATGAGCTGTTGCAGCTGAAGCATTCGCGAGGTGAGACTTGACACGAAGATGGACATGAAGATCAGCGTAAAGCACGCTGCAAATGCCACATACGACATCTCCACGAAAGTCCGATCCTCTCGATCGGTTCTACCGTTCAGCTGCGACAAAGTCCAGCGAACAGCCGCAACGTACCTCACCAGCACGGACTCCGCTAAGAAGTTCTCCTTCTCCACCCAGCCTCCAGGGGGATCAATTTCGAACACCAGTTGTGGCTGACTATCATGGGCACAGCACAGGCACAACACGAGCCCAACATGGGCCAACACGGGCACAAGGGCACAACGAGCAAAACGCATCATAGACAATGCTCGCCAAGCTAAAAAGCCACTCTTGCGCGACAAGAAGCAGCAACAGCCACAACAGTCTCGCCTGAATGGAAAACCTATCATGTTGCACACCGGTGCTGCACGCGACGGGGACAACAAGAAAGCCAAGAGTTGCTTACGCAAAGACCAAGCGGACACGCACCCTTTCATTTTTGGTCATTATGATTGGTATTGTTCTTGCTTTTGTTCTTGTCGTTGTTCTTGTTGTTGTTGCTGCTGCTGCTGCTGTTGTTGTTGCTGGAGACGTTGATTCTTGACGGCCTGTGCAAGTCACTGTGCGCCCGCTCAGCACCGTACCCATGCCAGGCAAATGGCGTCCGTGGCAAATACAAAAGAAGAGCCCTATTATGGTCCATTGTTTGACCTATAACGAAGGAAAACGCAGGTTTTGAGTTGCGCTGTTGGTTGACTGAGAATAACCACAGGCCGCGTCCACCACGCGGCACCTTGTTGTTGTTGTTGTTGTTGTTGTTGTTGTTGTTGTTGTTGTTGTTGTTGTTGTTGTTGTTGTTGTTGTTGTTTGTTGTTGTTGTTGTTGTTGTTGTTGTTGTTTGTTGTTGTTGTTGTTGTTGTTGTTGTTGTTGTTGTTGTTGTTGTTGTTGTTGTTGTTGTTGTTGTTGTTGTTGTTGTTGTTGTTGTTGTTGTTGTTGTTGTTGCTGTTGTTGTGGTTCTGGTTGTTGGTTGTTGGTTGTTGGTTGTTGGTTGTTGGTTGTTGGTTGTTGGTTGTTGGTTGTTGGTTGTTGGTTGTTGGTTGTTGGTCGTTGTTGGTGGTTGTTGGTTGTTGTTGGTTGTTGTTGGTTGTTGTTGGTTGTTGTTGGTTGTTGTTGGTTGTTGTTGGTTGTTGTTGGTTGTTGATGTTGTTGTTGTTGTTGTTGTTGTTGTTGTTGTTGTTGTTGTTGTGGTTGTGGTTGTTGTTGTTGTTGCTGTTGCTGTTGCTGTTGCTGTTGCTGTTGCTGTTGCTGTTGCTGCTGTTGTTGCTGTTGTTGCTGTTGTTGTTGTTGTTGCTGCTGCTGCTGCTGCTGTTGTTGTTGTTGTGGTTGTGGTTGTGGTTGTGGTTGTGGTTGTGGTTGTTGTTGTTGTGGTTGTTGTTGTCGGCGTCGTCGGCGTTGTTGATTTTGCTGCTGTTGTTGTTGTTGCTGCTGGTGTTGTTGTTGTTGTTGCTGCTGCTGCTGCTGTTCTTGTTGTTGGCTGCTGCTGCAGCTGCTGTGGTTGTGGTTGTGATGATGATGATGATGATGATGATGATGATGGTGTTGTTTTTGTTGGTGTGTTGGTGTTGTTGGTGCTGGTGGTGCTGGTGGTGCTGGTGGTGTTGGTGTTGGTGTGGGTGTTGTTCTTGTTCTTGTTCTTGTTCTTGTTCTTATTCTGCTTGTTGTTCTTGTTCGTCTTGTTCTTCTTCTTCTTCTTGCTCTTTGTCTTGTTCTTGAGCTTCTTCCTGTTCTTCTTATTCTTCTTGTTCTTCTTCTTGCTTTTTTTGTTCTTCTTCTTGCTTGTTTTGTTCTTCTTCTTCTTCTTCTTCTTCTTCTTCTTCTTCTTCTTCTTCTTCTTCTTCTTCTTCTTCTTCTTCTTGTTCTTCTTGTGGTTGTCGTCGTCGTCGTTGTTGTGGTCGTCGCGGTCGTCATCGCCGTTGTTGTTATTGGGCCAACAGGGGTTCCCAAGGTTGCAGGTAGGGCTCTGATAGGGCTCCAAAGTCCGAAGCCGGTCCCAGATAGACCCGTGATCGCAAATGAGCCGCAAAACACGTGCAAAAACGAGGTTCTTTCCGCCTCCAGGCGTGTAGAAGCCAACAAAGTGCCAGCCACAGCTGAAGATGTGCACCGCTAGCAGCAAGAGCGCGGTCAGCTTGGCGACATTGAAGAGGATGAGCAGGCGCAGTGAGCCAGTCATCTCCATGAACTTCCGCAAGGTCTTGACGAAGCGCGCCAGGCGGATCAGCCGCACCACGCGCACCACGCGGAGCACGCGCACAGCGCGGGCAGCGCGGAAGGCATTGAGGCCATTGACGAACTCTGTGATGCGGGCTGCCCACTCAGAGCCAACAATTGCACAGTCGATAGCAAACCAAGTCCGCAAATAATTGCAGGCAACCTTCTGCGGGTTCATGATGACGTCAGGACCCAGAGTGTATCCAGTCATAAATGTGATAACCATGTCGACGGACCAAAACATTGTGCAGATCCATTCAACTGCTAAAAGCTCCGCCATGTCAGCCATATTCATGCCGTAGATCATTGGCAGCATGATCATGTCCAAGCAAATCATAATGACGCTGGCGCCGTCCCAAATCAACCTCTTCCTCGACTGCGGATGAATCATCGCCCTCTTGGGGCAGCAGCAGCAGCACCCGCTTTGGCATTTGGACTTGGCCTCCTCGCATTCAAAGTAGCTTTCTTCTATGGATTGACGTCGTTGAGAAGTGTCCTGCATGTGCGCGTATCTCACCACGCAATTTTCCAAGAAGTCCTGGAAGTCTCTGTTCTTGCCTTTATCCGCATACTCGCTCCAGGTCTGCCGGGGCACATAGTGCTGGGAGGCTGGCCGAGACATCTGCGCCAGGGTCTTGGTAGACGTTATCGCTTGCTCCTTCAAGTCCTGCAAGACTGAGGCCCGCTGTTTCCGGACGACCGGACCTTCATCTTCAGTCACCGTAGAATTCGTGGAGGAGCGCAACCCGAAGTTCACCTTGCGCTCACGAAGCTCCTCTGTCGACGGCAACAGCTGGAAAGGCGTGTGCATGACCGATGCCTTCGAGAAGGTGCGCGAGAGTCGCAGAGCTGGATCCTTGCCATACTCCTGCAGCTTTTGCACGTTGTCATTCACCTCCTGCAGACCGGTGCTGATCCTATTCAGAAGCTCCTCAACCATCTCAAAGGCACAAAGGGCTAGCTTTTTTCGCTTGGTTTGCTTGGCTCGCCCTGCTCATGTTGGTTCAGCTTCAGTTTCAGCACTGGCTGGTTGGACTTGTGAAGCATCTCATGTTTGGGGGGACTTGACAAATAAGAGGGCCGAAGATTCAGCGATTGCTGAACGGCTGCGAACGAGATGCCTCGTGCCCAGAAGCCAATGCAAAAGTAAGACACAGTAGAACATCTCAACTTTGTGGCATTGCTTTCCATGGGAAAAAGCGACATGTGTCGACCGAGCGCTTTCACTCCCCTCGTCTATACAGGAAAAATATCAAAAAACGGAAGATGCAAATGACCGAGAGATCAATGCAAAGATGATGACAACTCCTGTAGTTCTCCGTTTTCGGACTCCGGAAGGAGCACAGTCGGAATCCTTGAAAGAGCGCATATGGTCCAAGTATAGCTTTTTTGCGCAACACGATTCCGACTTCCTTTGGAACTCGTGCTACAAAGATGCTACACAGGGAAACCGTTGAAGGCCGCCGAAGCATGTCTCTCCGTTCTTGGCCCTTTGTTGAAAGGCAAAACTCCGGCATTTCTCAAGCCAAAGTGAATCCTCGAGCTTGCTGCATGCACATCATCCCAGTTGAGGTAAAGCAAAGAATTCTGCAAGCGGCCTTGCTTGAAGTTAGCAAGGTTTAGTGGGCAAACTCCCCAAGCATGCAGTCTTCCTCACATTTGGGTTGGTTTCGGGTGGGCTTAGGGTGGGCTCAGAGGAAAAACATGATGTCATGTTTGTTGATGGGAAACCGCTTGACATTGCGAGCCACAGGCCCTCATGCAACAACTTTGTGAGCAGCAGCCCATGGATAGCAGGCTGTGTGAGCCATCTTGCGCAAGTTGCAGTCTCAAATTGGACTCGGTCTGCCTAAAGGCGTAAAAAAAAAAAAACGCCGGTGGCCAGTGGCCACAACTGGATTCCCCTCTCGTATTCTCAAAAAATATACAGAGGGGCCGTTCTTTTTAGACAACAAAAAAAGGCGAACAGCGAAGCTCAGCTGCCTTCGGGGCCATAGAGCTTGGACTTGGAGTTCAGGAAGCCCTTCTTCAGCGCCGGGCCCTTTCCTCCGATTCGGCAGCGATGGCTTCGGCCGAAAAACGGCCGACTCGAGTGGCCGAGTTTGGGCTTCACGATTCAAGAGAATTCCAGGAGCTGATTAGGAACAGCCCCAGCCAGGTGTTTCAGCCATTGTTCGCCAACTCTGGCCACTCCAGGCAGCCAGAACAGCCCCAGCCCAAGAAACGGGCCTCGAGCTAGGTTGAGATTCCAGCCTACGTTTCGGTTAGCTACATGATACAGGAAGGCTGAGTTGCAAGCACATCCTTCGCTTCAGTTTCCGCTGCGGTTTCATCAGGGGTGTTTAGAGGCCCAACGTTCCAACTGCGGCAGAGCTGCGCACATCTGGCGTGAGGTCCTCAATGAGCACCTCTTTGGGCTCCTAAATGGTCAGGAGCAGTCCTTTCCCCTGCCACCTTCTGTCCCCATATCCAAAGACCACGAACACGCAACGCTGTCATTAAAAAACAAAAAAAACTCCGGCAGTGCTTGCCACGCGCTCCTCTTTGGGCTCCTTGGGCAGCTCGTCATCGAAGGAGTCGTGGTGATCCGGAAGCTCTCCTCAAGCCGTCGGCCAGAAAAAGCCACCGACAGGCTAAAAGAAACTGATCCCCAAGCACACGCTGTTTGCTTTTCAGCCGGGGGGGGGGGGGGTATCCTTTTTTTTCTCAGAAAAAGCAAACAGACCCCCAAACCCCCGAAGATTTCCAGCACTGAGATCCGTGTGTCAAGGGCTTCTAGCGCGCACAAATCTTCAAGGCAGGATTTGTGCGCCTTGGCCGTTCTGACAAAATTCAAGGTGTCAACCTTCAGCTTTCTTTTGGCTTCGCACCGACCGGACATGGCGTGGAAGCCAAGTTGCGGAACTCCCGCGGCACGGTGCGGTCCCCCTCCTCGCCATCCTGGGAACCGCGTAGTCTGACTGCTTAACGTGCGGTCATTTCAAGGCAAAAAACATGTCGCCAGAACATGCGGCATGCCGCCTTTGGGTTTGCTTCCCTGCGACCCCGCGACCAAAAACCCCATGTCCATTCTGCGGCCTGGACGACTGACCAATCACAAATGGGGCCAGAATGTGACATTGTTTCAAGTGCGGAGTTGGAAAATGCCGTTCCTGAGAATCTATGCGATCAGACAAGCTCCCAATATGGACGTCTCAGTCCATCCACTGTGAGTAAGCACCACCAAGGACAAGTGGGGCAATCGCATCCCAGCAGTTGAAGCGACTGGCCGCAGTATCAGAATCTGGAAACCATGAATGTAGGTTTCGAGTTGCAGCTATTTATATCTACATAAACGATACCAGCGCCCTTCGCAAGGCAATGGTCAATGCCAAGCCCTTGTGCCCCGAGCCCTGCTAGGGCCCAAGGCGAGCTTCCAAATCGTGCTTGGAGCTCAAGGCAGAAACCATCTGGCTGTGGGTCAAAAATAGGTACAAAAAATGGAACATACGGAACCTTGGTAAATGGAACCAAAAGCTAAAACCTGCAGTCCCCTAGTGGTTTAGTTTTGACCCACACCCATCTGTAAGCCGCCCAGTTGGCTGCAAGATCCGCGTGGGTTGCCAACCCTGGAGGCCTCTGGGAGGGCAAGGCGGAAGGCTCGCAGCTCAACCCGCGGGCTCTGCAAAGCACCCGGCCGACTGGGAACCTCTGTCCGGCCCACCTCAAAAAGCAGCCAGCGTGAAGCAAAACGCACGAAGCCATACAGCACCCTCGGAAAAAACGGAACCAAGTGCGCGACGCAGAGCCAAACACAAAGGTCTCGAGCTCAAGTCATTTGCTGAGTTTCAAGCTTGGAAAGCATGGCTGCCATCAGTGAGAAGATTAGCATTTTTTTGGTGTGCGATCACGTGTGACCAGCTCGGCTGGCCTCATAAAGTCAATTCATCATGCAGCCATGGTGGATTCTTCCAGCTTGGTATTCAACTGCTCAAGGCGGTTCAACCCGACTCGCACAAGGAGAGGCTGCCAAAGTGGCCATTTGCAGGAGCATCTCTGCCAGGCAACTACAACTCGGACATCCTTGAAAGATAGCTGGCTTGGTAGGCTCAACACCGCACCAAGTTCCAAGTTTGTGCTCAGAAAGCATCCAATGACTCGCCAACTGTCTTTCTGTTGTTCCCTTTCTGTTATTCACAAGCCATGACAACCGCGCCAGGCAAAGCAGACAGCTTTGCATCCTGTCATGTATGCCTCCACTTGCTCGCAAGTGATTTTCTTGGGACGGCACTGCACTGAATGTGTCCTAGTTTTTGAGGAAGACCAACCAGCTTAAACTGCAGATTGCCATAGATTGGCGCATAGGCAGAGTTATCGACAGCTTCACTACGACTCCGACGTCAAACCGTGTGTTCTATTTGTCAAATAATTTGTAGTTCAGCCACACACACACACATGCGCATCAAACTCCCTACACTAGGTGATGGTCATGGCTGGAGTTTCTGGTGGTGCCTGCCTATGTTGTAAGGGCTTATGACTGCCTTGAGCAAAACTCCGTGTGAGCTGGATGTTTGACCATGCCCTGAGGCGACTAGATCTGCCAGACTGCTAACAGGCATACGGCACACGTCAAGCGCCCAGTGAGCTCTCGAAGCATGCGTTGACAAGTGAAAACTTGACATGAAATTGGGTTGGAGTGGCACAACAGTACAGAGCAGCCTATGGTCACCTGTCGGTCAGGTGTTTGTCGAGAGCTGTGTGTTTTAAGCTGGCACATATTTGAAAACCTTTCTTTGTTTGAGCAAGGAGCTAGCACATGCAAACAATCATGGAGGACGGCTTTGCAATTGCACTACGGCCAAGTGGTGATGACTCCAAATCGAGCAAGACATCCGTACACTGTCATAGGTGAGGATGAGGTGGCTGACTCGTCAAGTTTCTGTCGCATGTTGAAGTCAAGAGCCAGACCCGCAAGCTACAAGGCACCCGCCTTGTATCTGAAGTCCTTCATCAGCTTGATGCTTGATGGTTCCAGCTTCACATTTAAGCTTTCCTGCCCAACTTTGCCCACGGACCCCCAAGGTGGCTATTGGACCCCCAAGGGGGATATGGGGACGGGGAGCTATTTCTTAACCCCTTGATAAGGTTATCTTTGCCCCCATGATTGCTGGACCAAACTTCCCCTAGAATTCTAGCACATTTGTGAATGCCACACCACAGTGACGTCCTGGACGTTCAGTAAAGCCCGTTCTACATCATGTTTGCGAATGCCACGCCACACTGACACAAAAAGCTTGTCAAAGTTGTGTCAATTAACAACCACGACTCATGGGTGCTGCTAATCTACAAGCCCCATGCTATCTGGTCCGAGCAACATCATCGATCTTGTCTCGCCAAAATGAAAAAAACATGTCGCTCCAAGTAGGTGTCCCAAATACACAGAGCCCACACACGCACACGGAGATACACACACACCACAAAGACTCAATTGCGCAAAGTGTCAAAGCAAGAAGCAATGTTGTTTTTGCATTGGACTACTGCCGGCTCTGTTCAATTCACACATTTGCCCCCGCCCTTCCCACACTCCTTCCGCCCTGCCAAACAAACAGCCACCCCCCGAAAATCTGGGCCGATATCCTCGATGCGCTTCAGCGTGAGGCCAATGACCCAAGGGCGGAAGGACTCCATGGCATTGCAGAAGGCGTCGTCTACAAAGAGCTGCACCATGAGCGGGTTGAAGACCACGTCCTCTGTCACGATCTTTAAACAGATCCGTGGACGAACATGAGGGGGCAAGGTTTTCCTCTAAAGATACCTGGGAAAACCCAAGAAATAGGTGTGCAAAGAGATGAGAAAGTCGGCTTGCGGGACACCACCGGGCCACCTGGCAGGAGACGTCACCTTCTGGAATCGGACAGTTGCGCCGCTCCGAGATCCAAACCGCGAGACACGGCTCCGACCATGCCAAGGCTCGATGCACCAGGTGGTGTGCTTCGCGCCTTCCGCGCGTTCGCCCTTCACCTTGCCTTAAGTCGCATGCCCGAATCGGCGACCCGCGTTTGCAGATACCATAATTCCAAAGCCTGGAGTCAGGGATCCCCTAAATGAAGGACCTACGACAAAACAAGGCTCGGAATTGTTCGCAGGTGAGATCGCCAGACAACATAGGCAGCCGCATCAGTACCCAAAAATGATCCTTCGAAACAGCTCGGAGATCGCCAAAGTCGATGAGCCCAATGGACAAACAAAGTACATTGGTCTGAACGTTGAACGTGAAGCGATTTGGGTAGGTGTCAGACTGTGCTTCCAGCTCCCCCACATCGAGCGCCTTCAACGAACCAGCGTCACCCAAATCTTTTGACGACGGAATGCCATTCCTGGTTAGATAGTGATGGTGTTCCAAGTTGTTAAGGCGCTTCAAACAACTGGGACACGAAACCCCTCTGCCATGTTTGGTATCTGACTCGCCTGAAGTGCTTCGATGAGCAGCAATTAAAGCCAGTGACCCGCGTGCGCCGACTACATCGTCTGAATGGTTGAAATGGAACTGAGGATCAATCCAGCGTGCGATCAATGAGCATCTCTCGTTTGATCACCGAAACTCCCAATCTTCAGCCCTACGCAAGACATTGGCAAACGCAGGCCCGATCGAGCCTAGCACCTGTTTTCTGACACGGCAACAAGTTGGAGAGCCGGTCGAGAATAGGGCGGCGGTAATTATGGAGAACAACTCCGGCGCAGCAAAGCCACCTCTGCACGGATCTCAAGCGCAAATGGCGCTTGACGAATTGGATCCAGCGCCGTAGCGCAGAAGATCTTGCAAGAAGGCGGCGAACCAAGTCCAATTCCTTCACGAAGTACCCCCAATCCCAAAATCAGGGTGGGAAAAGTGGGGGAACTTCAGAACTAAAGCTTGAAGCAGAAATCCTGCCGGATTGAGCCAAGTTCAAACCAGAGCGTCGCAGTCAGAACTTCCCCGCTGGCCAACATGTCCCAAACCACGCGATCGCAGGAGATGCGGCTGGCCGCAGGCCAGGTGCCTGGAAGACGGCGGCGGCACTCCATGCACTCCGCTGCGTTGCCCGCCGCGTCCCCTGACGCCCGATCAGCCACCCGGCGAAGACCACGCCTTGAGCACGAGCGTGGGCACGAGCGTCGGCCTCCGACCTCAGAACGAACACGGTGACCTTCCAGCTGATAAAGAGCGAGACCACGATCGACGGCCAGAAATCGCCCTCGATCTCATCGCCAAACTGCAACTGGACCGAAATGTCCGTGTCTGATCGATAGCTCCTGAAGACCCAGTGGAACAGGACCTCGTTCCCGTTGTGGATCTTGACGCCCACATAGGTTGTGGACGCGGTGAGAATGGGGACAGGTGACCCCGATTAGGGGGGGGGGGGGTAACCTGGCTTGCTTCGAGCGAGCGTTGGTCGTGATCTCCCAGACCAACTGACCATACCATCGCCCCTGTTGTCCACCAATGTCGACCACAATGGTGGAGATATCTGACTCCTCAGCGGAAATCAGAGACACGGATCTCCCACAGATCATGGGTGTCCGCCATTTGTGGACATCCTTGATTTTCGCCACGGCGACCGCCGTCGATCTCCGGCCATGCCAGGATCCGAGCCAGGCACAGAGCTTCAGAACTAAGGGCAGGGATCCGGCCAATCGCCAAAATGGCACCGGATCACAGCTATGCTCGATGAAAGCCCCTCATGATCCAAAGTCTGAGCATGCAACTTGATCAGTGTAAAGTACTTCATGGAAAAAGGGATCACATCAAAGGCGGGGCCCCCAAAGAGAGCATCAAAAGGGGGACCCAAGGAAAGCCGAAGGGGACTAGGGAGCTAAAGAAAGAAAGAGAACAGACTGACCAAACCAGCCGACAACATGTGATCTGTTTGTGAATCTTGAATTACCATGGCGAACAAAGCGTGATTGCCCAAACGGAATCCTCACAACATGGTGCAACCTCCCCCCCCCCAAACACCAGAAAAAAACACGGGGGCTGCGAGATATCCGGGGGTCAACATGAAAAGAAACGCCAATCAGTGGCTCTTGAGTCGACGGGTCCTCGTGCCAAGGCGCGGAAGCTTCCCATGTCGAAGGGCACCTGCAGGCTGGCGATGCCGTGCGTCAGGATCCAGTCCCGGGTGACCTGACACGGGCGGCTGACGTAGCGCGCATCCCAAAAGTCCATGTCAAGGCAAAAACGAGAGACACGTCAGGCCAGGTTGAGGATAACGTTTGTTGGTATGTCCAGGGAATCACCAGCAACCAGGGTTTCTCAGGTGCAGAATTTCGTCCACAGTATCACCTCGCATCGAAGGATCTACAGGGGCTCCTGTACTTGGTTGCCGTTGACCCCTCTTCAAAAGCTGCTTCACTTGTTCTGGGTCCGACGGAACCTCCACAATTGGAACCAAGAAGGTTAAAGTCCAAAGACCCGTTATCACCCAAATCGCCGCAAGTGCACGCATGTGCATTCCTGTCTCCACTTGAAGAGATCACCCCATCGGTTCTCGCCTTCTGGCCGGAGTGGGCTACAGGCATCTCCACCAGCTTGTGGCTGGTCATGTTGAGGAACCTGAGCCACTTCAAGAAAAGCGCTTCATGGCTGCAGCTCAAGAAAAGCGCACCTGGGCACTCACAAACACTGGGGGAGGGGGGGGTAAGTAGGGCCCCTGTGGGGAAAATAAGCCAACCTGGCCAGAACCTTCCTTAAGCCGTTTTCCTGTTGTGTATCCTCAACTCTAAAGGCTAGAGCTGCACAACATTTTTGCCCTTGGCCTTCCGCTCAGTTCCTTGAACATGGCCCTGAAGCCGTGCGCTTCAGATGGGAATTGGGCACCATGCCACGCAAATGCTTCGGTAACAGCTGGGAACCATAGCGACAAATGCGCATGATAAAGGCAGGTTCAAGAAATTGGCGACTACATCGCAAAACAATGCAGAAATGCATGCTAACAAAAAGGCAAACAAAGCCAACACATCAAGGGTTGCGTGAAAGCGCCCCACCAGCCGCAGCTAACTGAGTTGAGGCCGGAACCATCTGCCCTGCGCGCCAGAGCTCTTTGCCTGGCAAAAGTAGCTGTGAGCTTCTCTCTTGCCGGATGCAAGCCATTTTCGCATCACTGCCGAACGCCGGATGCTTCACATTTTTGGGCAAGGTTCATAGTGTTGGGTGGATTAGTTGCGAGTGCTGGACGCGTTTTCAGCGGCAAAGATTCCTGTTTAGCTTCAATATGTATCTTCTGCAGGATTGCTTACGCGTGCTTTGCTTTGCTTGGCCCCTTCGCACTCTTTTGCGTCAACTTGTCTTTCTGAATGCTGACACTCCTGGTGGAAGGGCAGTGAGAGAGGTTGATTAGCACACTTGTAGTCAAGGGAAAAACAAAAGGCAGCCATGCTGATGTGCGGTTTCCTTTGCAGTTGACACGCACTGCACGTCCTCTTTTCCAGAACCAGAGAGGCAATCAATGCGCCCTCAACAACAATGGGCGCGTAAGAAGCTTGGTACCCAAGCAGGCTCACACCTGAGACGCGAGTCCGCACTGACATCGCACAAAAGACTAGCAAGAAGCAACGGCTCTTTCAACAGCCACGAAGTGCACAGAGACCAACTCATTAGGGCCGCCCAAGAAAATCAGAACCACCGGACCTGCAGGCAGAAGCCCACGCTCGGCCGCAGCGGCGCCGGCGCCATGAGAGCGAGCGAGCAAGCGAGCGAGCGAGCTTTTTCCCGTGGAGATCTGTTTCGGGTTCACGGCATGTGCCTTGAAGCTGTGTCAGGCTTGAAATTGATTATGCCGAAAACAGTGAGCAAGCAATCATGTCGTTGGAGAGAGACAAATGATTAGTTCAGGGCCTTCGGCTCACTTCTCTGGACCGGGCACACCGGTTCGTCAAGGAAAGCCTCCTAGCTACTGAGCATCGCGAGGCCAGCAGAAGAAGGGTCGTGAAACGTTTCTTTTTACACGGGGTCAAGGGCCATGTTTCCCTGAAGGGATCCTTAAAACTTGCACGCTTTCTGGTCACTCACGGCAACAGAGCCTCTGAAGTGGCCCTGACATCTACCAAACATAGTGACTTTCACCGTGCATGTTTGCTTTCACAGCCACTCTCACGGAAACCGATCTGCAAAAGTTCCGAGAAAATCAAGGAACGGGAATCAGCACAGGGTGGCGCCTACAGGCCTGGGAGCGTAGCCTGGCGCGGTTTGGAGATGTGCAAAGGGCATCACTTCAAAGAAGAAAACACCCCAGAAGCAGGGCTTGCCACTTTGGGTTCGAAGCAAAGGAGCGCAGCCCTGCTCCCAACCCAATTTAGGAGCGTGCAAAGGTTCCTCAGAGACAGAATCTGGCAAACCACCCCGGCGGAATCGCGATGTTCGGTGCGTGTGCTGGACCAAAAACTCTGCAAAGAACGGTTTTGGTTGGTTTTTGTAATCCTTCCAGGGAGCCTTGGGCAAGACCCAGACTACCAGCCACCCAGCGCAAGCACTTCGCCGATCACCATCCAGGAAGCTACACTGGCAACGGGACAAAAAGCGCCTGGCGGCGGCATGCCTCCGGCGCTGCCATGCCTCCGCGAATAATTTATCGGCTGATCACCCCGACCCCTGGCGGCGGCATACCGGCCAAAATACAAAAACGCCTTCCGGCCGAGATCTCAATCTTCCCTGGTTTCCAAATCGAACAGGAGAGCTCAATCTTCGCGGAAACCAAACATCGACGAGGAGAACCATCTGGGGCAAGGCAGAAACACACACCCGACTCAAAACGCTCTGAACTGAGTGCCCTGCCAGCCAGCGGGTGGCCCCGACGGCCTGTGGGGAGTGGGCAGAAACACTTGGCATTCAGGCTCAACCGGGAAAAAGGCGGGATCGCCCATGGCCATGGGTCAAAATCCCGTACCCCCAGTCTACCCCAATATGGTACAATTGGTTTTTGGTTTACACAGCCCATATTTACGCGCTTGCACATGGCAATCTGATACTCACCCTTCTTACACCGAATTCCCTGCCGGGCTCAACTACGTTCCCTTGGCAAAAGGCAGCAAGCAGCCCCCCACGGGCTGCTGATTGTCTGGTGGGAGACAAGCCAAGATCAAAAGCTCGCCTTTAAGGAAAGCTGAGCTGTGGCTTCCCTCGGAAAACGACACCTCCATCCCCTGAAACCGGCTAAGGCGCCAATGCTCCTCGAAGGGAGGCCGCCGCCTCAGGCGCTCTGCAGGGACAAACCACCTGTTGAAGCCGCAGCTCTCCAACAAGAGCTATGTAAAATACCAGAACTACTGGTCGCTGCAAGCAGCTGTACATCGACGGTTTATGAGCATAGGTGCCCAAAGGTTCATGCACGCACATTCCTCCATTGAGCTATCTACCGTGGGGCAAAAAAGACCAACGTTCAGGGCCACTTGGTCCCTAGCCGTTTTTGGAGCCCCGGGCCGAGCTACAGCCGAGCCCTGAGGCCTTCTGGAGGAATGGCCGGCTGAGGCCCAAGCGGCGCAACTGGGGCAAAAGAAACCGCAGCGGGGGGTTGTTGCTTGGCGTTGGCACTTTCAGCACGCCTCCAAATTCAGGATCCAACAGAAACTTGTTTGCCAATGAGGCATTGTGAGACATCAAGAGAGAAACGGGATCAAGGAGTCAGAGTCCTGTCAAAAGCTGGCTTCAGGTCCCTTCAAATCCAATTGGCTGCAAGCACAAGTGATCGCTCCTGCGGCACCACTTTCCACATAAGCACAAAACCAGAAGCATTGCAACCGAAGCAGCAACGACAGCAGCATCGCCCCTCTCGCTAAGCTCAACGAATGCCCTGGGCAGCCCGGCTCCGGCGGCCTTGGGGGACCAACTCGCCAGCCAACCAAGCTGCGCAAAACAAGGGGACTTGTCCACATTTGGCCAAGCAGGTTGCCGAAGTTGCTGATTTCGGCCTGGCAATACCAAATCATAATATTACCCGGAAGTGGTATGGTAAGTCATAGGAACCTGTGACAAAAGCGCGACATTCAAACATACGTGCGCATCCCAACGTTCTACTTGCGATTGTACAACCGTTGGGGTTGCACATGCCTCTAGCCACCCAGAGTCTTCATACACGTGCTGACCATCCAAGCGTTTTCTCTGGTTGGCACCCGCATCCAACAGAACGTTGCTCCCCGCATAGATTCACCGGCTAAAAGGTAGGTCTCGGCTCAGTCCGGGACAAAACAGGGCTGTGGGAAAGAACCACTTCTTCAACAAAAAGGGCCTCCCAAAGACCAAGCGTCCATATTTGCAGAGAACATGGGAGAAACCCCTTGTGATCCCACAGCCGATCGGCTAACGGAAGCCACCACTTGGAACCATACTTCGAAAGCCACCGAAGCGGGGCCCCGGAACCTGGCCTCGGCTCCTGCGATCCGAGGTTGCATCTCTTGGGGTTCATCTCAAACCCGTGATACATGGGGTGACCCAAAAGGGAAACCACCCGAAAAAACGATGCCTTTCACATGGGGCCATTGTTGTGGTGCCAGAAAAACCAATGCCTTTCACCAGGGGTGCCAATGCTATGGTGAAAACTGGCCGCTCTTGGGATTGCCACAGGCCCCCTTGCATGCCTGACCCAGCTGATTGGTCTTAGCATCTTGGACCCGGCAATCGGCGATTTGAGAGAAGAAATGGTGTTTCGAGCTTAGGTCGCCCAATAGCTTTTGAAGTAATTAAATACGACACCAGTCAAATGATATGGAGCGTAGGACGTTGGGGTAAACAAAGCTGGATTGCCAGTTGAGCCACCCAGCTGGCTCTCCAGTTGGCTTCTTCTCTCTGGATCCCAGCTTCCCCGAACAAAGCACAAACAAAACAAGCTGATGCCATATAAATCAACCCCATCTACTTGTCACAGAGGCTCTGTCACATCTGTCTGTCGGATCTTTCTGTTGCATCTGGCTGTCTGTCACGGGCTCTGTCACTTCTGTCTGCTGGATCTGTCTATCACATCTGTCTGTCACAGGCTCTGATCAAAATTTGAAATGTTCCAGCCCAGGTTTGACGCGTCCTTCCACGGACCACTCTGCTATGATTTCAACCAGATGGCAAGAGCCAAAAAGGCTTTTGCGACCAAACATGTAGCATTGCAAATATTTACTCTTATGCAGGGGCATCGGTCTTGGGTAGGCCCCCATCGGGTTTCAGGGTCTTTGATTGGCTTTGGCGATTATGAGCTAAGTGATGTCGCGCCGAATACAGCCGCAGTCATAATAATATTGTCGGGTACTCATATTATGGGGGTGGTCCCCCTCCAAAATGCAAAATTTGGGATGGGAGGCAGTTAGTGCCTGCTGGGGTGGGGAGCATGCCCTTCTCTAGATTGCGTAGATGCGAAATGGCGACCACTGTGGGAAAAGGAATTCAATTCCTTACTCCCAGATCAACCACTTGCATCCAATCAACGTGAATGCAAGGTGACCCTCGGCGCCTCTCTGCGCTCCGGTTGGCTCTCGCGGCGCCTAAGAAAGCTGAGGCCGTGTTCTGCAAAAGCGCTGCGCGTCATCCGAGTTGACATCGTAGAGTAACATAGTACCAATGATAACCCTTCTCATGGTCACACGCCAAGCACGCCATGGCGATAATTGCCAGTTGCCAATCATCCGCATGTCTGTGGCTCCAAAAAATAAAAGGGTCACCCCCCCCCCCCCCCCTCGAAAAATAAATAAATACATAAATACATAAAATGGCTTGCCCCCTTTTTTCTCTCTCCGGAAAGAAACATATGGACCGGAGCCCCCAAAACAAAAACGCCCAGCTCCGCTTCCCGACACGCGCTTCGACCCAGGGCCCCAGGGCCCGGGCCGCTTGTGGTGCCTGCCGCCCGAGCTGCGGCGCCTCCGGCGCCGGCCTCGAGTCCCAGGGCCGGCGGAAACGAGTCGTGGGGTGAAACCAGGAAGTTGGTTGACCGTTGAAAAATGAAATTTCAGAAGGTTTTTGTAGAAAAGTCATAAGGTTGGTTGATATCTGCAGAGAAAAGTCAGAAGGTTGGTTGATATGTTTGCAGAAAAGTCAGCAGGTTTGTTGGTTGGTTGATACTGTGGATGGTTGCGAAATCCATTTCGCACCACGATTGAAACCATTGGAAACTGTTGTTTGCTGGTATTTACAGGGGACTCATCATTCCAGGGTTTCGTAGGTGGTGCAAAATTTCGTCCATCCACAGTATTTGCAGGGGAATCGAATCAGCACCTTGCAAGGCAAATAAAGAATTCCAGGCAAGGAATGGGAACTAGGGAACTGTCCATCTTTCTGGCTTGCGTAACTTGCCATCCCCCTTCTTGACAAGCGCACAAATCTGTGAACTCTTCGCATTCTCAGTACTCCCTGTCAACTCTCGGGTGCTCCCGCGCTCGCCGTCCGGCTCGCTCATGACATCCGCAGCAAGGACAAGGGAATCTGACTCGATCTGTCACTTCGTGGCTTGCTCAGATGTTCCGGCCTGCGTACTCGTGTGAGCGCTGGCATTGCTGAACAGGTTGCTCTAAAGATTGCATCCTTCATGTCGCAGCGTTGCAAAGTAGACATTTCACGCGCATTGATTCAGCCTGACACCTTGACCAACTGAGTGCCATGGGAAAGAGTGGGTGATGTCTTCCAAACTTCAATAGCCAAGTGATCTCTGCTGAAGCCCGGGACAGGGACGTGCAGGAAAACAAAACACAAAACACAAAGAGCTATATCCCGACTTGCATCATTTTCTCTCTCTCTCTCTCTCCCTCTCTTCGACACCGCGCGCACTGTTGTCCGGAGAACTGTTCGTGAATCGGTGGGCCACTTAGGGGGCCACGTGGCTGCAGAGGCTTGACGGGACACCAAGTCAACTACAAGTCGTCGGAAAAATCAAATCCAGAATCCCGGCAGACCCTTTTTTGTCAACTCGGGGTATTGGACTCAGGTCTCGTGCCAAGGGCCAGATCTTCTGGCCTCTGGAGTAAGCAAGAGCAGAGCAACCTCAAGAAGGCCAGCCTCACCCACGGCTGACCTTCCAAGGCCAACATGAACCTCTTCTTGACCACCTTAAACGGAAGGAAGCGCCACCACAACACCTGCCTGAGTGGCGCTGCAACCCTCAAACAAGCGAGGCAAATGGTGTCTTCGCGAGCGAAATCGATTCCACCACCCGCCCATTCCCTGGCGTTGCTGTCAGGCTGTTCTCATGTGTGACAAAATGGTGCCGTGCGAGTTGCTAAACAACATCCACCAGAGTTGGAACAACGCAGGAGGGATGACAGAATCGCTCACATTGCTGCTTTCCGCCAGCTCGGGTGGTCCTACTGTGGATGGACGAAATCCTGCACCACTTTGAAAGTATTGGAAACCATTGTTTGTTGGTATTTACAGGGGAATCATCATTCCAGGGTTTCTTAAGTGGTGCAGGATTTCGTCCATCCACAGTTCAAGTTCTATCAGCCACCGCCAGGTGAATTCGCACAGAATCAGCTCATTTCCGGGCCTTCGCAGACTTCGGCCTGTTGCTTTGCACAGCTACAAGAATGTGCCGCTACAACTCCATGTCGGATGTGACTTGGATGGACAAAATCCATTTCGCACCAGAAAACGAAACCATGGTTGAAACCATAACAATTGTTGGAAATTACAGTCCATCCACGGTATGTCAGGCAAAAGATCCGGGTTTTGGGTCACAAAACCAGCTACCCGCCTCCGGCCCGTCCGCGGCGCCTCCAACGAAAGGCTCCCAACACCCCAACAAGCTGGGACCCAGAAAGTCGCATGTGTGGGATTGATCAAAAGGTCCGATATGCATGGGATGACCATTGGGGGAAGCCACTAAGATTATCTTTAGCCATGGTCATTTGGGGGCCTAGAATATTGATCAACCCCCAAGAATTGAGGAAGATCCTTTTGCACAGCCCCTTTGAAGGCTATGTCCGTCAAGTGCGTTGTGTTGGGTCTGAAATAGGGCGGCAGCTTGCAGGGCGCATTGGGGTCCCGGGAGCCTGTGGATGTCGGTAGGAAAACACTCTTGAGCCGGTTGAGATTAACAACGCCACACCCGGGCAGATCGGCTGGAATAATTTCTCCTCCCATCAACAGGGCCAGGACAAAACAAAAGTTCTCAAGGACAAGGCTCCAACCTGTAGTCTCTTCTAACATAGGCCAGAGCGTCAGATTCTCTTCTGCAATCCAATGTTTGAATGACGGGAGGATCCATCCTGTATGGCATCATAGAATCATCCACTGTCGCAAGAGTTACGACAACACGAGCCCCTCCAGGCACCCCCTGCTTGGCCAGCAAAAGCCGAACTACTCCCATGGATGTTGGATATGTGACATGCGGATTTTATCGTTGATTCGGGGTGCCAGCTTGGGTCAATCACAGTTACAAGCTCGCCAGCTGCGAGTACTCCTTTTCCACGCTTCAAGCCGATGCATTGGGGAACACTCTGGCTGGCAAACAAGTTCCATGGTGTTCCAAGCCATCTGCCTAGAAATTCTGCCAGTAACTTGATGGTTGTACCCTATGTCATTCTCTTGAAACCAATCCAAGCATGATTCACTCCCATCGGCCATATGGACAAGAAATCGCCTCCCGACTCCCCCCCAGCCTTGCGGGACGCCGGTTTCTGGGCCGAACGAACCCGAGCGAGTGCTTCGCTTGGGATTTACATGAACGAAGCGTGAGATTGGACACCAGCTTCGGCCGGAAACCAAGACCACCCCCAAACCCTAAACCAGGCTGCATGAGGCGGAATGCATTGCCTTCAATTTTTGGGCACACCTCCTCCATTCGAGTTTTGCCGGTGAGGGGCAAAAAACACAGAGCCACCATTGCCAAAGGCGCGAATGGGAAACTACCAAAAATGCAACTGGGCTGATAGCCGCAACTCCCGGAAGGCAGGCACCCTCGCTCATGAAGGCCACATGCCAACCATGGCAAGTTGCACCTCCAAACTGTCCACTCCATCCAAAACTGACGAATCAAACCGAGGTCAAAGTCCAACGCCAGGCCACATGAATGCCCCGTCCGCGCCTTTGCTGGCTTGCGCGGGCTGGGGCCCCCAAGATCTGGCGCAGCGCCATTCTCTCGCCATCCCCAGTGCTTTTTGTTTCGCTTGGTCAGCATTGACACCCCAAAGTATCACGGGCAAAGTGAAACTTTGTTGCGGAACACCTTCGACCTGGCTTTCGCTGCTCTTCCTGCAAGAATCATAGGCGACATCTCTGGTTTGGAGTGTTACACTCAAAACATGTTTGGAGACCTTGCTTGAATGTGCTGGAGATACAAGCCAATGGCTTCCCAAGGTTGCTGCATCCTTCAGGAAACCAAACTCGATCCGTTTACTCTGCCTCACAGAAATGAGACATGTCTGGCTTCGGCACACTTGGACAGGAAAGCTTGGCGAGCTTATTTGCCATTTGCCCCAGCCTGGTAACCCCCTTAACTAGTGGCCTTTCGAGTGGCGCGGCCTCCGCCCCGCAACCCATCCAGCCACTGCGCTTTTTCCCCCCCCAAGACTTGAGGGAATACCCACCGGACCCCCCCCCCTCGACCCCCTGTTGTACTTGTGACACCTAAGCGCTCTTTTTGGCTGGGGAGGGAAGTGTCATCTTCCAGGGGTGCAGGTATAACGCCCGGCCTTTGTGGAGGCTCAACACCTGGCAATCAGGACGGCTCGCTCAACTCCAGAAGGATCGAGACATGGCCAGTGGCTGTGGCTGTCAAAACCATTTTGGGATCCCATTTCGGGGCAGGTGCACCACCCATTGCTGTCTGTTTTAGTGGTTGGATTGATTGATGTTCACTGGGGTCACGATTTGGATTTTGACCCATGGTCCGTCGGGTTGCGACAGCAGTGAAATGACGTAAGCAATAAAAACAAACAGAGAGGACACGCAGACTCGGCACGGAAGCGAGAAACCTTGTGGTTCTATTGAACACTACAAGTAGTGTTCTATCCCTAGCTTTCATTCCGATGAGCCGAAAGTTTGCATGATCTTTTGGATGGGCTTCTTCTTGGCTTCCCTTTACAATCGCGAAGTGGGGCTCCTCTAGTTTGACAAACCTCCAATTGCATGTGTCTTCTCTTGCAGGACCCCCCTTTTTGCTTGCTAAGCGGAAGCCTGAAAGAGAAACAACAACCCATGTTGGGCTTCCCGAGCGAAAACACTGACAACCATCCCCCTGACTAAAGGCGACAAAGCCACATGGGTATGGGTCAAAATTTACGCAGGTTTTAGTCCTTGGTTCCATATACCAGGGCAACCCATTTTGGGTACCCATTGACCCACGGCATCAATCTTTCTGGGCCCGGGGAGCCGTTTTTCGGGATTCTCCCGATCCCTGCGACCCACCTGCGACTCAATCGGAGAGCCAAGCCTCACGGCGCAGCTTCTGCGCGGCGCGTCGGGCGGCTTTCAAAGTCTCCGGCATGGGCTCGAAGTCCTCTCCGCCCAAAGCGAGGCGCCAAAAGCGTCGAGTTTGGGATGGGATTTGTGTGTTCAAGGGAATCCCAGCTTATGTAGGGGTCAAAATCAAAGGGGACCAGGCTTTAGTCCAGATTTCCAGGTAGTTTACATCACCCAGAAAGCTCGACCCCTTTGCCAACTTGTTGCTGAGTCAGACTTGGGAAGAACAACAACGCGCCCTCCGACACGGTGTCAAACACAAAAACGGCCAGAACGGCCAGGCGACTCCTCTCCGGTGGCATTCGCCTTTTCCCGGCCACGCTTCAGGAACAGCATCTCCTCGACTGGAAATTCAGCAAGGCCCCGGTGGGTTCCATGCAGAAGCTGCTACTGCGGTCCTACTGCAGTCGTTGCTAGAAATCAAGCACTGATGCTGGAACGCTTCAAGCAAGTGTGATTGCTGAGAAAGGAGGGAGGCATGAGTTGCACATTGCCGATTGCTGGCTCCCTGCCGTCACCGAACCGAACAAAAGCTTTGCTTCATGTCCTTCTGGTGCACCCGCTGCGCCTTGGCATATTCATCCTGGCACATGCACCACAGGTGTTTTTGGAGGGTACCGCACCCAGGATGATGCTTGTTGCTTCTGATCTATAACTTTTGCAAATGGTCTTTGTTTGGCGCCAAGGAAATCACGGACCCACATCCAGCACTGCACAAGACCAATGCTCTGGCATGAACTCCGCTGAGTCGTCGGATTCTGCTGCACAAAGGAGGTCCAGGCACTTCGAGCTTGCCTTGTGAGTGCATCTTCCTCATGTTCCGCGTGTCCTTTTTGTCGAACAAGATTTTGCTTCACTCTCACCAGAACGTCAGAATATTCACAAATCCCGCTGGATTCAAGAGTGTCTGGACAGCTTGAGACGTGCCAGACAAAACAGGGGAACCTCTCGCATCCCCCAAGTGCCAATCGCTCAGACAGCCATCGCTCTCGCCAAAGCCATTTACAACCTGTACCCAAGAGTCTCTGCTGTCCGATGTCCCGCGTGATATCAAGAATTCAAACCAGGGAAGTCATCCGGCCACTTGTTCTGGATCTTCCCATGTCCAGCCCAAGTCCACTAGGTCCTCCAGTAGAGAGGTTAGAATAAGGGTACCAACTTTTTTCCTGTAGTCTATGTTAGCAGGGGAACCCTCCCTGCCAAAAAAGGGGTGAGAAAGGGCACCCAGCTGGGGGACCTAGACTACGAAAACCAAGAAAGCTCAGGTGCAAGCTCGATTTTTGTTGCTTCTAGGGCCTTCCAATTCCATCCTTAGGGATCCGAATCTTTCTAGACCTCCGGAATCCCAGAAGCCCCACTGGGCCGGAGGTCCTTGCCCATGGCTTCCTGCAGCAGATGCGCCCGCTTCCGCGGAGGCACCACTGGCACAGCCTGGCGGACGAAAAAAAAAAGAACACGGGGCCGTGGCTCAGCAACTGCCCAAAATGGAACACGAGGAAAAGGGGGAAAAAAAAAAAAAACGGTAGGCTAAGCCTGTTGTCCCTTCTAGAAAACGGTTTGGGTGCGGCTTTTGTGGATCCACCCCTGTACCCCTGTAGGAGATTAAAAGAGTACTACAAGAGGACTAAAAAAGAACCTACACAGGGAAGAACAGGCGAAATCTACAAAAAGCGCGTCCGAGCCCTTTTCTGGATCCCTGGCCCCCTAGCTTTTACATTTTGAGCCACACACATGGGCAAAATGCGTGCAAGCGGAAGCTCGAATTCGGCCTTTCCCTTGCTTGATCATGCCTAGTCGTTCATTTTGCTGGCCGTGCATTCAGGTTTGCGACAGTGGCGGGGCGGTGCCAGTGGCAGTCGGGTGGCAGTTGTAGTGGCACTGCCAGGTCCATTTTTTTGACCACCCCAAAGTGGACGGAAACCCAGGGGTTGCTTTCCCCCAAGAGGCCGAAACCCCTGGGCTTAAGTCCACTTAGTCAAAGAAGGGAACCCTGGCGCGGCACTGCTTCTGTTGCTACTTCTGTTGCTGCTTCTGTGGGCTTTTGAGCTACATCCAGTTGAACCTCTGTTGTTGCTGCCTTATTTGAACAACTGTTGGCTAGCTAGCTCGATCTGTTGGGTATAACTTCATTTGCTCTGCGCATTTGGTTTACTGGAAGGTTGCTGCAAACGTGATGCGCTGCACGGCTGCTGCTTGCACACCTGTCGGTTGGTGCTAAGTGAGTGATTGTTGTTAATCAAATACTTGTTGCAACATGCGCTGCATGTCCCATCTGCGGTTGCTCACCTCTTCTTGCCGCTGAACTCTCGGCTGCAACAAGTCATTGCCTGCTGTGTTCGTGGCAGTTGCTTGCTCTTGCGCTAGCAGCCTGCTACCGAAGGATGGTGCATGCGCACCAGCAGCAAGCCAAGGTCGAACCGGACCTACCGAAAAACCTGGAAAGTGGCATGATAGTCGTCCTTTGATTGTGACTCCCTCTGTCTGCAAGGCCGCAAGGCCGACTGCCATGAAAGTCAAAGATTCCTATGGCGGAAGCTCAAGGCAACTTCTCTGGAATAACCAGGATTTTGTCACAGCTAGGTTTCTGTCTGCTGGCAACTGGTGGCAGCATGGAGCCTTGACGTTCTTTTGCCTGAGTTACAAACCAAACATGAAGCACTGTCAGGACATGCCACCTGTTGAATGGAACAGCCTCAAGCCCAAGGCATTCCACCCCAATCCATAAATGAGAACTGGCCGAGACCCCGTAAGCAAAACACCCAAAAAAACAGGCAGCCCGCGCCTGGTCTAGCTTCCCAAAACCCGGTCGCTCTGGCGCGAGCGTCTCGGAAACCTCAATGCGGCAATTTAAAAGAAACTATGGCGAGGATTGGAACTCAACAGCCCCTTGGGATCGCTTTCCTGAAGGGGCCTCACTTGGTGGGCTCCCGGGCCTTAACATCAGGCAACTCATTCTGCAACAAGCAGATTTCTCACAGTCACTGCACAAGGCAAAGGAATGCCTTTGACTGCAAAAAAGGACGGCTAGCATGCCCATTTGGCCATGGCTCAAAACCAATGGTACCATTTTGGGATAGGTGCACCACCCGTTGTAGTCTATTTTAGTTGAGATTGGGATGTTCACTGGAAGTACGGGGTTTTGACCCATGGCCATTTCTACGTTTAAGATGATCTTCATCCGCCAGAGCTTCTGAGTTCACCAAATCCGTGTGGACTGGTGGCAAGCGAGCCTGAACCTTCGTTGCTCTTGCTGGGCCTGCAAAGCCCAAGATCTTCCTGAACCTTGCAAACACGGGACCTTCAAGCCAGAGGGGGCTTGAACACACATGCAGCAATGCACATGCCCACGAAGGATGCTCCAACGCGACTGACCCCGCCTATTCCACCCCCCACCAACCCCACCCTGCCATTCGCTCGGGGCCCCAGCCGTGCGCTTCTTTGCGCCCAGGCCCAAAGACACGCCCTCGCTGGGCACCTGGCGAAAGCCGCATGGTGCGCTGCGGCTTCATGTGCGAGCGAGAAACCGGCAGCGGGTCCGAGAAGAACATTGGATGAAACAAAGCCGGCTGAAACTGGTGGCAGTTGGGTCAAAGGTCCAATTGTGAGGACTTCTGCCCTCCGAAACCAGCACTCGTTGCGCACCCCTCCGCCGGCACCAAGGAGTCGAGAAAACTCCAGGACTTGCACCTGGCCCGATGGCTTGGTTCAGCTTGGTGGTAGGAAATGAGAAATGGAATGAACCGGTTTTCGGGATTCCCTTGTGAAGGAAATTCCAATTCTCCTTCCCTGCTGAGCATCAGCAAGTCAGATGGGTTTCACATTTACCCTCAAACCACAAATCAGGTGGAAGCTAACAAATTCCTCCCGAGAGCGTAGAAAAGCAAACTCCATCAAACATGTGTGTGTGTGGCAACAGGTAGCTACTTGACCGCTGTGTGGACACAGAGAGAGAGAGAGAGAGAGAGAGACAGAGAGAGACCCGCGCGGGCCCGGGACGGGGAGGTGGCGCGAAGTGCCAAGGTCTGTGTTTTAGAGTATCTTCGTCCGAATGGAAGCACATGATGATTTTCTCTCGTTCCCATGAATCTATTCATCCTTGTCTCTGGGCAACTGGTCTTTGACCGATGCATCTGACAAAGTCTGGGAGCCCCGAGCTCTCTCCTGGAAGTGCACCACACCTAACGTGGGCCGTCGCTCTCTTTGTGCCAAGCGGAAAAAAGCGTTATGCGGAACATGAGAAAGGGCCGGCACGCGAAGTGCAAATCGAAACAAGACTTGCTCAACTGGCAAAAAAGAAGGCAACAGCGGGCCTCGCACTTGGAGATAGGCAGGGCACAAAAAGCGAGGGCCTAGCGGCAGGCCTGCCAAGAAAGACAGACTGAGCTGAGCAATACCACCATTTGATACAAAAGCCAAGAAGGACAGCGAGGACCAGGCCGAAAAAAGACACCCTTGGTTCAACATCAGCTGTGTTCATTCAGCCACAATAGTTGCTGTTAAGCAGGCACAGGCAGCCCGGTATGCTTAGCCATGTGCAGATCTCATGTTGAGCAGCCTGTGCAATCTCCATCTCACAGGATACAGGTGCCAAAGGAGTCAAGGTTTCATCCTGTGGATCCACTCCAGGAATGAGGCCAATCAAAGCAGGGTTTCCGCCAGCAATGAAACCAGATGCTGCCTTGATACATGGTTGCCCTACCTCCGCAACTGTCATTGGAGTACTTATTACACCCCCTGGTTTGCGCAGGTGTCAGGGGCGGAGCCACTGCACGACATGTCAACGATCCTGGTCCATGCGTGCCAAGCAACGCACCGAATTCTTGACACCCAAACAAACACAAACACTTAGCAACTCCTCTCGCTCAGGCTACTGATACGCCTGAATACACACGCTACCTACGCACGCACACGCACGAGTGGCCTTTGCGCGAAAAAAGACACTGGTTCACAGAACGTGGCAAGAAATGTCATGACAACTTGTGCAAGGTCTTGCTACGTGTAAGATGGTTGGAACTGTCTCTGCCGATCCAAAGCATGTTTGCCAATGGAACCGCCAGCTCAGCCACTTTCATGGTAAATGGTGTGATTGAAAAAGTCCCTATGATAGAAAGCAAGTATCCCAGGTCAATTCAGCCCAGCTGCCTTGTGGCTTTGCCGCGGGCCGACGCAAAGCACGGCCTCCCAAAGCGAGCGACAAGGCTGACGAACGTCTCTTCGATCGCTTGCATAACCTGTCAGGAACGGCCTCAACCCTTTTGGTACAATCTGAGAACGCCTCCAGACTCTGCTCAATTTGTTGCTTGAGAACACAGGCTCAAAGCAAGTTCAATCACGAAGGACTGTTGAGGCGAGGCTATCCGCCAAGGAACTGATACAATCGGTTTGTTCCCTGGCGATCGCTATTGCTGGACGATGAACGGAGGGACTTGTCATGATGGTGAAAGATCCGCTGGGGCGCAACCCGACTTGGAGGAAACAATTAGAATGCAAGCCAACTCAGCCGTGCACAACCCAAACTGATTTGATGTCATGCATTTGCTGCGTGGATTCCTGGAACCAATTTAGAGAGCTCCAGCCCTTATCACCAAGCATATCAATCCCAACCATGCAGCAATCAACATTCTACAAGCAGCTGCTCAATACATTCCTTCATGACCGTAGCTTGCGAGCCCGAACTTCTACCGCTTGACGCTGCCCTGTGGCAACTGGACCTTGTATCACTTTGGACAGTGCACACGAAAGGATCAACAAGCCACGGCCGCAACAGTGCTTCGGAAATCATTCGACAACGAATTGAGAATCGGAGGATCGTGTACAAATAGAAATATAGAATCCTTATCAGGCATTCACGGTCGTGTTGATCATTGACTGTCCAGCAATTGCCCAATCAATGTTGGTGCCGCATGGAGAGCGCAATGAAGACATATCGATGCTTAAAATCGGAGACCCCCAAAATGGTGGTTTCCTTTTGGTGTTCCTCTAAAGCCACTCCAAAGAGAGGCATAATACTGCCTGGCTAGCAGAGTCGGGTCGGGCTTGCCCCCAAGCTCGCGCCTTTTCGAGGAGAATTCGCTCTAGCTCGGTCTTTCCAGGTCTCTGGTTCTTGAATTGCCCATCCTCCAAGAGAATGTTATGGCTACCATGCGACTCTCTGCGGGCTGGCGGCAGGAAGACGTTAGCTTCTCTTGTGGGGCCACGTTGGCCCGTGAACAGTGCCCGCCGCCCGCGCGAGCTGGCAAAAGGGGGTGGGACGTGTCCTCCCCGGTGAAATCTGCCAAGGCGACCTTCCGCCTTTCGCGAGCGCGAGACCCCTTCTGGGGCTCAAAATTGCGCGTGCCGCGCGGGGTATTCACAGCTGTTTTCTGCCCAAGGCGCAGCTGTTTCTGCCCGAAGCGCTCCCAAAGACAAATCTCTTCGTCTGGGGGTGTTGGACATATCCAAGAATTTGGTGGTGTTCGCTGCACAATGGCGCTGGATCCTCAGTCCGATTGACTGAAACTCCCACCGAATTGATTGGCCGGGGCAGTTTGCGCCCGTCGCGGGAAAAGAAAAGCTGGAGACAGCGCCAGCCACGTCCTTGTCCGCAAAGGTTCAGGTCTCTCCAAGCTCCAACCATCTTGCCGGGCCATGCTGGGCTGATTCTGGGCTATGCTCTGCCCCGAGGAATCGACTGGCATCACAAGGAAAAGTCCCGGAGCAGAAGCTGCACCGACGGGCATGAGCAGAATCGAGCTCAAAGCTCCCCTGAAAAGAGCCATGTGTTTTTCGGGAGCCCTCAGATTGCCTCAAAACCAGAATGAGAAGCAAGCAAGACCTTGTTGAAAAGCGAATAAACAGAGCAAGCAGAATAGCAGGGACCATGTCTTAGCTCCAGCGTTCTCACCCCTCTTGAAGCACCATCCAATACAAAGCAAGGCCTGGGACAAGGTTGGCTCGCTGCACGCTCAGCGCTGCCTCCCTAAGCTCATGCAACGGGGGGCGCCCATGCCCAGTTCTCTGGTCTGACACACGAAAGCTTCTTGAGGCCAAGCCTTCAATCCAGAGCCTCCAGGAGTCTATGGCAAGCCGCTCATGTAAACCCCACAGCATTGCCCTGAAAGCCCTCTTAAAAATGGAGGCCTTAAGCCTGAGGCAGCCATACGGAGACAATTACTGACCCAGGGATCTCATTCCAAGGTCCAGGGATCGCTGAAGCCTTCAGACCAAATAAGCACTGAAGGAAATGCATCGAAAAGGACGCTATGTTGCTGGGCCCAAAAAACGGCAGCCGGCCCTACCACAAGCTTTGAAACTGCAAGGACAAGCAAAAAAATGATGTATGGATTTCACAGGGCGGTGTACGGTCAAGATAGCATCCCCTGAAAAGAGGAAGAAGAAGAACGAAGAAGAAGAACGAAGAAGAAGAAGAAGAAGAAGAAGAGGAATAAGAACGAAGAAGAAGAAGAACAAGAAATGATAATAAAAAAGGAACATTCTAAGAAATTCCACGCAAGGAACAAAAAAATGTAAGGGAAGAGGTCGCCAGCGCGACCGTGCCAGACCGGCGGAACACTGGGCTTTTGAACGGCTTAGGCGCGCTCAGTCCACGTCAGCCACGTCTCCTTCTTTGGGCTTCGCCTCCTCCTCAGGTTTCGCCTCCTGGCTCGAGTCACGCAAGAACCTGCCGGAGCAGAAGCAAAGCAAAAAGCCTAGAGTCCAAAGTGTCCAGAAAAAAAACATATCACTCCTCGCAAACGAGGATCGAGAGACAAAAGAAAACGCGAACAAACTTCGCTGCGCAAATCGAAAAGGCTTAAAAATAATCCAAATGTGCAAATGGGGGTCGTTGTCTAAGGTTGTACCCCCAAAATGGCGCAACAGTCTTGCCGCGGGTGGGCTCAAAATAGGAACCCTTTCGCAGGCGCCATGAAGTCCCCCCCGAATCTATGGGGCCTACAAATAGGAAACCTTGAAACGCAGCACCAACCTGAGTCACTTGAGGAATTGCCTTAAGCAACACCAGGCCGCTTCATTCCCGAGAAACTCTCGAGTGAGGATCCGCTGCTGTGGCAACGCCACGAAAAAACGTACCAGCGATTGAAACATGTTGCTATTGCGGAGTATAGCTCATGTAAAAGGCTGCCTGCTGCAAATCCTGTTTGCAAACGTGACAAGCAGAACCACATGTTGACATTGAAGGCAAGAATTAATAGATTTAACCCTAGTGTCCCGCCTGCGGAATGGCAATCAGGAAAAGATGAAAATATGGCTGTATCGTAATATGTATATGTATGTACCATCTCTACATATATATATACATATATATATATGTATAAGCGTCCTCCACTTCCGAACACAGCTGCATAGGCTGCAGGGGCTCCCTCCGACTTAGACAAGGAACTCTCTCTGTTCAGGCACTGGCGCTCCAACTTCGCTCACTAGAGATCCGTGTGACGTTTTTGCTGCGTCCAGAGTTCTTGTTCTGTGCCCAGTAAAGAACTTGAAAATGATGTTGTAGCCGTTTCTGTCCTCTGCCCCAAAGACGAAAGATTTTGGCCTTGGACCTTGACTTCACTGCCGGTCCGCCAAAACACCAAACACCTCAAAGGTGCTAAAGGATTGATGCTGAAACCCAAGAGAATCAAAAGGAATTTAGCAGCACAAGGGTCAATGGATGTCCCTTCAAAAGTTGCAAGTTCCATTGAAGCTGCCACTTCTGGAGGCGCCAAAGAAGGAAATGGAGGAATCCCTGGAAAGAACCCGAACTAGGTCCTCCAGTAGAGAAGTTAGAACAAGCTGGTACCAGCTTTTTTTCTGTTTCGTCTATTTTAGTAAGGGAACCCTCCCCCAAAAACGGGTACTACTGGGGGACCTAGCAAGAACTGCGCCTCTGCGCAGGGACTTCTTGACCCCCCGGAGTCCCGGGGCCTTCTCCTCCGGCTTAGGCTCCTCCTTTGGCGGCTCTGGCGGCTTCGGCTTCGGCTCCCTGCGCGGAGGTTCCGGGGAAAAAATAAAAGAAACGCCCTCCAAGCCAGAAGGGTGATCAGAGACGGGGTAACCCCAAGCTCAGTCCTCGTAAATGGAAACAAGGACGATTTCACCGGTCCAACTCCTGGTTTGATTTCGACCCATACCCAGATGAATCCCTGTGACCTTGCGGAAAAATAGAAGTGGCTCATAAAACCAATCTAAACCAGTGGAACCTATCTACTTCAAACCAAACTAACCAAAAGAACACCTATGCTCCAATCCATAGAGCTCCTGGTTTGGACGACTTTGCTTTCAAAGGAAATTTCTGGTAGATTCCATGTTAGGGAGGATAAAGGAGAAAATGTGGAAGCAAAGGAACTAGAATAGGAACGAAAAGGACCGAAAAGGAAGAACGGCAATTTTCTTCAACTCGAGTCAAGGTCTTTGCCTCCAGAGTAAGGGTGCTTGCATGGCAATAGTCCGTTCATGATATGTCCAGAGAGCCGCTACAATATCTCTGAAGTTGAGTGCAAACATAACTGCCATAGTAGCAAACAAGTTCATCAGTCGGATTCAATTGGCAAGCAAAACCACGATTCACGAGCACGCGAGCACGCGCCAGAGGAGCAGGAACATGACATAATGGGTGAAACGTAGGTGGGCTCAGAGTCCGAATCCCTTGAAGTCACATCAGCTTCACAAAGCTACCAGGATTCAAGAGGGACAGCGGAAGTTGCGCGTTGGATATGCTCCCTGACTTGATTGACTCTTGAAACTATATGTGAGGCGTGTCATAGCCACCAGGTCAAAGGATGCATTTGCATTCCATCGCAGCCATTCTTTAGAATGAGAACAACCGCTATGGCAAGGGAGACATCATAGAAACCCAAGCACTTCCTCCCCACCCCCCATAGGGATCCCCTGAAAAAAGTTTGGCCAAAGGCCTCGATAACGTGTATTTGGGGGATCCGACAGTGATCCCTAGGGGTTAGCAGGAGAACAGGAACGAGGTATCTGAGCAACAAACCTGATGAGCAAACAGCTGTATCGAACAGCTGCAACTTCAAGTTGCAGGACGGGGGGGGGGGGGTCTTCTTTGACAGGTGCTCCCCGCGAAACTCCTCCTCAACGTGTCCAGTTCACGTCTCCAAGAACTCGAAAAGCCCTCCCGAGCCTCAGGATCTCGTCCGCAAACTTGGCGACTTCCTTGTTCTTCTTCTCCAGATCTGAGCAGAGCCTCAAATATGAAAAATCCCCAGACTTGCATTAACAACTTTCATCACTTCTTGCCAATCCAGCCCAAATCATGCAGTTACATCAGCCACGTGTTAGAAGCAAAGGAGACAAGTCATATTGCCAAGCATGTGAATTGAGCTTTGACCACGCATGACCAGCTTCGGCAAGAACGAGATGAGCCGTGGTTGCGTCCAGGCCGCATCACTGGCTTCTCGTGCTTGGGCATCGCCGACTGCTTGCCCTGAAGAACAGCTTGGGGAATATTTGCGGGAGCTGTGGGCGGCGCAGCCTTGCACATATGCTTGAAATAGAATGATCTTCAGGCATCTTGGCTTCAGTGGGGGACCTTCTGTGGATGGACGAAATCCATTTCGCACCACGTTGCAACCATAGAACGTTTGTGGGTATTTACAGAGGAATCATCATCTCAGGGTTTTTTAGGTGGTGCAGGATGTCGTCCATCCACGGTTACAAATGTCTTGTCGAGATTGAGGTCTCTCAAAACGCACCGGCGCCTGCATGTCCGCAAGCCATGCCGACAGCGTGTCGCACTCCTCGCATTCGAGGGATCGTTCCGAAACCGAAGGAGACATGCTGACCCCAGATCCAAAACCCATAATGTTTATTATGTTTGACCCGGCATTACTAAACCCTTGTTTGTTACTATGGGGGTGTTCCCCTCCAGAAGGGATGAATCCCCACTGAAACCAGGGACCCCCCCTATCAATGAACTGGGGCTGATAATGCGGGGTTGCCATTCATAGAGTTTTGTGGAACACCCCCTATTAATAGGACGGGTTGATGAAAATCCTTCTCAGCTGTTCTTCCATGTTCTCTCGCAGTCTGCGTCCCGCTGCATCACCCCAGTGGCAATCAGAAACTAGCCTGTTGAGTAGCCTAGCCCAGCGCCCGTCGCAACGATATCTGAACATAGAAATCATTGCATTTCATGGATGAAGACATCGCTATCTATCCTACATTACACTCATCAACACATGTACAGTCACCCTTAGTTTTTGGTCACAGGTTCAGCCGAAAAACATGCTGGAATGCTCTGCAAGACCACAGGCACCGGTGGGATTCCAACCCCAACCTCCCCGCGGCTCAACCTCCTCTGCGGTGTGTTCCCCCGTCCGCCACAGGCCCTTGACTTCATTTCTTTCTGAGCCTCAGACCTAAAAGGTACCCTTTGCTAGCAAAACAGCAATGGTGCTGTACAGCCGAAATGCTATTCTCGCATCCTGACCAAGTATCTCCCAGCCAACCCTCTCCCAAGGTCTCGCAAAACATTGGCGAGCGGCGTGGGCACACAAGCCCTCAAGTGCCACTACCAGTAGTATCAAAGACCGTCCTTGATGATGCTGCTGAGCTTGTCAGGAGAAATGTGGCCATACCTTGGGTTCTGTCACTGGGTCTGGAAAGCTGTCCTTTGCCAGGACTTCGGCGCTGGGCGCTGGGTCCCGGGCGTCTCGCCAGGGTTCTTTGCCGCTTCGCAGTAGTTGGTGATGGTGCCTGCCGAGGGAGCAACTCCCGTTCCGCCGACTCTTCTCCTCAACCCGCCGACGTGTTGGTCAAGTGTGTGAGCAACTCTTCGATGTTCCGGAGTTTTTTTGTTGGAGGCTTGGCTATCGCTTTCCTGCAGTGCCTAGCGGAGCAAAAAAGCAAGAGCAATGTGACGTTGTAATTGCGAAACAAGAACCTGAAAGCCAGATGAGCGATCCCTTTTCACGGGAATTGAATGCATTCCGTTCGATAAACTGGATCATTATCCTGTCCGACCTATAGACTATGCATACACTGGGTCCTCCAGTAGAGAGACTAGAATACGGGTACCCTTTTTTCTGTAGTCTATTTTAGTAGGGGAACCCTCCCCCAAAAAAAGGGTAAAGGGGCACTACTGGGGGACCTAGTACAGGTACACTTAAGCAAACTGAAGAACACGAGCACGGTCCAACCCTTGCGCCCCGTGCCTTGGACGGCCTTCACCCAGTCCTCCCGCATCTCCTCTTCCTGCGCAATAAAAACCTCCATGACACATATCAACCAGCTGGGGCTTTCTCCAACATAGGCATCGGACCCTTTTTTAGAGGGGTTTAAAAGGGAAACCAAAGGAATCGGACCCTTTTTTGATGGGTTTTAAAGGGAAACAACCTAAAGGAAACCGATCTCGAGAAGCATGTGGTCTTGGTTGGCGGGCAGGCGGGTATGCATCTCCGCAGTCCTTGGAGCAACAAAAGACTCGCCTCATGTCGTGTGCAAGAGGAAAGCTGGCCAGCTCACAGGAGTAATTCAGTGGGCCAATGAGCCAAATCCTGACAAATGAAGCCCTTGTTTATCCCAGCAAGCATTTGTTTGTTCAATCAAGTAGCAACAAATGCTAGGTTCTCAAAAGCTGCGGAATGGGAGCTGCATGCTTCTCACCAGCACAGGTGCGGCAAATGGCCAAAAGGAAAGCCTGGGCAACTCGTCATTCATTTGTTCCATTGCCCACGCCTGGCAGGCAAAGTATCTCTCCGTTAGAGGCGAACCTTGCAAACCTAACCAGGCTGGCTAATTAGGGCAAGAGAGAGCAAACAAAGCGCTTCACACAGACTCCTTGAACCGGAAGACCACAGGGTCGCCGACCTTCTTCAACTCATCCAGCTTCCTGATCAAGGCTGCCAACCTTTCCGTAAGGGTTACTGGCCGACTTGACGGATGGTGGACGCATTGTGGTCACAGGTTGTGTTCTTGGGATGACACGCCGTATAGCGGCAAAGTCACCCCTCTCGCGCTGCATGGAGTCTTGAGCAATCACAACATCGGTGTTTCAGCAAACAAGGCGGAAAAGACCACCAAATAAGCCATCCACCGAGCTTTGCATTCCCGTTTGGAATACAGTGCAACTCCTTGCCATATCGTCCTCAACCTGCATCCAAGTTGCTCGACGTACATCACCTAGGAATGGGTTGGGGGCTTCAAGAATCGTGCAAATTCAAGACCGCTGGCATGTGACCGGCAGAAAAACGCTTTTGGGCAGAAAAAAAGCAAAACAGCAGTGTCTGTACATGTAAATACCCATGCTGTTCATGACGATAAGCAGAAGTTGGCTCTCCAATGGCTTTCAAAGGCAAAAAACAAGGCAGCCCGCCTTGGTGGCGTCAAAAGTGTCGTACAGCCAATCCTGGCGAGTACGTGTCAGGCGAAGATACTGGCTTTGTCGAATGAACTTAGCCTCTCAACGAAGGATGGAATATTGCGTATTGTTGAACTTGCTTCTCGGTCAACACTTGGAGAAAGGCACTGCTTTCGAAAGCAGCACTCGTGCGAAAGACCAGGCGGATTCAAAGACGGACCTGTTCTACGTTCTGTGAGACGTGCGCAGAACTTCAAGAACAACTTCCCACCCCCCGTGGCCCGGCACTGCTTGTGCCACTCGCAAAAGGCCAAGCACACCTCAGCCTTTGTAAGCTCGGACTCGAACTTCTCGCGGTCCTCAAGCATCCCCGGCAAAGGGCAAAGGGCGAGCTCTGCAAATCAAGATGAGTATGACTTTTCATGGGGGGGCCCTTGGCGGACATCATGTGCAGAGATGAACGTAACACTTCTGCACCGGGGACCTTGATTGGGTTACCCATTCCTTGAGGAAGTGTCCATCTGCTCTTGTGGCCATGAGTTGCCGGCTGTTCCAGGCTACAAAGGGTCTGCCAAATCGATGCCGACGATTGGCAGACTGTGGCGCAAATCCTTCGGATCTGCGTAGCAACTGGAGTCTCTACGTCTGTGTGTGTGTGTGGGTTCAGGTAGGGACCATTTTTTATGGTTTGTACTTTAGTTTCCCGCCCTTCTTTGCCAAAAGGGGGGTACCCTCCAAAACCCAAGCGCCAAATGTGAGATTTGGCCTGACAGGTTCTGACTGCTGCGCTTCGCTGCCTTTTCGAAGCCTCCCATAGCCCAAGACATGCAAATGCCCAATGGCAAGTCCGAGCCTAGGAGACAACCAACTCATTCTTGCTCGTTTTCCGGGTGTCCCAAACTCGTCTGACATTTTCATCATCCCGATGCCTGTTTTTGCTTCGGACCCGTACGCCAGCGGATGCGTCCCCAAGGCCTTGGGGCTGCGCGCTACAGAGACTCTGCCAAGTGTCTGAGGAGCTGATGAAGGCGCCATACTTGCCACTCTCGCTGATCTTGTCCTGACCAAACGGTCAAACAAGTGCAGGCAGCTGCTCTCGCCCTCATTTGCCTCAGTTGCCTCATTTGCCTCATTTGCCTCATTTGCCCATTTGCGCCTGGCGCGGACAATGTTTCTATGGCTGCTATTTGCAACAGGGTCTCCCGTGCAGACTTGGAGGTGGGTTGTGGGCCACGTGCCACAAGGCCTCAAGGCCTGCAGCTCAACACAGAGATCTGGTGCCCAGTCCCGCATGGTGAGGATGTACGACTCCAGGTCGTTTCGCTTCTCGTCGGTCTCAATGATTTCCTGCGACAGTCGCTCTCTCTGGCCCAGCTACTGCATTTTGCGACTGACACTTGTCAACCCTGCCCAGCCCAATACACCAACCAGGCCTTCATGTCCGCTTGCATGGCGGTCTCCTCATCCTATGGGTGCAGAGGATCGTATGGCCATGGGTCAAAGCCGTTTTGGGATCCCATTTTGGGGATTGGGTGAATTCACCAGCCATGTTAGAACCTATTTTAGTGGTTGGATTGGGATGTTCACTGGGGGTACGATTTGGATTTTGACCCATGGCCATAGCTGGAAAACAGGTTTAATCACTGCCGCTGTTAGAACCACCAACAACTACACACTGCCACTGCCTCCACCTGAGCCCCTGTTGTGTGCCACAGTCAAAATTCATCAAACACCATTGCAACTGCAAACAGGCCTTTGACCGCCGAACATTTCTCCGCAGCACATCGGCAACCTGTTCGTGGGGCTGTTCTCGCTCCTGCTGCTTTTGCAGCGTTCTCTCGGGCAGGCCGCACACATCAGTGGCGACCACGTTGATGTCGGTGCGCTTTGTGCGTTTCTTCCTTGGCAGCTAAATCAGGCTCAGAACACGCGCCGACGCATGGTGCTTGCAAGCGGAGCCAGAATGGGCACATCAATACACATGCTCACCTCCCACCCACCGCCCTTTGCATGCGCGGAACTTCTTGACAACCTCCACCCACTCGACCTGGTGGGACAGGCTTCTCGCTTCGGTCATGTTGCTCAAGGTACCCATCCCATCCCCTACAGTGCCCCTTATGAGGGATGCAACGAATCTGAGACAAATCTGCCTATCCATCTCCCCCCCACCTTCTTCTCCGGCTCCTTCTTGGGGGACGCCTCCTTTGCTTCCTCACCCTCTGCCTTCTCGCCCTGACCGGGCTTGGTCATATTGGGAAAGCCCCAAACTGGTGGTTTTGCTGGTGGCTCTCATTTGAAACCACAAGATTGGTACCCTCAGAACCTGACGAGCCACCCATGTGGAGTTGAAGTCTCTTGTTGGACGGCAGAGAGTCTTAGAGCAGTTTGGAGAATCTCACCGAACCTCACAGAAACACTGAAACAAAAGGCGCAAACAAAGAAAGTAACAGCCAACCGGACCGACCAACAGACCGACCGACAGACCGACCGGCAGACAGGCAGGCAGGCAAACAGGCAGACAGACGCACAGACGCACACGAACAGACGCACAGACACACAGGCAAGCAGACAGACAGACAGACAGACAGACAGACAGACAGACAGACAGACAGACAGACAGACAAACAGACCAAACCAGACCAGACCAGACCAGACCAGACCAGACCAGACCAGACCAGACCAGACCCCAATCCCCAAGTCAAATGCGGGAAGCGCGAGAGGCCGCAAAGCGGCTGAAGCGCGCAGTGAACTGCAAAGGAACTATTGCAAGCGCCTGTTGCAGGACGTGTCCATTGGTGCATCAGGCAAAAAACTCAAGCAAGATTGAAGCGGTACCGTGCAGCTGTTTCCAAGGCTAAAAGATAGAAGCCTGGCAAGCGAAAGCGCCATGGAAGCTGATTCGCAGAAGAGCGACGTCACTTCAGAGACGGTGGCGAGGTTGAAGGAGAAGCGCCAGCTGGGCCAGCAAAAGAGGGCTAAAGCGCTTGACCGGAAACGGAAGTGTGAGAGATGTTCAATCAAACATGGGCAGCTTCTTGCTAAAGACTTTTGTCTGAGAGAGACATAGTTTTGCAAGGCAAGTTGATTTCGGGTGTTTTGATTAGTTGACAGCGTTGCGAACAAACAACGCGACCGAGACCGACACGACCCGACACGACCCAACGCGACGCGACGCGACGCGACGCGACGCGGCGCGACGCGACGCGACCGCCCAACTGACCGACAGTAAACAAACCAACAAACCAAACCAGCACACAAACGAACCCGCTCTGCCCCACCCCGACAGGCCTCCGGCTTCTCAGCCTCCTCTTCCGGCTTCTCCTCCTTGGTCTCTGCAGGCACCTGCCGAAACGCTCAAAGGACACCGGCGATCATTCGTCGACATCCAACGGAACCATCAGGACCACAAGTTCGAGTCTGACACAGGAATAAGGTCATGAAAGTTGGTCCCATTTGCTTTGGCATTCACGGCTCCACTCGAGCCAATTTCTCTGGAGCGGTGTTCGAGGGAGTTGACAGTTTCATTAAGATCAGCACCTCGATCTCCTTCTTCTCCTTGATCTTCTCCTGTCCGATTCGGGATTCGGCTCCGGGCCCGCGGCTCAACATGTCCCACCTGAGCCCTGAGTCCGAAGGGCAAGGAGCATGAACCAGGCAAACCAGGGCTGTGGGGAATGACCACTTCTGTGATACAACTGAAACAGCTTCCCAAAGACTATTTTGCCGATATACAGGGGGATTCCCTTGTATCACAGAAGTGGGGAGAAACCCCTTGATCCCACAACCCTGTAGGCAAACCAATTCCTTGACTTCTCCTTGCCTCGTACTCCTCCTCTTCCAGCATCTGTGCGCCCTCAATGCCGAAAATGCCTCAAAACGCGCAAGCGCTCTTCAATTGGGACAAAACTTGTGTGTTGCCCTGTGATGCCTGGAAAATTGCAGGACCACTTTAGTGTCTTTCCAAGGCAGGACAAAGGAGGCTGCATGACGGTGGCAATGCCCTCACGCAAAAGCCTCGGCCGGCAACACACATCAAAACAAAATAAACAGCAGGATTAATACGCAGCATATCGTTGCATTAATCAAGAGCCCTCTGCGATGACAGCAAGCCACACCCCGGATTAATCCCAATGCCTCCTTTCACTCTAAAGCCTTTATCTGTGCTCGGCACTTCCGGCATCTCACCGCCAATTTGGAGAGAGCACCCCCCCACTGCACTTCTCGACTCCATCACCGAGGTGCCGTTCAGAGACAGCTTGGCCTGGCAAAGAGGTATGCGGGACTGACATTAGGTGGCGCTTCCATGTCCTCACCAAACCAACTATGAAGACTAGCAGAAATACTGGAGCCCCCAGTTTTTCCCAGAATCCTTCTGTTCGGAAGTTATGCAAAACTCACCATCAAAATAGCATGTCAACCCACCGCAGTTCCAACAACTATGACAGTCCAGTGCAGGAACGCACTTCACACTTCAGGTCCAAAACAACGCGTTGTCCAGGCGCTTGCTCGCCCTTTCCGGGGTGATCTGCCCGCCTTCACCTTGATCTTCTTGGTGTCTGAAGTAGGCGGCAGGTCCACCTGAAGCGGGAAAGCTGGACTCGGCTCGGGCTTCTTGTACTTCGACACCGAAGAAGGCTGCAAACTGGCGGAGAAACAAAGCTTCCCCCTGTTCGCAAAATGTTCCCTTGTGCGGTTGTATGGGAGCATCAGCCGTGGCGCTACATGCGAGGCCTGCCTTCTTTGCAGCTTTGAGACGAGACACAGGCATTAACAATCACCCAGTGCAAGACGGGCTTGCCCACATGCTCAGATTAGATGCCCGGGATACAGCGAGGCACGCTCAGAACCAGGTTTTGGTTTTTTCCAGCGTGCCGCATGTGACAGAGCAATCTCATAGGGGTAAACCCAGCACTCTGGTCGCCCAGGGTATCTCTGCGCTTGTGGCACAACTTCGATCGCACCCACCCTGGCCCGGACCTTCACTGCCTCAACACCAACACCAAAACGGGGGTGCCATTTGCGGGATGGGCACGGCCATCAGGCAGATGCCCCGTCGAGCCTTGTAGTTGCCCAGCAGCTTGCTGCAGCCAGGCACCAACCTGAGTTAGCCAACAGTCCCCTAAGCGTTTTCCAGTTCTTCGCATTGAAAAGCATGATCGGTCTGTTTGTCTGTTCCCCTCCCACAAGCGCCGCAAAAGGAGACGTGGTGACTTGGGACAAAAAAGGGGTCCCTTGCTCTGTCTCGGTCCAGGTCGTCCAATAAAGTGTCTGGAGGGTTTCTGGAGGCTCGCTCATTTCCCGTGTTGCCAAACCCACGAAAGTCTGAGAGATTGTACAGCACATCCCACAAGTCGGAGGATTGATCCGCGGTGCGCAGAGGTGTCATCGTATTCCAGCCGCAAGTCGAAGGGGCCCTTGCGGTAGAAGGTGAGCATCTTCACCTAAGCCCATCGAACCGGACTCTTGAATTCCACTTGCCCTGAACCCCCGAACCCACGAACCCTACCCCCAAGAGGGTTACAACCCCCAAGAGGGTTACAACCCCCAGCGGATTGGCCTCACGCAACTGTCGCTGGAGAAAAGATGATTCAGCTCCTGGAGGTTGGACATACCGATGTGACGCACAGGTCGCATAGAGCTGCTCTTTTGCAGGCTTCTTGTTTCTGCTGGATGTCTGCCAGACAAAGGAAAAACTACGTTGTAAGCCATGGCTGATGGCAGCTTCGCGGTTGAAGCCAGCCACATATTGGGAACAATAATGGGCTCAAACTAAAACGGTATTGACCAAAGAAATGCAGCAGATCATTGGGTTGCGTCAAACCGAGCTTGAGGAAACAAAATGTGCTTGGGTTGGCTGAGCTCCTGCAAGGACAACTCTTCTTTTGCTAGCACTGGGAAGCTAGGCGTAACTCTTGGCTGCAAGCTCTGCTCTGAAGGCTTTGTCGCAAGCACACAGCCTCGCAATGGACCAGCTTGGTCCCATCGGTCCCAGCTGGCGTGTGCAAACTGACATCAACTCCAAATTGCTCTCCTGACCCTTGCGAAATGCAGCGCTTGTCTCGCACTAGCACGCCGTCTCCGAAACCAAGTGCTGTAATCCTCCACCAAGGTCTGCCACCATTTGGCGGTTCGAGAGCGCCGCTGCTTGAATCCCGTCTTGCTGTCGCAACCCCAGCGGCGTCGTCCGCAGTGGACGCTGCGTTGGACGGCTTGCCCTGATCTCGCGCTTGCGATGGCCCCGCTTCAAGCACCAGCCCGAGAAGACATCCTCGGCCTCCATGCGAGCGCTTGACCCCACTCGAACCTCAAGGATCTCTCTGCCATCGCCTCATGAATCCAAGTGCCCAACTTGGTGCCACATGGATCCGACGCAACGCAAGGTCGGGCCAAGGCTTAGCACAGGGCTAGGGAACAGGTCTTTCAGTGCCGGCCTGTAAACTCAACAGGAGACTCAAACGAGAATTCCCCTTCCAAGATGACATCTTGCATGGGCCGAAAACAATGAACATCAATCTGTCCATGGCTAGCTCTGATCCCTTGAACATGCGGATGAGGCCACGGCCGTGTTCATGAGGCTGTTGCGTGGGAAAACGGTCATGGTCTTGTACTCGCCCTGCCACGCACGCGTTCCACGCGGACCTCGAAGCCTCCGGCATCGGAACCCATGCACGCTGCGCGCCTCTGCTCCCGCCATGTGCTCGCCATCCTCGTCCTGCTGGCTTGGTCCGTGATTGCATAACGTTCCCAACCAGCCAGCTCCAGCAGGGCCTCTCTCTCTCTCTCTCTCTCTCCCCCTCTCTTCGCCTCACCCAAAGAGGTTGAGGCAGGAGGGAAGCGTACAAGCTGCGTTGGGAAGCAAAGCACATTTGCCAAGGGAAACGACTCAAGATACCTCACACCGGCAGAACATCCAGCAGGTCTTCTCGAAAGCCGCACGGATTCGCTCGCTCGCAAAAGTTTTTTTTCCCTTTTTTTTTTCGGAAAGCCTTCTCGGCGTCCGCATCTGCAGAGGAACCCATCCAGCCGATGGTCACCGGGTGCGGCATGTTGTCCACCACGGTGAAGTCACGGACCTGGCGAAATCCATTCGCCGAAGGAGCCGAAATCACCCTGGAAGCACTGGGCCCCGGGGTCTGGGTCTTGCATCATCTCTTCAACTGTAGCCCTTGCAGAAAAAAACAGATAAAGCGCTATCCCCTCACCACATGTCCAAAGCGGCTGTGTCCAAGCCAAACAAGCCCAAACGCGGCCCGCCCAAAATCCCCAACTGCCCTGAGTCGCACAAACCCTGGCAAGGTGGTCTACAAGTCACAAGAATCCAGAGAGCAGCGCCGATTTGCCCTCCCTTTAGGGAACCCCCAAAATGTTGCTTTCCATTTTGGCTTCCCTTTAAACCAACCCCAAAAGGGATACCCTCACCAAAAAGACAGATGGCCATGGGTCAAAACCCCGTACCCCCAATAAACATCCCAATCCCCACAAAAATAGGTTCTAAAATGGGTGGTGAATTCACCTACCCCAAAATGGCATCCCATTGGTGTCGACCCCACAGCTGTTCCCGCCCCACGCCTTGTAGAGCGGCGACAGCATCGCGGCCTGCAGGGCGCAGCCACGCGCAACGGACTCGTCCGCGTTCATGGTGGTGGACAGCTCCTGCGACAGATCGCGGGGGGCGCAGGTAGGTGGCTTTTGGACCAGAACAACAGGAATTGCCATCTAAAACCAGTGGGTTGCTGTCTGAAGCCAGTGGGTTGCCGTCTGAAGCCACTGGGTTGCTGTCTGAAGCCAGTGGGTTGCCATCTAAAGGCACTGGGTTGCTGTCTGAAGCCATTGGGTTGCTGTGGGTTGCTGTCTGAAGCCAGTGGCTTGCTGTCTGAAGCCAGTGGGTTGCTGTCTGAAGGGAAGGGGGCTCATCTGTGCCCACATTTTCGGCTCATCTCCGCCCGCACAGAAGTGACTCATCTGCGCCCACATTTTCTGACTCATGTGCGCCCACAGATTCTTTCGCGAATACATAGAAGTTGACCCTTTGCAAAAAGGGGTCAGCGGAGGATCATCTGCGCCCACACTTTGGGCTCGTCCCTGCCCACAGAGAGTTTTAGGTTTTTTTTTACGTAGGGTCATTAGGGTTTAGGTTTTTAGGGTTTAGGGTTTTTAGGGCTAAGGGTTTTTAGGGTTTAGGGTTTTCAGGGTTTAGGATCTTTGCTGATTAGGGTGTTTAAGGTTTAGGGTTTTTAGGGTTTAGGGTTTTTAGGGCTTAGGATCTTCAGTGTTTAAGGATTTATTTTAGGCTTTAGGCTTTTTAGGGTTCAGGGTGTTTTGGGTTTAGGGTTTTTAGGGCTTAGGATCTTTAGTGTTTAGGGTTTGAAGGTTTAGGGTTTTTAGGGTTTAGGGATTTTTTGGTTTAGGGTCTTCAGGGTTTAGGATCTTCAGTGTTTAGGGTTTTTAGGGTTAACGGTTTTTAGGGTTTAGGGTTTTTAGGGTTTAGGGTTTTTAGGGTTTAGGGGTTTCAGAACTTAGGATCTTTAGTGTTTAGGGTTTTAGGGTTTAAGGTTTTTAGGGGTTAGGGTTTTTAGGGCTTAGGATCTTCAGTGTTTAAGGTTTTTAGGGTTTAGGTTTTTTAAGGGTTCAGTGTTTTTGGGGTTTAGGGTTTTTAGGGTTTAGGGTTTAGGGTTTTGGGTTTTCAGGGTTTAGGATCTTTAGTGATTAGGGTGGTTAAGGTTTAGGGTGTTTAGGGTTTAGGGTTTTTAAGGCTTAGGAGCTTCAGTGCTTAAGGATTTTAGGGCTTGGGTTTTTTTAGGGTTCAGGGTGTTTTGGTTTAGGGTGTTTAAAGCTTAGGGGTTTCAGGGTTTAGGGATTTTAGGGTTTAGGGTCTTCAGGGTTTAGGATCTTCAGTGTTTAAGGTTTTTAGGGTTAAGGGTTTTCAGGGTTTAGGGTTTTTAGGGTTTAGGGTTTTTAGGGTTCAGGGTCTTCAGGGTTTAGGATCTTGAGTGTTTAGGGTTTTAGGGTTTAGGGTTTTTAGGGTTTAGGGTTTTTAGGGTTTAGGGATTTTAGGGTTCAGGGTCTTCAGGGTTTAGGATCTTCAGTGTTTAGGGTCTTCAGGGTTAAGGGTTTTTAGGGTTTAGGGTTTTTAGGGTTTAGGGTTTTTAGGGTTTAGGGGTTTCAGGGTTTAGGGGTTTCAGGGTTTAGGGATGTTAGGGTTTAGGGCCTTCAGGGTTTAGGGTCTTCAGCGTTTAGGGTTTTTAGGGTTAAAGGGTGTTTAGGGTTTAGGGTTTTTAGGGTTTAGGGGTTTCAGGGTTTAGGATCTTGAGTGTTTAGGATTTTAGGGTTTAGGGTTTTTAGGGTTTAGGTTTTTTAGGGTTCAGGATCTTCAGTGTTTAAGGTTTTTAGGGTTTATGTTTTTTAAGGGTTCAGATTTTTTGGTTTAGGGTTTAGGGTTTAGGGTTTAGGGTTTAGGGTTTAGGGTTTAGCCCCAAAACACCTAAGATCATCTGCGCCCACACAATACTTGTGAGTACTGCATTTGTGAAGTTTAGAGCATAGGGGACTGCCATCAATCTGACTCATCTGCGCCCGCCACGCGTGTAGAAACGAGTGGATTCCAGCGGGTACAGACGAGTCGCACAATGCGGGTACAGACGAGGGGCCTACCGTCTGAAGCCAGTGGGTTGCTGTCTGAAGCCAGTGGGTTGCCATCTAAAGGCACCGGGTTGCTGTCTGAAGCCAGTGGGTTGCTGTCTGAAGCCAGTGGGTTGCTGTCTGAAGCCAGTGGGTTGCTGTCTGAAGCCAGTGGGTTGCTGCCTAAATCCAGTGGGTTGCTGTCTGAAGCCAGTGGGTTGCTGTCTGAAGCCAGTGGGTTGCTGTCTGAAGCCAGCGGGTTGCTGTCTGAAGCCAGTGGGTTGCTGTCTGAAGCCAGTGGGTTGCTGTCTGAAGCCAGTGGGTTGCTGTCTGAAGCCAGTGGGTTGCTGTCTGAAGCCAGTGGGTTGCTGTCTGAAGCCAGTGGGTTGCTGCCTAAATCCAGTGGGTTGCTGTCTGAAGCCAGTGGGTTGCTGTCTGAAGCCAGTGGGTTGCTGTCTGAAGCCAGTGGGTTGCTGTCTGAAGCCAGCCAGTGGGTTGCTGTCTGAAGCCAGTGGGTTGCTGTCTGAAGCCAGTGGGTTGCTGTCTGAAGCCAGTGGGTTGCTGTCTGAAGCCAGTGGGTTGCTGTCTGAAGCCAGTGGGTTGCTGTCTGAAGCCAGTGGGTTGCTGTCTGAAGCCAGTGGGTTGCTGTCTGAAGCCAGTGGGTTGCTGTCTGAAGCCAGTGGGGTGCTGCCTGAAGCCATGCTGTCTGAAGCCAGTGGGTTGCTGTCTGAAGCCAGTGGGTTGCTGTCTGAAGCCAGTGGGTTGCTGTCTGAAGCCAGTGGGTTGCTGTCTGAAGCCAGTGGGTTGCTGTCTGAAGCCAGTGGGTTGCTGTCTGAAGCCAGTGGGTTGCTGTCTGAAGCCAGTGGGTTGTTCTTTGACGGCTTCGTCATAACATTACCAGTGGCTGGGATGCGTGCAACGCCGTTTTCGAATGAGCGTTGGCCATGAGACCATGGTTGCATGAGAGGAATCTCGGCTGCTCGTCTTTGCGGAAAAAGTCTTCACAAGGCGACAAAAGGCGTCTCTCCCGCATTCATGCGAAGTGGCTTTCAAAACGTGGCCTTCTAGAGTTGCAAGTCCAAAAACACGATGCAAGCTTCACTCGCCATTGCGCCGTTGCCCAAACCTCCCCCCGGCCTTGCCACCGAAGGCTTTGGAGCAGAACTCCTGGCAGTCTGGGAGCCCGTATCACAGAGTAGACCCTTGACCTCCATCCGACTTCTGGTTCTCAGTATGAGGGAATCCCCGTTCACCCATCACTTTTTTCGCTTCATTCCCATGACCTATAACCCATCACTGGTTTCCTCAGCTCATTCCCACCCGGACTCCAAAGGTCGAATGTATCGCAGCAAGTCTCTGGATCGCAAACAGAACCCGCCTTCACCCAGGGCACGCGGGAGGCACCGCCCACCATCTCCACGAAGTCGATCCTGTCGGCTAACTAAGCTACTTGGCTTATCCATATGGCTGTGGGTCAAAACCAACGGGATCCCATTTTGGGGTAGGTGAATTCACCACCCATTTTAGAACCTATTTTAGTGGGGATGTTCACTGGGGGTACGGGCTTTTGACCCATGGCCATATCGAGATGAGCAAATCAAACGGCAGGATTGCGATCTTTGCATATGTATGTGTATGCAATATATATATATATATATAAGCGAATGTAGAGCCCGGGGATCGATCTGGGCTTTCGGGCTGTTCCAGGCCGATGCCCGCGGCCGCGGCCGCAGACTTGGCGCCCTCCAGCACCGCGCTGACCCTCGTGGCTCGTTTGTTGCTCGTCGGGCTGACGGTTTTGGAGGAGTCAGACATAACTCAAAATGGGTCATAGGTTACCCAGGAAAAAAAAAACAAATCACCAGTGCCATTTCCAACCAAACCAAGTGACCAGAAGAGCATTGGCTTTATTGACTCCATTTGAGCCACAATCAAAACCCGGGTAAATGAAGGTTAGTAAGGGACAAGCCCAACAATAAATAGCTGCGGCCGCTTTCTTAATTTTTTGCGTGGCTCTGGGTCGACCATTTTAATATCGGGTTTTGATTGTGACTCATTTCCAGTGGGGAGGACCCCCCGACCAGGAAATGAAGTGATGGTTGAAACCGTACCGTGTCTTGATATTCACAGGAGAATCCCATCGAGTGCGTGACCTTTGGGAAACATTGGGGGGTCCCCTTGCAAATGGAATAAACCCAGTCTAAACCAGTGCCATCTATGTCTAACCAGACCGAAAAAGAGCATCTATGTCTCGCTCTCTCTCTCTCTCTCTCTCTGTCGGTCGATGTTGTACTCGGAAGCTAAACCGTGGTATTCGGAAACTCAAACGTTGTATTCGGAAACTTGTTTTTGGAAACTCGGAAATTTGCATTCGGAAACTAAATGGTTGTTTTCGGGGAAACCAGCATTCGGAAACAAATATTCAGAAACTATGAAATGTGGTATTCGGAAACCAGTATTTGGGGAAAACAAGATTGGGAAACTTGCAACGTTCTGCTTGGAAACTAGAATTCGGAAACTCAAGCGTGGGTAGGTGCACGTGAGAGGGCGTTCTTCTTATCTGGCAGGCATGTGTGCAGTGCTGAGCGGGCGCGCCTGAAAGTGCGTCCTATCATTTGGCACGCGCGCGTGTGCGCAGGGCTGAGCCGGTGCGCATCAACGGGCGTTCTTATCATTTAGCAGGCATGGGTGCAGGTTAGGCAGCAGAGGTGAGCAGGGTTGTTCTAACCATTTGGCAGGCATGTGTGTAGTGCTGAGCGGGCGGGCGTTAACGGGTGTTCTTCCATTTGGCGGGCATGCGTGCTGTGCTGAGCGAGCGCACGTGGGCAGGTAGTCTTGCCATGTGCCAGGCATGCGTATGCATGCAGTGCTGCGCGGGGGGCACATGAACGGAAATTTTGGCAGGCATGTGCGCAATGCTGAGCGGGCGCAAGTGAGAGAGGGTCTTCGTACAATTTGGCAGGCATGTCTGCAGTGCCGGGCGGGTGAGCGGGCGAACATGAGCGCGTGTTCTTACCATTTTGTAGGCATGCGCGCTGCGCTGAGTGGGTGCAGGCGGGTCTTCTTACCATTTGGCTGCTGAGTGGGCGCACGTCAGCGGGTGTTCTTACCATTTGGCAGGCATGTGTGCCGTGCTGAGCGAGTGCACTTGAGCGGGTGTTCTTACCACTTGGGTGGCATGTGTGCCGTGCTGAGCGGGCGCACACGAGCCGGTGTTCTTACCATGTGGCAAACATGCATGTTGCCTGCACTCACCAAGCACCAGGTTCTTGGTGATATCTGCGCATGCCAGGTTCCATTCCTCCAGCAAGCCGATACGGACACAAGCACAGTGGTGTGCTTGTGTCTGTATGGAATGGAACCCGGCATCCCTCTCCAGGCTGCAGACAGAACGCAGCAGACTCCTCCGCTGAGGGTTTGCTGCAAACTGTGCCATCCTCCAAAACCGCATGCATGCAATCGCAAATGCTTGCCGCTGAAAAAATACAAAAACAAACACCGCCGCAAACGCATCATTCCTTGTAAAACTTTTGAAGACCGTAGCAGAACGCATTGCCATGCGATCTGTAATGATCTTCACAAAGGTCTTGGCGTGTTGTGTTTACCATTTCGCAGGCATGTATGAGTCCTGAGCGAGTGCGCGTGAGCGGGTGCGCTTACCATTGGCACGCATGTGCAGTGCTGAGCGTGCGCGCAGGAGCTTCTGAATCCGTCTATTTGGTTTCTGAATTTGGCGGGGTTTCTGACTCCGACTATTTAGTTTCTGAATCCGATCTAGGAATTTCTGAATCCGACTCTGGGAGTTCCTGAATCCAATTCTGAGGAGTTTCTAAATTCGACTGTTTAGTTTCTGAATCCGACTCTGGTAGCTTCTGAATCCGACTGTTTAGTTTCTGAACCCCAGTTTCTGAATCCGGGAGAGTGATACGACTTGTTCTCTCTCTCTCTCTCTCTTTTTACGGTGGACCTTCGGATGGGTTCTGGCTTCAGGCTCCACCAAGCAAGGGGCGTGCTCTTAGCTCTGCTTGCTATGGTACTGGAATGTGGGGAAATCCTGGCCAAAACCAGCGCAGTGCAACGGAATGCAAAGGACATTACTTGACGCAAGAGAATGACAATGACAAGTAGCACAAGCTGCTGCTAGTTCTGCGGCTATGTGGATTTCCAACTTCCGTTCCAACAAACAGAGCAGGCACATGTTGTTTCTATTTCTTCCCATCTCAGAAGACGACAATGAATTACTTTCTGCCAACCTCATCTTGCTCCATGCAATCCAAATCCCAGTCTCCATCCTCATCCCTCCCATCCCCTGCCTGTCCATCATTGGCTGACACATCTCCAAGAAAGCATCCCGGTTGATGTTGGAGCCGAAATCCTCATCCTGGAAGCGTGCTGAGCGTGTTCGATTCCTGATGTCGAGTCTTTTGCTACACCAAATCATGGGCCAGCATTCCACCACGAGCGCTAGAAAAAAACTTCTTTGCATTCAGTGCAAACCCAAAAAACCTTCGAAGCAAATGGCCCCTCGAACTTTGCCTCGCAGGGCAATGGTCGATGTGCAACGGGCCATATCTGCGTAGGAGGAAAGTGTAACTGCTCAGTTGCGCCTGTTGCCCTAACGTGCTCCGCAATTGCGCAGTCAATTAGGTGCCACTCATCCTGGCCACAATTGATTTCGCTTTACTTGAACAGCACCGCAATCCAACACGGCTGGGAAGCTCCGCTGCCCCCGCCCAAAACGAACATGGTGTTTTCACCCCTCCGAAAGTGATCCACACTCCTTCGCTGGCAAGAGCGGCTGAAGCTCTGTTCAGAAGACCAAGCACGCTTCATTGATTCCCAGAAAGGAAGCCGCGTCACAAAGGAGATACAACTTTGAGAAGTTTGTGATCTATAAATAAAGGCCAAAGATTCCTGACAGAAGGCGTGAAAAAGAAAACCTTGCCTGGCAATGCAAACTTTTCTAAACGCCGCCAGCCACCCGCGGCGGTGCGTTACTTCCGCTCTCCTCCATGAGGCACTCGCAGGAGATCTGCGCCTGCAAGTTCCAGCGCGAAACTGGAAAACCTGTGTCTTCAATTCCGTATTGCCCTCCCCTTTTTCACCCAAATTACCCCCAAGAACAAAAATATCGGAATCAAATCAGGAGGCCAAGGAAGCCAAGCCAAGAACGCCAACTACACTTACAACGTCGGCCGCAATCAGTCCTCGAAGTTGGCAGAAAGGATCTTCTTGGTCTTCCCGACAGCTTCCTGCTTCTGCGCTCCCACAAGTCATGCACAACCGAAAACCCAGTGAGCACTCGCTCACCTGTCTGCCCGCATGTGCTTTGATGTGCATCTGAGTGGGTGCAACGGTGGTTTTCCCCTGAAATGTGGTCTGGTACTTGTGACAAACATGGGTGTGTGCTTTTGGGGGCCCAAGAAATTGGTTTTCCTTCGAAACCAACCAAAAAAGGAGCGGCAACTCCAAATAAGCTCTGGTGATATCCCCAACAGCAAGCGGTGCTCTTGTTAGTGCTCGCCGCATCCCTCGCAGAACCTCGTGGAACCCTCGTGGAACCCTGGTGGAACCCTCGTGGAACCTTACCTCAGGGGGGGTGGCCGCCCCGGACCACCCCGCAGCCTGAGACCCCAAAGCGTCCAGCTGTTGGGGAAAAAAAGACAAAGCCATTCAAAAAGGACCACTCGCTCATCCAACCGCTCCTCCAACTTGAAGGCTGCCTTCTTGCTGGACAGGGGGTCACAGCCCACTTTCCTACCACGCTCAGCGAAGGCGGCGTCTTTTCTTGAGGGTACCCAAAAAAACACTCCATTTGTTGGGGTACCAAATGAGACGGTTGAGCCAGCTGGATTTGGCAGCAGAGAGCTAGTTAGGCTGTCGTCTCAAACTTCGCCAGTTTGCGTTGGCACAAAGTTCCTCAGCTACTCCTAGGGATGCCCAAATCATGACACAACGAGCAGCAGCCAAACTTTGGCAGCCGCAAGTCAGCTACTTGGGGCAGGTGGTCGGGGACCGCCCCACATTGAAATACGATGATTCATGCCTCAAGCCAAGCAGCTTTTGGAACTGCTTGCTGAACTCGCGCATGAGGCACTCAGTCATTGTCCTTTGGCAAGAGGTGACTCTCCGTTTTGCCCGGGCAGTACGCTTTTTTACTAGCCTCAGGCCACAAGCAAGCCCAG